>JAKJXP020000096.1:0-191192 GCA_022225965.2 Diatrype stigma
CAACCCCCCCCCCCCCCCCCTTTCCCCCTTTTCCTATGAAGAATAGCAACACAATCTTTGAGGCTTAGCCCGTAACTTTTACTTGCTTTCCCAGGTAGAAATAATTAAGCTTGAAAGAGCACAAGATGGATGTGATTAGTTGGGGTACTTAGGTTGAGAGACAGTCAAACAACAGCCAGCTTCCTCGTATAGGGGACTAACGTAACCATTTTCTTTTTTCGCTTAGTCGCTGTCAATTACACACAAGCTGAAGCCTTATAGTCTCGCTGAGGCTTTACTTATCAAGGGCTGTATGACCCCTTGTCTTCCCACCCTTTCTTGAAAATCAGATAGAATCCGCTCTTCAAGGGATTACTCCTTAGTATAAACCAGACTAAATTCGTTATCTCCTGGTAGGCTACCTGGCAAGTAGCCATTCAAGTGAAAATGGGATTGAAGTCGTAGGTTGATAGGCGGTAAGGAAGGGGTTTGATCAAACACTTAGACTTCCCCAAGATGACATGGTAGTGATGAAGGCACGGAGGCCACGTCGAAAGCCCCTGTAGCTGCAATAGCCATCGCATAGTCATACCACTATAGCCTCGGTATGTGGCTGAATGAGAGAGAGCAACCACGATAGTGAGAGCTTGTCAGTGTACTGAGTAGTGTAGGCACGTATGTGAAGCAAACAGGTATGGAGACTTGCCGGCTTGTTTCCCCGCAACTTCGACAAACGTCAGGCGGACTGATATGAGGTGCAAGTAGGCTGAACATCGAAGCATAATAACTCAGAGTGGAATTCTGTGACTTTTGAATACAAGATATAGAGGCTTGTGACTATTATGTAGTAAGGTCATTGTAGGTGTGTTGGAAAGGAGTAAGAACTAGAAGTCAAGAACTTGATTTACATTAACTTCTTGCCTTCCCCGGGAGTTTCTACTTGACTCAGTTCTCCAAAGGCCTGGACTTTTAGAAATTACATAGTAATATATAATAAAACCTCGGCCTCCAACAGTCTTATGAGCTAGTTGGCATGCATATTTATATGATCACTCGAAGCCGGCCTAGGCTTACAATTTCAAAGCAGTTCTACTGATGGGAAAGCAGCATCATTGGCTTTTCAGATACTCACCATATGACAACTAATATAATAAACATCTGGGAAATATTAATACGTCGTATAACCCTGAAATCGAGAGACTGTAGATAGCGCACTACCACTGATGTCGTTGTGCTTTTCTAGAATTCCAACCTTCGTATATATATGCTCTTCAGGAGTCGGTTATGGCGTTTACGAATGAGCTATAACTGCCTGAACAGATCTATGACTTTTGAAAATGCGCCTCAAAGCTCCAAGTACACTAGGTAAGTATGAGGCAGGGGTCGGTTTCCCCTATCTACGAAGTCATGTGAGGTGCTCCTCTGAATAGGGGCCCCTATCTAACATCATCAGGTTATCTGTCGGCTTTGACTGGTACGAATAGGAGATATTGCTCTGACCTATTCTTGGGTTTTTAGCTCATAATCACGGACCACACGGTAGTTATCAGCGACTTTGGGAGTCCCCAGCTGGGCATTCCATAGTAGCTTTAGCTATATCCATGATGACACTATGAGTCGTTCGATCCAACAGTAGATTCCTTATATATTCGTATCATCGTAGTCAACACATGACTCCTCGCCTGTACATAGACAGGGATTAGACACATTCAGACTAGCTTCCAAACCCCAGCGTCCGACACTTCGATCTGTACCTCCCGGCCCTCGTCTATACTCCGCCGGCCAGCTTCGAGGATGGCAGTCGTTGCAATAGTATTCTTCAGCGTAGGGAGAGGCCTCGCGTCTAGATCCTCTGGTCTCAAGGCCTTCGAGTTGACCGCGTTACAGCCGTCGACGAACTTCTCGAAGGAGACGTATCCGTAGCCGCTCTGGCCGTTGAAGTTTCCCTCCTCGTCCGGCGCGTACCTCATGTAAAAGGGGTTGAACCACTGGAGTTGGCCGGCCGAGTCGTCGGCTACGTCGTACCCGCGCTTCGCCTGGTTGATGCGGATCTCGCCCCCCTCGGCGAGATAGTGGAAGTACTGGTTGGAGTGCACGCCGGCCTTCTGGGGGGCGGTCCACGAGGCGGTATACACGCCGGTAGCCACCTTGCTCGGATCGCTCTTCTTCTTCCAGGTAACCAACAGCGTGATGGTATCCTCCGTGGCCTCGTTGCAACCAAGGCCTACGGCAATGCCTTTCGTGGCTGAGCCGGCGACCTTGACGGGCAACCAGCCGAACTGCTGCACCATGGAATCGCAGACGTCGATGTGGTGGCTGTTCAGGTAGTAAGAGATGTCCGAGTCGATGCCGGCCCACGCCTTGAACGTCTCCAACTGGAACTTCGGCTGGGACATGTAGCTGTAGAAGTAGTTGAAGTCGCCCAGCTTCTGCGCTTTGTACCGAGCGTCGGCGTAGGCCGGGTCGTACCGCTTGTGATGCTCGATGTAGACATAGACGCCATGCTTCTTAGCCGCCTCTAGCAAAGCCTGGTGGTGCTCCAGAGTCTTCACCGCCGGCTTGGTGATCAAGACGTGGATCTTCCTCTCGATTGCGTACAGGGCAATCGGGTAGTGAGTCGTGTCCGGGGTGAAGATGGTGATGGCATCTCCCGGCTTCAAAGCGTCAATGGCGGATTTGTAAGACTCGGCATCCTTGGCATTATCCGCCGGATACGATTCAAACGACACGTCAAGCCCATTGTAGACCTGAGTTATGTTCGTTTCGAGATGTTGTCCTATCTAAAATTAATACCAGTATAATTTCGGGGCAGGGCAGGCACGTACTTATCGCTGGAAACTTGGTGCCATTGGTGCCAACCATGCTGAGCTTGCCCACCTTGCCTCGGCGACGAAGATCGAATAGGGTCAAGCCGACTACTCCCACCTTCTTGTCTGAGCCGGAAGCCCCTCCGCCGACAAAGCCGGTGGTGTACTCGCCAGTCCCGACCTTGAGAAGAATAAGCCGTCACTTCAGCCAAATAAAGACGATTAAGTCACGCACCATCAACACATTCAACTTCGCTGCCTCGGCTGCCATCTTGACTGACTCGTACACGACACTGTACCTGGTATTAACAAGCTGGGTACCTAGCAGAGACCTCGTCTAGATCTTGATCGGTGTTGAGATGTCAAAGATCGAGGCAGCAAGAAACTTGCCAATTTAGCAAAATATATGAGAATGTGGTTCAAGGCAAGAAGTGACTATCTAGTTATGCTACAGCGATTTGAGTTGACGCCATATGGTATGTTGGCGGCACGGCACCCGGACGCATCCAATAGCTTGGGTAGATGTAAGTCGAACAGAGCTACCCCGTACCCCGTCCCCTTCAGCGCCGTCTGTATCCGATCCACCAATGAACTATGACCTCACAGCAGCCACTCGCGGAGAAATTATCCAGGGGGGCCAATCCGAAACGGTCAAAAGGCAAGTCGCTAGGTACCTAGAGAGATCCCTCCAGGCTAGCTCGGTATAAGTGGCAGACCGGGTAGGCACCACCTGGGCAGTGGTTACCTCCTAGGATGTATGTCTGGGACAAATGGTGGTGGAAAGAAGCTAGAATTTCGAGAAAATAATTACTAGGTAGTACCTACTTAGACTCTAATCCTAGACTCTAGACCTAGACTCCAGGAGGTAGTTTTCGCCGAATAGCCACCCGTTCCCATGCCGCTAATCGGGAATAGACAAATCGCGGCTTAGGTCGACATTGTCGGAGAACGGTTGCCGAAGGTCCAATGCTCTCTTACATCACATATCATGTGCATATCTTCTTTCTTGCCTACCCATCAGTAATAAGACTACTTGATTTTGGTTTTGGCACAAATCGCGAGGTGCTGAACCAACAAGCATCATACCTGATGTACTTAGGTATTATTATATGACCAAGTATGAAGTATAACACGACCGTTCTATAGCATAACCAATGCCCCGCCCCCACGTAGGTACAAAAGTTATTGCCCCACCTGAATTAAGCGAGACGTGACGATAAAAGGAGGGGCAGAATCCGTTCCTGATCAAATTCATTACTCCCTGGCATTATTTTCTACACGCTGAAGACTATGAAAGGCGTTGCGGTGTCGATATACCGGCTAAATTCCCATCCTGCAGGTACAGAAGCGACGCAGGCGGTGGTAGCTAACTCAGGTAGGCATCTATGTACGGCTGTACTATGTACGGCTGTACGGATGTATGCGACTCTACCTACATACCTAGCAGCCCAGGTACCTATGCAAGCAACAGGCCTTAAAACCAATATAAGTCTTAACACAAATCATACGCAGTGAAAACCGCCTACATGAATCCTCCACGCGTTCATGTCTGGCATGGTAGAAGGTGGTAGTAGTAGGTAAGTACCTATCTAGCTTATAATACTATAGTCAGGTAGTTGTAGTTGAGCTCCAAGGTTGAGTGTTCCCCTCGCTCCTCCCCTGATTCGAGGGAAAACTCCAGTGTGGAATTTCCCCGCGAATATAAACCAATCGACCCAGTGTCTATTGCTACCGGTATGTATTTCGTATCTACATATTCTTGATGCACTCATCCAGATTTCTAACCAGGCTCAACATAGCGGTGTCTGTAGCAAGTGTGCAAGTTGATATTAAGAATTCCAATCACTTACTATAACATTTATAAAGTCTTCGGATGGATAAAAATAGTCAATGAAATATGAATGCGTCGGGCCCGAATGTGTCCATCCATTATCTGTTAGGGTCTCTAGCAGTGCTTAGGAAGGTACGTGAGTGCTTGAGTGCTTGGGTGCTTGAGTGCTTGGGTGCTTGAGTGCTTGGGTGCCCTTCCACATGTTGTCTTGACCCCACATTTCGGTAGACAACCCGGTCCACCACTTTCAACCGACCGATCGCCGGCCCTTCTGCATCTTCTTCGCCTGTCTTCTGCAGCCCAACGATTAACGACCTCCCTTCAGACTCATCATTTATCACCACCAGCCTCGTAAAAACCCTTACATACAACTTTGGTGCATACCCCCTGACTTCTAGAACTAGCGGCGCTCTGCACAGGAGCATCATCCTCGTGAGAATTCGTAAGACTGCCCCCCTTTTTGTAGGAATGTCGTCCATACTCATCGCAAGTAACCCATTGCAGTGTGCTGCCTGTCGCCCTGCGATACACAACCGCTCCATAGGCTAGACCAGCGGTCGTACAATGAATTGGAGAAGACAGAGATTCGACAACATGAAAAGCCGTTTCTTCCTATTGCAGATCATTTCGTTCCTCGTCAGCCCAAGCAACCTCCTCAAGGCCGGCATAGTGTGTAAGCACATCGTCGCAGTCAAGTGAACCAATCACCATGTTGTTCTAGAAACGGCACTGCTTCTTTCCACACCTCCTTACATGACCTCGACCTCTCAGGCCACCCTCTAGATGTAACTCCCACATCACGACCGACTTGTGAGCTCTCTCTTTGGGCGCAACCCCTAGCTACGGCCCGCCAGTCATGCGACCAAAAGTCGATGCGTATGGGGTAGCACACCAAATAACACAGGGAATTAACCCATGATGGACACCTCCTCTTCGTAGCCCAAGCGTGAAGAGCTGCATGGGTGGCTTACCTGTCTCATTTATACTTTGATTGTTTTATCTAAGGTCGAGGTGCAAGTGGCCCGCAACGTGCCGGTCCGAGGCCAACGGTGCTGCCCAGGTGTCCTCCACTGCTACGTACTCCAGCACCTGTTCCTTTGCGGTCTTACGTTTTTTGCGGAGAAGACAGAGACACGGAGACCGCAGAGACCCGAAATCCCTACATTTTGCTTTCTGACTAGTGACATCGGGACTGCCTTAGCTCGCTATGCCGGGTCATCTTGCGTGCTTGCTGGCCCAACGAAATAAATGCAGCCCGAGTGGTCGCCTACCTCGGAGCAAAGACCTTGCGAGCGTGAAGCTAAAGCACGGGAGACTATACACTTAAGTACATATTCCTTCAAGGTGCTGACCCACCCCGGCAATAGATACAGAGTGGCCGATATAAGCAACATCAATTGGTGTTAGGTCATGGAAAGTGTCCTACGGCTATCTAGGTGCGACTCTGCTGGCGCCCTTTATAAATATTGCACCACTGTCACTTCTCTTCCCCTGAATTCTTCCTACCAGCGCCCCTTCTGCCGTGCTATCTCCTCTAAGCCAGCCCGGTGTGCTAGAGTCCAACGGTCGCTGGGCCCATCCGTATCAACCTCCACTTCTTCCCAAACCTTTCCCACACCACGAACAATCATGACTGTCGCAAATGGTGAAGGCCGCACGGCCAAGAGGCCGCTGCCATGTGGCATATATGCTCCTACCATGACCTTCTTTGACCCTGAGACGGAGGAGCTTGACATCCCAACTATCAAGAAGCATGCTGTGCGCCTCATTAAGGACGGTCTGGCCGGCTTGACCGTCATGGGATCCAACGGCGAGGCCGTTCACTGTACTCGCGAGGAGAAAGTCACAGCGGTCCGCGCTACCAGAGAAGCTCTGGATGATGCCGGATTTACCGAGACGCCCGTCATGGTCGGTGCCACAGAGGGCAGCGTTAAAGGGACCATTGAACTCATTAAGGAGACCGCAAAAGTCGGTGCCGATTATGTCTTATTGCTCCCGCCCAGCTACTACCGAGCGCAAACAGACGAAGAGACCATCGAGGGATACTTCTTCGCTGTAGCGGATGCAAGCCCGCTACCTCTAATCTTGTACAACTACCCTGGGGCTGTGTCTGGCATCGATATGGACTCGGACCTGCTCATCCGGCTCGCCAAGCATCCCAACATTGTCGGCACGAAATTCACCTGCGGCAACACGGGAAAGCTCACGCGCGTGGCGCTTGCTGTTGACGCTAAGACACCCTCGTCCGAGGGTAGCGGCTACATGGCTTTTGGTGGCATGTGCGATTTCACGGTGCAGACGCTGGCATCGGGTGGCAGCGGCATCATCGCTGGGGGTGCTAATGTCATGCCCAAGGTGTGCGTCAAAGTGTGGAACCTGTATGCCGAGGGGAAAATAGAGGAGGCCATCGCGCTGCAGAAGATCCTATCCCGCGGCGACTGGTTCCTGACCAAGGCGGCTATCGCAGGCACCAAACAGGCTATTCAAAGCTACTTCGGCTACGGCGGTTACCCGCGGCGGCCGCTCAAGCGCCTTGAAAAGGCCAGAGTAGAGTCAATCGCTGACGGCATAAAGGAGGCTATGGAGATCGAGAAGTCCCTATAGTCGTACCGAAACTCTTGCAACTCCCTCTCCACTAGACATCGATCCGGAAGTAAAGAGGGAAAAAGTGTGGTGATGGGGTTGGTGGGGATACATTCTAGCTAACCTTCTCTCCAATGATTCACGTGGTGTCTAACCACATTAACGGTACCATGTCGGCTCTTGGCTCGTCGCTTCGTCCATTTAGCCGCTGCATCCTGCATCTACGTATGACTCCAGCTCATACACACTACTCCCACATAACACCCGTCATATACACGAATACGTGCGTACATAAGTGTATGCATGGGCACGCACGAAGCCATTTTTAGCAAGCTACTGGTTCTCGTAACCCGTTTCCCTCTTATTGGAAAGAAGTAAAATGCGGGGTTTCACAGGTTCTCGGGCTGCCGTCCAGGGCAGTTGATCCAGGGAAAAGGAGAAACGGTCGAATGGATACATGAATGAATGGACGCCTGAGGCTCTTTCTTTCTCTGCTTACTTCCCTGCCTTCTTCCGTCCTTCCCTGCATATCGTGGCACGGCGTGGCATGGCTTGGCAAGGTTACTAGGGCTGGGCGAGGCAGGGCAGAGCGTGGCTTGGGCTCCCCCCCCCCCATCGTGACCTAGGTTCTCTTTTCCCCAATACCACGTCGTCACGTCACTTCACGTCACGTCACATTGCTCTTACTTTTGAATCTCTAAACCCGTCTTATACCCAGTGTATCTATCATATATACCTGCTTACGTTGATCTAAACTGCGCTCGAGTGATACCCTCTGTCCCCTTCTCCGATAGGCCCTAGGTCAGGTCGTTCCGTGAATTACCAGACAGGTTATAGACTTCACTTACCTAGCCTATATCCTACGTGCGTGCTTTCATGAATACCCATGTATCCGTATACTCATATACCCAATCTGGTTACCTATTCGCACGTACATAGGTGCGTGTGCCGTATGCCTTCTACCTCTCCCTACCTTACCATTCATCCCAGTTCGTGACGACGACGGCGTAGGGCCCAGAAAGGGGGGTGGTTTTGGAGGGTTCGCATTCTTCAGCCACCCCGCTTCAGAAGATACAGTGTTGTGGCATAATAAGCTCTCCCTACATGCGTGGAGACATAACAACTATACATGTACTCTCCTACCTCTCTCTGCCTCACTTTACCTACTCTACTGCTCACTAAGTACCACTTATGTACTAGGTAGCTACTCCCTAGGCATAACCTACATATGTAGCTACGAGTCTTGGTTGTGGATCTTGCTATTATATGAGACATAAACAGATAGATAGAGCTTAGTATTTGGTTTCGACTTCAGTCATGGAATACTGTTCTATATTTCTGCCCTATGCAAATCGCCTTGGACCGGACGGATCATGCTTCTTTGGGAGGGGCGGGGGTAGAACAGCCATGGGGCTCACGTTCCCGTTTTCCTCGATACAGGCAGGTACTTGACTCAAGCTTATCTGTCACCGGGCTAGTTAGCTAGCTTGTGTGTCCGTTGAGTAGCGCTCGTTCCATGGTAATGACGATGGCGGTGACGATGACAGATGATGTTTGAAGTGGTGGTGGGAAATATGCAATTACATTCTAGTCGAGATCGAAGCATATTGGGATCATGTCAAAAGAGGCTATCAATATCATAATAGTCGTGATTGATTTGAAACAGCCTTATAGTAGTTATTACTACGTTGCAGTGGTAAGGCTTCGAAGTTCGGATTTGATTCTGCATTGTTGCATAGTTTCTTACTGATAGGTAATATACTCTTTTTGTTCGCATTATGGCACGGACGCCTCTTCTCTACGAAGTGGTAATCCTCCATCACCTCAACACACATAGGGTTACTTCTGTAAAGGGTGAAAAGGGGGGGGGGGGGGTTCTGCAAGATATATGCAGGGCTCCCCGTCACCTTCTCAGGGACTTTTTGGGCTCTCCGGCCTTTGGATACCTAGGTACTAGGTAGATAGTTATCTACATACCTACCTACCTACTCCCCGATCCATGCCGGGCCGCTCTATTTGAGCCCATCGATATAAGATCTATTGTCCTTCAGGGTTCTGGCACCTGGGGTCTCCTTCCTACTCTCCATCCACCCGTGTCCATCCACCCGTGAGACTCGAGGGCTTAGATATGATTAGGACGCGGTGGGTACTGCCGGGGGACGGGAAATGGGGTGAGGCGAGGGGGAGATAGGCAAGCAAGAAGATGGCAGAGGGTGGACAGACGTCCTAATCTCTATATAATCTAGTTAGGGGTATTGCTGATGTAGGCGTCCTCCAATCCCCACTCCATCTTCTATGGCAACCAAGCCACGCCTCGCCGCGCGTATTGCGCGTTTCCACTCGGTTTGATCGGGTCCGGTTTGGTTGTTCTCCCAGCATCCCTACCGTCATTGATCACTACCAATTGGTATCTGTAGTCATCGATCATGGGTAACCCATCAGAGAACAAAATAGCCTCATTATCAATCCTTTCGTCCATTGAGGCTCGAATTTCGATGATAATTTCTTCAGACCCCGAACAATCGCGGATCGAGTTCGCTGATATCAGCGCTCCGCGCCCTGCCCTCGAAGATGAACTCGCTCATGAGCTTCCCCGTGCCGGGAGCGTTCTGGATGCCCCAACAGGTGTGGGCACTAGCGACCCAGAGGCCGGCGACGTTGGCAGCAGGGCCCACAATCGGCGGACCACCACCCCCTGGACCCTCTTCTCCTCCACCTGCGTCGTCTCCACCGCCGCCGCCGCGCTTGTTTTTGTTCTTACTTCTCGAAGCGTGCTGCGGCATGTAGCAGGCCTGCTTAGCGATGACGGGCGCGGCCGCGAGCCGCGGGCTGACGGTGGCGAGGTAACTGGCCATGTCGTCGCATTGGGCCTCGTCGACGCGGACGAGGTCGGCCGTGTCAGGCAAGGGGACGGCGCGGTCGGGCTCGCCGCAGGCGTAGACCTCGCCGTTTGGACGGGCGTAGACCTCGGGGTCGACGGGCCCTCGATGGCGACGACCGCGTGGTCCGCGAGCGCGGTGTGGAGGGACCCAGTCGGCCGGCAGCGTAATATTGGTAAAAACGGCCCAGGGGCTGACGGCGGCGGCGAAGACGACGCTGTGGGCACGTATGCCCTCGACGGGGGCGCGCGGCAGGACGCGACCCGTCCAGGGACCCGCGGCCACCACCACGTCCGTGACCCCGTGAAGGGTCCCCGCCATGTCGCCGCGGGCCCGGTCCGCGTAACCCACGCTCGTGACGGCCGTGCCGGCCTGGTTGAGGCCGATGCCGGTCGCCTGGGCCAGGATGCGGATGTCGGCTCCGGCATCGCGCGCCAGCGTCGCCATGGCGTAGGTGAAGTGCAGAGGGTGCACCTGGGCCGTCTCGGTGAAGCCGGGGAGCCCCATCTCGGCGAACTCTTGCACCACGTCCCCGTTGAACCAGTCTAGGTCCGGCGGCAGCTTAGACTCGTGGAGCAGCGCGGCCGCTTTCTTGTTCTGCTTGGGGAGCTTCTCCCAGTCCTTCCCGTTCCCGTCCTGTTGTTGTTGTTGTGGCGGCTGTCCATTCGGGCTGCTACTACCACTCAGCTCCGTCGGTGTTGCCGTAAGCCCCCCTCCGTTGCTCCCTCCTCCATTGGCCCCTTGCTTTACAGGCGTCGCGACCCTTGATTTGGATTTCCTGGGTGTCGATGTACCGTTACCGTTGAGGTCAGCCTTCTTAACTACTGCCGATATCTGGCCGCAATTCACGCGGCGGTATCCCCATCGTTCGGCGCCGCCGTGCTCGGCGGCGAGTTCGGCGTGCAATCGGTAGGAGAGGGGCACGATGCATTCCGGGTAGGCCCACAGCCCCAGGAGCCCGCCTGCCTTCCCCGAGGCGCCGGCAGCTATGGACGTCGCTTCGAGCAGTGTGATGTGGTGGATCAGGGGGTTGAAGGAGGGATGCCGCGTCAGGTAATATGCGGTTGTGCAGCCGATGACTCCACCGCCTAGTGACTGATGTGATTAGTTGTAGTTCGTTCTTATCGCCACTGCACTGTCTATCACCAATGCGAGTATCCGAGTATCTACTTCGTGGTTCTTATTTTATTTTAGTCGCCTGGGCGTATTCCCGGCGCGTAATGGGCGTAGAATAGAACGCGTTCTACAGGCGACAGAAGGCGTATGTGTACAAGCTTACCTATTATGATGATATTTCGTGGCCGCGGCTCCATAGCTGAGGCAGCTGAGGCAGCTGATAGCTGAGATAGCTGATAACTGGAAAAGCCGTGGTGGGATTTTGGTGGTTCACCTCCCTCCTGCTCTACTGTCTAAGCTTTCCAATGGCTGCAACTGCAGGTGGTACCTAGAAGGTCGGTCGGTCGGTCGAATTGCACCAGCAGAATCTGGCCTTCACATGCTTGTTTTGCATTCATTGATCGCGACTGCAATTGTGTAGGGCTAAGTGGCTGCTGCTGCTATTCATCCGATTTCGTGGCTCAACCCTCCAGTTCAGATGTTTCTTGGCTTGGGACACGTTCGGACTGTGTGGTTTAAGCGTGGATCTGAAGCTTGAGACTGAGACTGAGACGGGAGGAATGGAATGATCGAACGTCGCGCGTCGTCAGCTGATCTGATCCATCTCCAGTGCAGTTGCATCCAACCGACTGCCTACCTGTGTACATACATACATACATACCTAGGTACCTACATACAAAAACGACGTCCACGGTACGAGTACGGGGTATGCGCACGGGCTGTGACAGGCTGACAGGCTGACAGGCTGGTGGGCTGGCGGGCAGGCAGAGAAGCAGCTTCCCTTCTTCATTGAAGAAAATAATAAATTGCATCCACCAGCTAGGGTACGAAGTACATTACAGTAGCAGCATGGGTAGGAGCTACCTGACGGTCTTGGCAACTGATGATGTAATCAGAGTGAACTTTGGAAGTCGCCTGTGATCGCGGGGTTGCCCCTCTGGCATCCATCCAGCCATCCAGCTATCCACCCATCCTCTCTCGGTTGGTGGAAATGCCCAGTAACCATCATTGGTATCAGATCATTCAAGTCCCAGACATGAAACAGTTCACAAATACATGTGCATTGGCATGCGTCTAGGATGTCCCGGCTTCGAGGTTGAGTTCCTGCATAAATAATATAGTTGTAGGTCATACCTTCAGGTTGGTACGTAATGGTGGAATTGATAAGCAAAGGTGAGAGCTGCTACTGGAGCTACTAGAGAACTTGCCGAGGTTCACAACTGTCAAAGAAGGCAGTTGTCAGGCAAACTCAATGGAACCTGAAGTCTAGAAGAACTTGGAACCTGGAAGCCTTACAAATTACTCATCACAATACACAATACACCTACCATCTACCTAGGTAACTACATACCTCTACTAACTCAAGTAGCCTAACGCCACTGAGAATGTCAGATGCAAGAGCGATTTGGCGTCATCCGAGCTTGAAACGATTGATAAGAAGAGGCCCTTGGACTGGCCGGAACTGTGCTACCCGTCCAGCCCGTGTCGCTGCTGCTTCAAATTCACCACCATCTCAAACTGCTAACGGTGCAACATTCTCCACACTCGCATCCACCCCGTCCGCACCTACATCCGCACCTGCCTCTGCCTCTGCCTCTGCCTCTGCTTCTGCCGCTGCCGCTGCCGTCGTGACTTCGACGCTTTCCAGTTCTTCTTCACGCTTTTTTCAGTGCAACCCAATCCCAAACCAAAGATTGTATTATTCCACACAGGAATCCAATAGCATCACAATGGCCTCCGCTTCCCCTTTCTACGACTTCAAGCCTTTAGATAGTACGTCTCTCCTGTCCCTGTCCCACCCGCTCTTTTTCAAAAGCCGCCCACCTCCAGCGCGATGTATAATGGATGATAGTGGCAACCGTTTCGGCACCTACCTACGGTCTACATACGTGTTATGGCATGACTGATTGACTAACCAAACGAACAGAGAAGGGCAATGAGAAGCCCCTGTCCGACTACAAGGGCAAGGTGGTGCTCATAGTCAACACCGCGTCCAAGTGCGGCTTCACGCCCCAGTATGCCGGCCTTGAGAAGGTCTACAAGGACATCAAGGCCAAATACCCCGAGGACTTCGAGATCCTCGGCTTCCCGTGCAACCAGTTCGGCTCCCAGGAGCCCGGAAGCGACGACGACATCCAGAGCTTCTGCCAGCTCAACTATGGCGTCAGCTTCCCGGTACGTGCTTTCTCTCTTTCTTCTCAAAAATCACACACGATAATACTAACTGCAAAACCCCCCCAAAAAGATCATGGGCAAGACGAACGTCAACGGCGACCAGGCCAACCCGCTGTACGAGTGGCTCAAGGCCGAGCAGCCCGGCCTCCTGGGCCTGAAAATGGTCAAGTGGAACTTCGAGAAGTTCCTGGTCGGCCGGGACGGCAAGGTCAAGGGCCGCTGGGCCAGCACCACCAAGCCCGAGACCCTCGAGCCCACCATCCTCGCCGAGCTGGAGAAGAAAGAGTAAGTAAGTGTTTAACGCTACTACTTACTACGTTTTTTCTTCTCCCCCGGCCCGGCGGATGGTGACGGCGGCTGTGGCAGGCAATGCTGGTGGTTGTCACCCTGCCAATACTCGTTTATGACTGCGCTTTTTACGCGCGCACACACAGAACATGTGTGTATGTTTGTATGTGTGTTGACGAGCTGCCTTAGCAAACCTAAGATGTAAATATAGTCTCCTAATTTTATGGTTATTGATGATCTATCTTTGACTTCGTCCTTCTAGCCCCTTTATGTCTATGTTTATGAAGCGGGTCAGCGTAATCTAGCCATGCTACCATGGTATAACTCACTACCTCCTGATGGTTCATCTTGAACTGGTTTCCAAACTAGTTTCTGCCCTCTTCGGCTGCCTACACGGCGCCTTAGCATTGTACAACTGCATCTTGCCCAGGTTATCCCGACCCTGTTCATAACCGCCTCGGACATAGCCTTCAGCCCTAGAAATACCTGTGTCGGTCTTATAACTACGAGAGAAAGTAGCAATTGGCTGTTGACCGCCAAGCATCTTAATGTCATTGATGAGCTCGGGGTGCAACAGCCCAATGGTTGCAGAATATAGCTGTGCACTGTCTATCACTTGCAATCTGCACACGAGCACGCACATGAGGTGAAAACGCGTGTCAAGAGAAGAGGATAGTGGTTGATGTAGGAAATCTTCCCAGTCAAACATCAGGACCTAGCTTTGCGGAGTAAATGAAAACTGACAATATGATGTCTTTTTTCAGAAGAAAATACCGCGAGGATAGTAAGAGGGGGGGGGTGAGGCATCGAATGAAATACGGGCGTAAAATACATTGCGAGTTAAAATGAGGCGAGAGGGAGAGAAAGAAAGAAAATGTACCCGGTCCAGATTTCGAACCTAGAAACTCCCATGTAGTACCTTGAGACTAATTGCTATCCTAAGGACCAAGCTGCGCTGCTTTACTTATGAGACATGGTGTACTGGCCACTATACTACCCGGGTTTCTTTGTTGGAAGTCTACCAGTCGCCTAAGGACTTGCTCGGTTATTGGAGTTCTGCCCGTTACCTGGGCAATTCTCATACTCTGGTATACATACCTCAGTACCTACCGTATGCTCTCCTCGTCGATGTCTCTCCCTTCGCTGCATATATCTATCCAGGTATCCGTTGCGTGATTGCCACCTTAGGTGGCTCTGATCAACCACCACGGCTTCTCTCTTATCATAAAGTCCTTGCTGAATTCCAGTATTGGATATCCCAGTCTACTACTTAAGCAACCGGAATACTGCTCATAGATCCATATATCAGACTTCGGCAAGCTGCTTTACAGTTGCAAATAAATGATCATGAGCGCCTCCTCAATACTTAAAGGAATCATATGATGTAGAGAAAGTTTTAAGAGTTTCAAGCTAACAGCGATCTGCCAAGCATTCTTTTCATATATATAGTGTTCTCACTGTTCTGTTCCGTGGTCAGCGCGCACCAGCTGCCCTGCCCACACGTAGGCAGCAAGCGACCTTCTAGCACTTCGCCGCAACTTGTTACCTTTCCTCTAATCCGCATCATCAGTTCCTTCTCTACAGCGTTGCACCTGTGATAGGCTATGGACTTCTGGATGGAGACGTTGCAAAGATTGTGGATTAAATAGAGTACTCACTCTACCTTCCAATTCCGTCGTGCCTTTGGCGTGTAACGTCGCCACCCAGGAATTTCGTCGGCGGCGCAGCAGGTCTTGGAACTTGATATCTCGCGGGGTCGCCTTTGAGGACTGTTAACTACTTTGAGAGCTATTATAGAAAAACGCGGCAGAGGAATACGAGCAATACGAATTGCCATATTCTTGAGACAGGTGGGAAATGATATTCGCCACGGAGTGGTTCATGGACTCAGCATTGGACTGATGATGGTGTTTTTGCGATGAAGCCCAACCTATAGTTGTTATAGTCGGGGCCAGTCTGGGGTCTTGCCGACAGATCGGATTCCATATACCCCCTAACGATATTCGGAAGGAGCAGCTGTCAGCCTTGTTGTTCCTGCAGTACCCCAAGGCCTAGACCTGAGGGCTTCACCAGGGCCAAAGCGTTCGATTTATTCTATGGGTATTTATAGCCCACCCTACGTTGATTTTAGCTTCCAATAATGCCATTAACGTTACCCACTGGACCGAGTCCCGGTAACAAACCATATGGTAGATATTAGTCATGATATATATACTCTGTGAGTTAATATCCCTGAATAGGCAACATGCTCTACCATGCCGTCGCTTACTGTGATATGCGATGGCTGTATGCAGCAGCTCGCTTAATGCTGATGATATTCTTGGGTGACTTGGCACGTACTATCAAGCAGCTATGTGCGGCACCCCCCTTATTCACACTTATGCCCATACGTGGGCTGTATGGGTTTGCCTTGTATATAAGCCGCGATCCATCAGCCCAGTGCCGATCATGTACCAAATGCGATTTTGTATAGACTCCTCGGGTCGTACTACAGTTGTTCTACAGTTGTTCTACTAGCATCGCCATGTTCGCGGCTCCCTTACTCTCGCTCCTGCTGCTAGCGGGCCGAGGCTTGTCTTACACCTGGCCCGATGTTAGGGTTGACCGCCTTGAGTCCCTGCTCTACCAGCAGCAGCAGTACCATGGGCTGTTGGTGGCCAGCGACGTCAAATACTGCTTCCTGTCTGTCTTCGACCTAGACGAGATACGGTCCATAAGCGGACGTCTAGCGGCAGCGGAGTGGATCCGCGTTGCTTACCACGACATGGCGACGGCCGACGTGGAGGCGGGCACAGGCGGCCTGGATGCCAGCATCTCATTCGAGACGGACCGTGACGAGAACAAGGGGCCGGCGTTCAACGCAACGATGCGGCAGCTCTACCTGTTCCACAGCGCCAAGTCGTCTATGGCTGACATGATAGCCATGGCCGTCACACTAGCCGTCGGAAGCTGCTCCGAGGGCGCGGTCAACGTGCCCTACCGCGGGGGCCGGATCGACGCGACCGAGGCAGGCCCGCTGGGCGTCCCGGAGCCGCAACAGGACCTCGAGCAGCACACCAGCATCTTCCAAAAACAGGGTTTCAACCAGACGGAGATGATCGGGTTGGTGGCATGCGGTCACTCGGTTGGCGGCGTCCACGGAACCATATTCCCGGACACCGTCCCTGTCCTGAACGATACGCAGAACGAAGCGAGCTTACAGCCCTTCGATTCGAGCCCCACCGTTTTCGACAACAGCGTGTAAGTCACGCCTAGCCTTTTGGTATCTTCTCAGTCTGACGCGCGATGCAGGGCAGTAGGGTTCACGGAAAACTCCACGCAGGACGCGCTCGCGTACGGCCCCAACACGACGACGCGATCCGACCACCGCATTTTCCTCTCCGATGGCGGAAACCTTATCAGCCGGATGGCGCAGGACAACGACTTTTACCTCTCCACCTGCAAGAGCCTGCTGGAGCGCATGATCAACACTGTTCCTAAGGAGGTGCAGTTGACGGAAGTCATAGACCCCATTGCTACCAAGCCCGACTACCTCGACCTCAGGATCAACGAAGATGGCACGTTCTTCATCCGCGGAGAAGTTCGAGTACGCAGATCCCATATTTAACCATTGAATCATCTGTCTGAAGACCGTACTAACTGAGCGTCATGCAGACAATCCAGGCCGAAGGTATCGATCGCGACAACCGCCAGGTCGTAGTGCATCTCAAGGCTGGGGACTCTGAGACGACGAGCGCCCCGACAACTTGGAACGGGGAGAGCCTTCCCTTCCACGAAAACCGCCCCTCCTTCGACTGGTGGGGTTTCAACGCGACCGTACCCATTGCGCAGGGGCTGTCATTTGACGTCGAGCTCATCGACAGCGGTGACTCGAAGCTGGAGACCAACGGCGGAAGCGGGTTCCCTCTGCAGACGGACATCGTGCCGCAGACGGCCAGGTCCTGCAGCAGTACCGCGATCCGGGGTCCCAGCACTATTAGTGTAACTGCCGCGGTAAGTAATCATCAACGACGGTCGGTTCATTGAACCTGTCAGAATACCTCATAGCTAACATGAGCATGGTTCCAGATCTTGGATGCAGCAGGCTTTGACTCCGTTGCCCTCTCGGTCGATGTCCCATATGCGCAGCAGAACTCCTTGATCCCGCGGATTGAGCCGACACTGGTGGACATGGAATTCACCCAGGCTCTGAACGGCACGGGCTATTCCCTCTACTCGGGCTCGCTCGACTTCGGGGCCGCCTTCCAGGGCGCCCTCTCCTACGACGTGATAGGTCGCAGAACATCCGGGGACGACTCGATCAGCGAGTTTAACTTGTTCAGTGCCCTCTCTGATTGTTGATGATAGTTAGAAGGAAGTTGGTGAGGTTAAATCAAACAAAATGCGGAGGCCAGAAATGAGTTTTTGATTACATATACGTAGCAAGTAAAAAACAGTAAATTTTACATCCATATCAAATGATATAACCCGATTAGAATTCGGAGAGGAATATATTTCAATATGACATGACCCGGGCCGCTTTGCTTTCATTTCAGGTCGGGCATCTCCACTCGGACGCGGTTATGCTTAAGATAAAAAGGTACAAACCACGCACGGGCCGGACGGGGCAACACAGCCATGCGCCACACGGCCATGAGGTACACAAGGCCCACTAACTCAAGCTATCAGGTACTGAATTTCTAGTACGCCTCAGGTTCGAATTGAAGATAGGAGGTTACATTAGGGGGTATGTAGGCAAGAGGCAAGGTAGGAACGATGACGCGAAGTCAGGTAGGTGGCATTATGTAGTACAGCATTACTTCGTACGTCCTACCTACTATTAACCAACATGGTGGCTGCATCGTAAGGCTGAGGCTGCTCTATGGATGAAGGCATCTACATAATTACCTGTAGTTAACCCAGAGTCTGTTTGGATTGAGTAGCCCGAGTTGATGTGATATAACATACAACACTACTGTAGATTTGAGGAAAAGACGTCATCGATTGTTTACTTGATACTGGTTGGTATGCCAAGTTGTGTCAAGCGAATATCGCACTTCGTTCGACTCAGTACCTTCATTTTCGAAAAGGGGTGACATCAAATCCCTACTGTTGTTATTTTAGTTAGTTATCCAGTTATCATTAGTCTCTCTGTCACACTCACTCACTCCCCTCATATACGTATGTATGTATCTAGTAGAAATGCATAGAATTGCGCGTACGGATTAGAGAGATGGGCCGGTTCTCGTGGTGCACGGCAGGTATTGTAGGGTGAGTGGCAGGGTGGATTGCGTGTCAAGCTCAGCAACCCACAGACAGTCGCAATTCGCCATATCCCTCCCGTAGCACTAACAAGGAGGCGAGCTAGGTACTTAATGGTCTGTGACAGCAGTTGACCCAACTATAAATGAAATCCCATAAATGAAATCCCATAAATCTAGACGGAAACTTGTTATTCTGCTTCCCGCGGGAATGATGATATCTTCATTGCCTTACTTCTATAGTCTATGGTCTATGGTCTATGACTACCTATTACCCATAAATTAATCACACACGCTCCTTTAGTTCTTGCCTTTAGTTACAGTCACACCTTTTAGTTCGTTACGGGGATCATCGCAGAACCGGACCTGTCGACCTGCCGACCCCGACCCTGACTACTGACGCCCCCTTTGACCGACGTCATTGTCACCATAAGCATCACTCCCTACCACCTACGGGCACCTGCTGCCTCTCACTGCCTGCCTCCCGCTGCCTGCCTCCCGCTACTTCGCTAGGCAGATTCTATTATTCCATCATCTCCCATTCGTCTGTTCGTCTTTCGCAGCTGGTCATCTGCTTACTCAGTTATACTCGATTTTATTCCAACACGTCTCCTCGAACACTACCGTCTTTTCTTTATTGTCAATTACCCGAACTTAGTACCCGCGTTGCTACGTACCGCAAACCCCCTTTATATGCCGGAGTCATCGTAATCGACCAAAGCCATCGATCCGCTTCCGCGAACTCAACACACTACCACCACCGCCGCACCTGCATGCACTTGCGCCCTCAATATGCCTGACTCAAATTCACAAGCAGTCGCCACTGCCAGCGAGGCCAACAGCCATAACGATGCCGATCGCGATCAAGGTCTCCGGTCGCGAAAACCCCAGCACGCCCAGGTCTCCGAGCTGGCCAGGGAGCACAGCAGCTCCTACATCACGGGAGCCCTCTCGCCACCGGTCGACGGCACGGCCTCGGGTCTGACCAGCGGCCGTTCCACGCCCGTCGCGGAAAACGCGCCCGAGTCCACCAAGGCCATCGCCCAGATACGGAAGCAGGTGCGCGCCGAGGAGCGGCGGCGCCGCCTCTTCCCGTCCACCAACTTCCAGTCGCGCGTCTCCCACCTCGACCCCGAGTCCGACTACCACGACTTCCACGGCTTCTTCAACCTCTTCTGGATCGGCCTGGCCATCATGGGCATCACCACCATGCTGCGCAACTACAAGGACACCGGCTCGCCCTTCCGCAAACAGATATGGACCCTCTTCACCATCAAGCTCTGGCACCTGGCCATAGCCGACTTCCTGATGGTGGCGAGCACCGCCGTCATCGTGCCGCTCCACAAGAAATGCAGAAAGAGTCGCGTGGGCATGACCTGGAGCAAGGGCGGCATGGCCATCCAGAGCGCGTACGAGGTGGCCTGGCTGTCCGTCTGGATCGCCGTGCCCTTTGTCCTGCAGTGGACGTGGACCTCCCAGGTGTTCCTCATCCTGCACACCATGGTGCTCCTCATGAAGATGCACTCCTACATGTTCTACAACGGCCACCTGTCCGAGATCGAGCGGCGCCTCCGGGCCCTCGACATGCCGTCCAACCCCGAAGCGTCCAAGGCGCCCGTCACCACCTACCCTACGGTCGAGAACCCCATGGGCGGGGAGACGCACGGCGAGAAGTCGGGCGACGACAGCGAGGGCGAGGAGGACAGTCTGGCGCTGCTCCGCGACGACCTCGCCCGCGAGCTGACCAGCCCCATGGGCAACGTGACGTACCCGCACAACCTGACCTGGGCCAACTACCTCGACTACCTCGTCTGCCCGACGCTGTGCTACGAGCTCGAGTACCCGCGCACGCCGTCGATCAAGTGGACGAACCTGTTCGCCAAGGTGCTCGCCACCTTCGGGTGCATCTTCCTGCTGACCATCATCTCGGAGGAGTTCATCCTGCCGGTGCTGCAGGACTCCAAGGCGCAGCTGGAGCGCGGGTCCGTGTCGGCGTCGGAGAGCCTGCTGATCCTGGCCGAGACCATCTCGTGGCTGCTCTTCCCCTTCATGCTCACCTTCCTGCTCGTCTTCCTCGTCATCTTCGAGTACGTGCTGGGCGCCTGCGCCGAGATGACGCGCTTCGCCGACCGCCACTTCTACAGCGACTGGTGGAACAGCACCGACTGGATGGAGTTCAGCCGCGAGTGGAACATCCCCGTCTACAGCTTCCTGCGCCGCCACGTGTACGCCACCTCGGCGCCCCGCACCGGCCGCGGCCTCGCCACCGTCATCACCTTCCTCATCTCCGCCGTCGGCCACGAGATCGTCATGGCCTGCATCACCAAGAAGCTGCGCGGCTACGGCTTCGTCTGCCAGATGATGCAGCTCCCCATCGTCGTCCTGCAGCGCACCCGCTGGGTCCGCGCCCACAAGACCGCCAACAACGTCCTCTTCTGGGCGAGCATGATCATGGGTCTGGCCCTGGTAAGCGTTTTCCCCATGAAATGCATATACATATTGCCGCGTATACCCCCAAGGCGAAGAAAGGTAGAAAACAAAAGTAGACATCTCACTAACCGCTTGGCTCGCAGATCTGCTCCCTCTACGTCCTGATCTAAAGGACAGCGTGAGTATCAATTATCGTATGTCTCTGCGTGTGCGAGTAGTGTCTGAGATACCCTTTTTTAGAATTGGTGAGCATGTACGATGAAAGAGAGAGAGAGGACAGGCGTTTTAAGAAAACCAGGTGGGAAGAGATAGACAGTAGAGGTTGCTGGCCATCGATCTTGTTTTATCGCATTTTGAGAGCTAGAGGAGTAGGGGGAAGTAAGTGTAGATGTAGCCCCAGGCATCGACGGTTGTTGTGATTTGTCACTTATAACGGAGGAAGCTTCATGTCACCGCATTGCCTGGGCGTTAGGTCATCTGCTGCTATACAACAACAACATAAATCACCCATAACTAATAGCTTTGCTTAGGCTGTGCTTTAAATGTGATGTGAGTTAACCGAGCAGAGAACAGGCGTTTAGTCTTGCTACGTGATGATGCTTTTGGTTGAGACCAACATCTTAGGTCTGGCAACTGTATCGTGGTAGTGTGTCGTGGTAGTCGTAACGTGTTAAGCATGCCCAGATCTGAGCTGTTAAATCACGTACAGCAATACGCACATAGATAGCCGGCACGGTATGAATAAATAGACCCCTATCATAGTCAGGCCACGACCGTGTTGCAATGCGAAGTAGAATGGCTAACCTACCTAGATAGATTTCCAGGGTGTTCCATACCCCATCATGCTACGTACGATATTGTCCGGTCACGAACCTTGAGGATAGGGCAATCCAGGTCATGAAAAGGTGGCACAGAGCCTATAACGGGACAGGAGCATTAGTTCCGTGTACCTTCTTCATCATGCTACTATACAGCTTAAAGATACATATAGTAAGTAGTTAGGACCAGGACGTCCCGGATCACCCGCCAGATCCGGATCCGGAGTGGCGTCGGCTTGTAGCCCCTGGAAACCCCTTCACTACGAAGTAGGTACCCCTTTACCTTTTTGAACCTACCATTGAGATCATCAGGCCTGCCCACCAGGGGGATGATATTATGAGGGAACGATTAGACGATCGCGTACGCATGGCATGGCAAGGAAATTTTCTAATAGAATTTAACAACAAAGTCGAGTCCTAAGATGCAAAACCTAGCCACCTAATTAGTCGGTTGCCTGAGTTCGGGTCATCCACCCTCTAATAGCATACATTCTACACGCCGCGCCACGCGAATATCCCCCTTCGGATCCCCCAAGGCAGCCTCGATCTGCCCCCTCGCCAATACATATGCCATGCTCGTGCCATGGCTGAAACATGGCATCCCAGACGTCTCTCGCCACGCGCCTCCCGTACGGCAGCCAGATTGCCTCTACCTCCATGCTACCTTTCCTCGCCATGGGGGGCCTTAGAAGTTAATCTTGAAGTGAGAACCCCAGTGGTACTCCATGTCATCCAGGGTCTGGATCTCGATGCCGAAGACCGCGTCATTGTTTGCCCAAGCGCTGCAATACCAGTCAAAGCCGTCGGGCTTTTTTTCTGTGAGGGTCCAGTCCATGTGGCCGACGTTGTTGATTCCATCTATCAAACGCAGGCCAAGTTAGAAGAAAGATCGGTGGTCTCTGTATAGCGTAGAGTATAGAGTGGTAGGCAGGCAGGCCGGCCGGCAAGGTACAGGGTGGATTGAATGTGTGCTTGTTCAAACTGCTTTGCTTTAGTTACTTACCGGCGAGAACACCGCACTGTTGCAAGTGCTCCTGATCCGTACCTCCCGCGAGAAAGACGGTCACTTTGCCACCGATGTTGGTATCCCATACGATCTTCGTCGTGCTTTTGAGGTCGAGGGAAGAGTCCGTCCCGGGCTCAGTGACGTTCAGACTCCCGGCGACTAGGGTCGAGGCCGCAAGGACCAGGGCAGTAGAGAGGGATGTGATATGCATCGTGGATATGTCGGTGTGTGTTCGTCTTTGGGTGTTCCTTTTGTATTCTTAGCTGAGCTGTTCGTAATGAGGATTAGACGGGTTCATTTGTGGACTTGAGAGCAGCCTCGGTGGTTTAAATAGATACGAGTCCCTGATGGTTATTCGTCGCCGTATACCAAGCACAAAGAGTAGGTATGATTCATATTGGATTTCAGGTATGTGTCATCCAACATGTAACATGTAGGTACCGCAAGTTTGCCAGCTTAACAAAGAGGTATTAGCCCAAATGACCGTGATGTGTTACATAACGAGGCTATTACACGGTCATTCGGATAAGATCTGTACACAGAACCTTCATGAGCGTTCTGAAGAGTACGGTCGTTTAACAGAGTTCATGGGTATCCATATAGTTCTTCTTGTACTACACCAAGCTTTGTTCTGCCCACCAGGGGCTCGCGAATATTACACCAACATGATAACACGTACTGCTTGATACACACTGAAGCACAAGGCAGGTAGGGGTAATTAATCGCCTATCATTACGGCACAGTGTTATTTTCTTACCTTAATCCGATCCCTCAATGGCGATCCCTCGCTATAATCCAATTGAATAACGCGGTTGGGCTATACGCAGTGATGTAGAACAACATTGGGAATACTATGAATTCGGTCATAATCACAGTCGTCCATCCAGGTATGCTGATATATACTCAGGTCCCTGCGAGGTCACTCGAAGTAATCCACCGTACATTACCTGATATACCGGGTTGTTAGGTACTTAAAGATGCTTCATCGTTGCGGTGTAGGCAAAGGGGATATTTTGGATGAAAGTATCTTTACTATCTATCCGAGGCAATCAACACCAGGGCTGTTATAATTACGGTCAAATATATATATCATCTGAAGCCGAGCTGTAAATTACACGTGTACACGCCATTATCCCAGCGTGGAAGCGTATGCTGTTATCCAAAACCATCATAATTATTACCACTCTGTGACGTGACGATTGCCCAAGGTGTGAAATCATACTTCGTTCAACTGCGACATGCCAGTGACTAAAAGTAAACGAGGCCGTCATTAATGAGTGAGAGCCCCTTTCTGAACATGGGATGGCGGTGAGCTAGCAGTGTGGCTTATGAATGCCTTGCAACTAAACCTACAAATATCTTTGATGTCAGGAGGGCGTGGCACGATAGGTCGTGCATAATTAATTTGGTTCACAACATCTCTTGTAAACACTTATAATCAACTTTGCTTATTAGCGGTCGACGGGGACCGTTGATATAATCCGTATGATGGGGCGAAACTTAGGTAGGTAAGCATGATACCGGTATTGTAGAACTGGCCAGCGACCTAGTCGGTCATCTCCCCCTTTTCGACCCCTATATTATCAGATATATGAATACCTCTTACCTCTCGCTGGCACACAGACACCGTGTTAGTGCTATGGGTGGGCAGATCCAGCAATATACCATGCACTTCTACCTATACAGGAAACCTTTGACATATCCCTTAACTCTCTATCAACCCTAGTGTTGAACCTTGAGCCCCTTGTAAAACCAGGTCTTCTCCTGTGTTAGGGGTGCAGGTGTGCAATGGACGGAGAATTCTTTTTTACTCGATGGGATGATGCCAGTAAGCGCAGCTTCCATTCGGGGCTGCCGTCGACAGGCTGGTTGTCCGAGACACACCAAAGCATAACCCAGTGTTGGAGGATACGTTTGCTGCGAGAGTAAGAACATATTGAGCCAACAACTGCTCTACATAGTTGTATGGTAGTACAGCCGACCAAGAGAGGTCCAGATGTAGGTAAATGAGTGTGTTGGAAGCCGAATATGCTCGAAGAACTCAGCAAAGGGGGTGGTAATTGGTAATACAAGTTGTTGCATAGGTAGATACCTAGTGCTACGCATCTTTCCCCTGAACTGATGACTAAGACACGTTCTAGTATGCTACAGTAAGTACCTACTCACCTAACAAGACGCCCATCCTTACGTTCCACTTCCCCCTATTCCCAATGCGCACAACTGAATGCACATATATATATCAATTATGTCTCCTTCCAGCAACGAAGATATCCCCAGCCTGCCAGCCATACTTCAAGGAGCTCTTCTCGCCACCCACGATTCTCCCAGATCCAGATTGCACTAGCTACTTTAATCAAGTAAGTAACTAGGTCCGGAGCGAACAGGCAAGCCCCATCGTCAGCAGAAGAAGTGACGAGGCGCAACGACACACACGCCTGCTCTAAAGAAGGGGTCCTAACTAACTATTAGCGTGGAATAAATGAGATCTCTTTTCTCCCCCCCCTCGTTCTGGATCTCCTCACGAGCTAGCCATGTATCTTAGATCGTAGGCTCGTTAGACTGGACTCATCTAGGTCACCTGGGCCTATTAACAGTAGATCGTCCAGAGAACCAAGCCAGACCCCCCTCTCCCCCAGCAACCTAGCGGGCCGAGCCCCTGTTTCTCAGCTTTGGACTCATCATGAACAGGTAGATGGTACGTAGGTGTTCGAGCGCTCTTTCAGCGCCTAGTCAATCAGGTACCCAGTATAGGTCGCCCATCAACTTTCTCGTGACGGGTTCCATCTGATATCCATCTAGCGCCATCCGCCCACCCGCCTTTTGGTTGCCCCTCCAGCCCCTCTCACTGGCCTGGCAATACGGATATGTGTTACGAAGTAGCGAGTCTACTATAACCACCCGTTGCGAGGCAACGACAATCGGAAGATGCCGGCCCCTCAAACGCCTGCTGCATCGCATAGACTACTTACCCACCCAGAGCAGCCCATAGTTATCCTCTCCAAACTATGAAACGAAGTGGGCGGAAGCCGAGGCAACCATCGTGTGCACGCGCATGTTCCTTACCTACCTACATACTGTGTCGGTGTCGGCATCGGTGAGCCGGTTTCCCTCTCTTCACCGTCAAAAAGATTCCACAGCATCCCACATCCACCAATCCATCCCATCCAATGGATCTGTAGCGGGGAAACACTGCATGCCATGCATCATCCATGATGTATGTAGGTACTTGATGTATGCAATGTACTTGGTGATACATGCATGCTTCCGCGTACCTACGCACATGTAGGTGAGCGAGAATGTACCTACATTCGCCTCGTCGGTACCTACCTGTGGAAGTACGTAAGAGTGGCGGTTTTCTTCCCTCTTTTCTCAGTTCAGCTATCCAAGGGTCTTTTTTTCTCTTCTTTTTCTTTTTCTGCCTTATCTTCTTTTCCTTCTTTCCCCTTCTTCTCTTCTCCATCAGCCCCTCCTTTCTTTTCTTCTTCCTTTAGCCGCCGCCTCTGGGCCGGGATGTACATACAATACGTACTTATGTAGATCGTATGAGCGGGGAAAACCGCCCCCTCCAGCCCCCGCCTCCCCTTTTGCCCCTCTCAAGGCTCACGAGGGTTTTTGCCCAGCTCACTTGAGTAACTATGGCTGGGACGGCTGGGATGACATCGACAGGAAGTTTGAAAAGGGGGGAGGGGGTAGGTAAATACATAAGTACCTACCTTGCTATGCATGGTATATATCACCCAAAAACCTCAACTGACCCCATCCTGTCCCGCGCCACCCGCCGAGACGGGACCGGCCGAAATCTACCTAGTTTTGTATGTAAGTAATCAGGTAGTTAAAGGCCTCAGATGAGATCCATCTCATCCAGCTAACTGCATAGGTAAGTAAGTAGACAAGACATCTGATGAGATGGTTTGCCTTCACCACATGATCACTTTCACTTACGACTCCACTCCCAACTTCAGAATGAGGACGACTCCAGGAGCGAGAAGAGTGCCAATGTACAGTAGTTACAATATGCAAAAGTACCTATGCATGTCATCTGAAACGAACACAACGTCAGAAGCGAGACAGCTCTAGAGATACTGCGTTTCTACTACCTAAAGTATGTAGTTAGTATGCAGCACTTACTATGCACTTCTCTCAATAGCGGGGAGCGGCTTGCAGCTTTGCAGATTCACCCAGGGCGGGGGTTTATCTTATCACCCTCTTGATGACACTCGCAGCAATCGAACAAGATGGAAACCTCCAATAGGCTGGTTAGTGTTTGTTTGCATTAGGCTGTTACATCGTGACGACAGGCATAGGTGCAGCAAGCAGGTATGCAAGCAAGACGCCCACCGCATACTACCTAGTATCTAGAGTCACGTAGGGAATGCAAGTCTATGAGATGTAGCGGACCTGAACAGTGTTTGGTTTGTGTCTGTTGGCAGAGACCACCAGCAAAAGAGAACTCATCATGTTGCATTCAATTCATCACGCACACTCCGTACGCCATGTGGTAGATAGACATGTAGGTACTTATGTACTGATTGCTTGCTTGCTTTGCTTGCTTGCTCGCTCGCTCGATGCTAATCGACACTCCAAAGCACATGTGTCCATGTGTCCGAGTCTTTCATTCGTTTCGTTTCATTTCGTCTCGTTCCGATTCGTCTCGTTCTGTTATCCCGCCCTTCATGCTCTTTCACAATTTCTTATACCCCCATATTGCCTGTCTACCACCCTCCCAGAATCCAAACGAAAACAACGAGTGTATTCAAAAAGACAAGTATCCTCGCCACCATCCAACCACTGGGCCCATCCCAGCCAAAAACCCCATGAAACCTGTATGCCCGCAAAACGCCATGTAAATGAATGAGTGACTGGCTGTTCTGTATGCCTCGCATACTCGCCTGGAATCAAGAGAGCAGCCTGGGGTTCCTCAAGCCCCATGAATGAAAATAAAACGCTTGGATGCAGATATGTATACTTGTGGTTGTGTAAATATAAATATAGGAGTGACGATAGTCAACCATCGCGCACTTAAAAAAGAGATGGCAAGAATATAGTAAAGGGTGAAACAAATCTGGAATACAATCGAAATAGCAAACAACGATATGATCATTCTCGTAACTTCGTCAAGGCCCCAGGGCTGGTGTGCTGGTACTGCTTGGGGGCGGGCCGTATCACCCCAAAAACGCCTAGAGCGCCCAGGGCTGCCTGGAGGTCGCCTAATCGGCATCAGGTGCCAGTGAATGAACGTGGCCATCGCTGAATCGACAGCTAGTATGGGTTCTCAGGCAGCAGTCTTCGTCTCTTGTCAGCAGCAAGGATTTTCATCCTTACTCTTATAAGGTGACGATTTCCACGTAGTCGCAGACGGCTACTGAGTGACCATTGTCTGTCTGATCACCCCCAAGTCTTTCGTGTCCACACAGGAGAACAGCACGTCGCTGTCGTGACTCGTGGGAGTTGAGGCTATAACGCGGTTGAAGGAACCCAAACGCCGCGTGACCTGGACCAGAGGGAAGAGTACACAAGTCAAGTTCAGCAGAGACGCCGGAAAATCAGTGCCAGCACGACCGTACTCTGAGAATGCTAGTCGTTACCAACTAACATTAACGTAGAAACCGCAGCGGGGGACAAATGTCGGACGACATGCGTTTAGTACACAGGAGTACTATACGGGTCCTTCGTGTAAGACGAGGAGTAACGAGGTAGACCGCTGTACGCAACTTCTTCCGGTTGAACCACAGCCGCATACTTTACACTGCTGAAGGCTGCATGCACTGGTGCTTCCCCATAGGCCTCCGGGTGATACCCGGCCGCTCCAGGGTCTGCCCGCGGCGATGACGTATTAGCCGCGACGTGCCTCACCTTGTGACCCCTTGGGGGTATTGGCATGGCTTCGACAGGCACCTTGCGACGTGTCTTTCCATCAGCAACAGTGTACCGCGTTGCTCCCACCAGTGGCTCCGGAGACTGGGTCCGCCAACTCGGATGGTGAAGTACATCATCCTCCGATTCTTCGGAGTGTGCATGGACATGACGTCCCCGGCCTCGGCCTCGGTCATCACCCTGTTGCCATGTGTTTTGGCGCTCCATTCCAGGTACAGGGCGGGGGCCAGGCCGTGGTGAAGAATAATCTGTGTACGAGCGATTGAGTTGAACGACCCTATGGGGATCCGAGTATGACTTCTGGAGTCCTGGTATGCGGTTGACGCCAGGCGCAACTTCCACAACGGTCGGGCGAGCAGCAGCATCCCTCGAGGCAGATCGAGTACCGGATTTTCTATGCGAGGACTTGTCCCTCGACTCCTTTGTGGATGATCGCAAGGCATCTGGTGGCTTAGTCCGACCCGACCGTCCCGATGATCTTCTCGGCGTATCTTCTTCAACATCGATATCCCGGGTATCTCGGGCTGGTGGTGGTGGCGGAGGATGAGCAGAAGCAGTCGCTGGAGGTGGCGTTGGTACAGCCATCGGAGCTACGTGCCTGACGGAGTACGATGGCCCATCTTGGAACGTGGGTGATCGACTCAGATTCGCCGGTTTCGCCCCCGATCTCTCGAGATACCGAGCCGCAAACTCCAGGTTGGCCGAGTTCTTCCTCTCCCGGTCGGTCGTCATAGTGGGATGAGTGTCTTCCTCCTCTGATTTGCGACTGCTACTCTTCTCGAAGACGTGAGCTGTTGCGTCCTCCACGTCGGAGTCTTCATGGTAAGGCTCAACATAAGGCGACTTGCGGCGATGTTTATCTTCCGTTTCTCGCTTGCGCTCCTTGTCCACCTTCTTCTTGTCTTTATCCTTGTCTCTCCGCTCCTTCTTCTTCTTAGCCTCTTTGGCCTCCTCTGCTTCCTTAGCAGCCTTCTGTTCTTGCTTCGCTCGATCTCGCTGCTCTCTCTCCCTCTCCCTCTCCCTCGCGCTCTCACGGGCCTGTTCTTCGGCTTCTTTCTCTCTCCGTTTCCGCCGTTCCAGCTTCTCGCGCTCGCGCTCCTTCTCGCGCTCCTTCTCATGTTCTCGCTCGCGCTCCCATTCTCGGTCTCGCTCGCGTTCGTAGCTAGCGGACTTTTTGAAGCGCCGTGTGTCATCATATGGTTTCGAACTCGAGCCTAAGTCATCCTCCCAGGAGTGAGACGAAGTATGCCCTGCTTCGTAGAACTTGCGCGAGGAGGGGGGTGTCCCAGTCTTGAAGGTCGAGGGCCTAGGTTCCGCAGTCCGGATCTCGGGTTCGTAGTAGCCCCTAGATCGTGATGGAGTTCGTGGGGTTCGACCATTGGTGGGTGCCGATGAGGACATCTTGGCCTTCTCCCTCTCCCTCTCTAGCTCGCTAAATTTCTCATTATATCTGACCTTCTCGTCATACTTGTCTCTGGATATGTCATCAATTAAGAGTTCATAAGCCTGATGCACTAGCTGGAATTCGGCCTGCTTCTCAGCCTTTAGTTGAGGATCTTGGACCTTGTCGGGGTGGCATTTGAGGACAAGCTTTCTGTAGGCGGCCTTGATCTCCGGATTCTGTGCATCCTTCGGAACACCAAGCGCTTTATACGGATCTGGCGGGAGGGTGAACATGATGAATAATAGTATGGATGATGGGAAGTCCTCTAGGTGCGAGTCCTAGGATTGTGAATAGTAAAAAAAAAGGCGGAAAGGAGCGAGAAGGATTCGGTTTATTCGGTTTTGTAAGATGAGTCGAGTTGTCGTAACCAGGCACGTAGACTGTGACGACAGCGTGGAGTTATTGCATGGATGCAGGTGTGGCGTGGCGATGAGGCAAAATGTGTTTGGAATACAGTAATTGAAGCTGACCAAGTAGTGAAAGGATGGTAAAAATACACGTATCCGACGATACAGAATAAACCCCTCTGACAATAGGTCTACACGACCGATGACCTGTACGTAGGTAGGGGTGCGGTAAAGTGAAGTTAAGTTGAACGTGGGAATTACCAGATTCAATCAAGAACTGGCTCTTTGCAATCGAACGACGAACGGAAGCTAGCAATTTGGGGTGGTGCTAGAGACAGCCAACCGTCTCTTCAGAGACTCGGTTGAAGGTTTATTAGAAGCGAAAGGGACCGTCCCGCAGAGCTATGACGGGGACTGTCGATCAAAGATGATGGGCGTGGTTTTGCTTCCACACAAGTGGTGGTTGATGAGGTCACGAAGGGGGTCGGGCAGCAGCACGCAGCAGCAAGCAGCAGCAGCAACAAAAACAAGCACAAGGGGGGTCGTGGGAGGGAGTGAAGTCCTTTTGAAGCTGGCACCAGGAGCACTCAGAACCTTGGTGCTTGACTTGGCTTGGCTTGGCCTGACCTGTCTGGATCTTGTAACTTGTTCCTCAACCGAATGGGGGGGCCTGGGGGCCTTGGGGGGTGTGTGGATGATGCGTGGGTTGGCCACTAGAATTTGGTGTCACTTCCGTGACCCTGGACTGTCTCTGGCTGGTTTGATTCTTGGTCCAGGCTTTCCCAGGTAGGTTAAGTATTGCCTACCTCTACCTAGTGGTGATTGCAGACAGGGTGTACTTAAGGTAGCACGGAAGTTCTGAGGGAATTTGATTGGCGATTGGCAGTGGCCTGGGTATGCGCTGATGCGGTGTTTGCTGGGCGGACAGGCAAAAGATGTAATGGACGTAAGTGCTGGATGTACAGAGTACTTGGCAGAGATGGAAGACTGCTTGCGACTGGCAGACTGGTAGGCTGGCAGGCTGGCAGGCTGGCAACTGGCTGGATGTGGCCGGGGTGGAAGGGAGTGATCGTCTGGTTGGCAGCGGGCCGGACGATTTGGCTTAGTGGGTTCCGTGGTGGGCGTTTTGGTTGGTTTGGTAGGTGCTGGCTTGGCCTGGCCCGGTTGAGCAACTCCCACTACGGCGATGACTATGCCGCTATGGACCCCTCGTTGCTGGATATAGCGTAGCTCGTAGCCCAGGTATGGTGGTGCTATGGTGCTATGGTGCTAGGTATGCCTGGTATGGTGCTATGCGACCGACAGCGACTGCAAAGAGTGGACCTAGCGTCGATGGGTGTAGCGGGTGACCTTCGGAGGTGCTGAATGCTGAAAAGCCGAGCGTGGTGAGACCTGAGGTACCTGGTAAATGGTAGCAGTCGTTACGGGTCGAATGTTCCTTGGCGGCCCCGTCCACAGTGGTTCGTGAATTCAAGGTTGACTGACGGCGAGAGTATGTAGGTATGTAGAGAGTGTGCAGGTGCAGGTGGGATATGGATACCTGTATAGTTGTTGGAAGGCGATTTGGTGGAATGCGCGGGTATGTAGTATTTGTTATTTGGGACCAGTCACGTTTCCAGACTTTGCATGCCACTGCACACACTCTACGAACGTAGGTACGTAGGTCTGAATGAATGAATGAACGTACAGTCAGCACTTAGGATGAAGGAGGGTACCACCTGGGCAGTCAGCCAGTGTAGGTAGGTAAGAAGACTAGTATGTATGAATCAAGTATGATGAATCAAGTATGAGGCAGTTAGTTAAGGCTCGCTCTCGTTCTCGCCGGCCGTCTTTCTGATTCCACCGGGGGCTTGCGCGAGAAGATGGCCGCCCCGATTGCATGTGTCTCCACCTGGTAAAAGAAGAAGCGCAGACTGGGACCTCGGGACCAGAATAGTAATAAAAAGGTCAATCGTGCTGCACCAGGAACCGAGGAATGCGACGGCGTTCAATCTTGCGCCGACTCGTAATTCGTAACTGTGTGTATACGTACGTACGTATTGCGAAGCAACAAGGCTTAGCTAATAACTACCCCAGAAAAGGGTCTCTAGAAAAGGACCTCTAAACGCAGATCTGGGGCCCTTAGCAATCCGCAGTTCAGGGTGATGAATAGGGGTCCTGGGGGGTCCTGGGGGGTCCTGGGGGTCCTGATTTTTTGGATGCCTGAATGCCCGGGTGAGAAGGAATGACGAAGCGTATTCGAGCCCCAAGGAATGGAGGCGAAGAGTCGTGGATTGGGCTCCTGAGTAGGCAAATGAGACCAGATAGTTCCGGTTGCCAACAAAAGAACAGAGAGTCTCGGATGTCCCGGTAAACCCGTTGGGTAGCGAGGTAGGGGCGAATGATGGCAAACTATACACATGCAGTCGTTTCCCAATAGCAGCTTCCCCTTACTGCAATTGCGTACTGCACACTGCACACTGCAAGCTGCACTCAAGGTCTGCCCGTCTACTCCGACGCAGAAGGTACGCAGAAGTCACGCAGAAGGTCGCGGGTTGGTTGACGGGCCTGCGACGGGATTGTCTGTCGTGTAAGCCGAGATTTCGGAGCCAATTGTTCAAGGGCGACGAGCTGTGCTGGTGGCAATGGGAACGACAATGGCAATGATCACTAAGAGCAAAGTAGGTATATCCCCGAAGTCCAGGTAATGAGTGGCTTTGGTTTGCAGTCAGGGGCGAAGGAGTGGTTTTGAAGCTCCTGCGGTGACGTTGGTTTTCTATAGACTACCTAAGTATGTATGTTGACAGATGCCGTATGATGTACGAAATATGCGTTTGTTGACAATGAAAGCGAGACCCGCTCTCTTCCAAATCTCCAGGTCAACACAAGAATAGGGATAATAGGGAGGTCCAAAGGCGGCAGGCTGGTATTGCTATGATCAATCTCGCGGCGATGCAGGCGTCTTCAACCCGGCGGGCAGCTGATCAGATGTGGAAGTAGTATAAGACGTTAGTTGGTGGGGAGCGGTATCCGCAGTACGTTTGAGGTCGAGCCTGCAATCGGCGGTGAGGGCGCAGAGGATGAGAGAGATGCTAGTAGAGGGAGAGAGAGAGAGAGAGCTCTGCTATGATTCTCATCCCTATCGCGCAATATTATCAACATTCACTTGTTACAGAGTACTCAAGTACCTATGTAGGTGGTGCCCTCGATAGCCAGATGTGCTCTATAACCCGATGATCTATGGAGCGAAAGGGGGCAGGCAGATGGTGGTGGCAGATATCAGATGCTTCACAATACCGATATCTATTTAGTTTGGACCATTAGCTCTGCAACGGGTTTGAGGATGGATACTGACGTGGGGATATTCCTGACCCTTTGTACAAATTACCGGGAGACAGTTCACAGAAGAGACGCTCTAGATCGATCGTCTGAATCTGAGGTCGCGATAGTTGGGCCTGTTGTCGAATGCAAAGTGGCACGACCCGTGTATCTACGGGGCCGCACCAACAATCGCTCAGGGGTCTGACTGGCTGCAGGTCTGGCGGCCGTGAATAGCTTCCGAAACGATCAAAGCTCAATCAATCGGTAGAAGGAAACGTGTGTAGATGATATCGGCAGTCCTCGAACTACGTAGGTATTCACTCGAGTAGTCAAATCTCGTCACAACACCCCACAGCTATTGGAATGGAATTGCATACAGCCATATACACCGCGTATAAATTCAACATGAGGATCTACCGGCAACGGGGTGATGCGCGGTGCAGCCCTTTATCAGACCGATACATAGCAGCTGGTCTCTACGAGGAGGAGTCCACCCAGCCACCCTACTAGAAATCCCATTGCAACTTACAAGAATGGCTGGCTGGCCTTGTACAGTCGGTCGAAAGACAAGGTCTTCACCGACCTCACGCCGACTGGGCGCACTCCAAGGGCAGGCTATCGAATGAGAGTTGAGGCGTTGCACGGTTGGCAGCCTCAAGGCGTATGTCTTGCTTCTAGTCGATGCCCTGCCTCAGAGGCATTCGTCATCATCTGTCCAATGCACGTCTATCACCTATCATTGTGGACTGAGGACGAACTAAGTAGCATTGGTGCCTCGTTCAATAGGGGCCTCAAGATCGCATCCGTGGCAGGTTTCTAACCCATCGGCTAGGCATATAACTCGCATCACAGCCAGTTTCGTCGGCCTTCGCTATACCAATCACTGATAGGTCGCCCAGCATACAGCAGCAGATGCCTGCCCCCAACGCAACAGTGGGATGGAAAGTACGTGTGCCTGCCTACTAAGTATGCTGCTATGGTAATCATCACGCACGTTAAGCCAAGGTGTCACCTCCGCCGCCAATACCTACACCAAGGCCAGAGCTAAGCCGTTTCTCGTGCTGACTTACGCCATGTTGTTCGTCACACCCGGTCGCCCTTCGTGGCTGTTTCAGGCAGTCGGGAACCAATGGGCACTGCCCTGGAAGCAGGTACGCTACGAAATGCGCAGGACACACGGACGATCAGATGGCGCACCTTCAGATGGGATGACTGTATTCATGCTCCGGGAGGCTGCTTACATATTATGCCCTATGACTACGGACTCCTGGAGGAGGGTGTCGCACGAGGAAACCATGAGGGGGGGCCGCATCGGTCTGCGATGAACCTGAGATGGTGTGGGGGGAAGAGCGGGAAAAGGGTGGGAGCGAAAAGGCGGGAGGGAAGCCTGACATGCCATGCCACAAGGGATGGTTATATCTCTCATCAACCAAATCTCACTGCAGGCCACAGATCGCAACCTACAACCCACTACCAACGGATGACCTGTTACACTCGCCGGATTTCAGACATGCAATGTAAGCAGACAGGTATTTATGTAAAGAACCTTCTCCCCGAGTCGTTCCAACGTTGCTCGGCATAATGCCTTTCATTGCCAGATTACCAGATTTCCAGATGTCCTATAGACTAGTTGAGGAGTAAGTAACTACAGGTGACAGAAGGGACTTTCCTAGTGTGATCTCAACTCCCATCTCTCGGTTCGATCTGATAGGGCCTCGAAGTGCCCCGCCGAGGCCAATCAAGCGGTCAACCTACCACCGCCAATCGCGCCGCCCAAGCGGCCGTAGTATGACATATCGTGTGAACTCAGGGATGATCCCCGGGCAAATCGAATCTCCGCCGCTATGCTGTATCTGCCATCGATCTGCCCACTGCTCTCCGTATAATTCCCCGTTGCGGAAATCCTGCCTCTTCCAATGATCCTGTTGTGGTGGTAGTGCTAGAGAGTATCCGGAGAGAGATCTTCGCGGCTTAGGTACCTACTCACATATGAGCACAACGATCAACATCAACGTCAGGACTGGATTGGCTTCTCGCAACGGGCTTCCACGACCGACTACTGTAGCTACCAGTACTTATTAATGTAAGTCAACAACAAAACAAAAACCTATCGATATCTGTCCTGCCGCATTCCCGCGAAGATACAGATGTATGCATCTCTGGCATACTGTTTTCTTCGGTTCCCTCAGAGATCGACCGACTCCACGATGTTCTTCCCATCCCGAGACATCTGAAGGTGGGGGCGGGGTCATCTGAGTTCGGACGTTGATGTTATGTTGCTATGCCTCTGTGTTTCAGTGTCACGGGAAAGAAGCCATGACAGCATGTTTTTCGATGTTCGGACGGACGGTGAGCACATGTTCACAAAGAATAAGGAGTAAGATTCCATTTGCGTACGACACATGCGTACATAATGCACAATTGCCTCACGACTTCCAGTACCACCACCAATCCCTATCCAGGAGTGTCTGCTTACAGCATCTGGAAGTACGATGCGCCGCTAGATTTGCGATTTCATCAGAACACCCCCCTCCTCCCCCCTTCTCTCTCTTACAGATGCGTCTTAGCCGTGCTACCACCTACCCAAACGCCTTGAAGCCTTACCTACACACAACCAGCAAAGGCCAGGAACATTATGTCAGGCTTCTATGGGCGTCGGACCGGATTCCTTCGGCTTCCAATTCATCTTCCACACATCATGTATTATGTAGGCTCTTAAAGCAAGGTGTCATGCCGCGACTTACTAGTCAATAGTAGATGGAAAAGGGGGTGATGTGGGTGTCGAATCGTAGCGGTGCCTGGCGATTGCCTCCTTCGAATCATCCGGTCCCTGCAGGAGCTTTACTTCCCCAGCTGGCCTCCTACATACATACTTGCATACATCCCCACCACCTATTACCCCTATCCAGCATGTCGCGTGGCGGTGAGCCTGTGAGCCTGTGTCTATATGCCTATCGATAGCAGGCACCTCCCCATCTCATACCATATCTCAGGTGAGTAAGTTACAATCTCTCCTCGTCACGTCTGCCAATGGCCGATGTGTACGTTTCCCTGGGAGGGAAGTTCTCCACGATTCCATCTGTCTAAGCAGCTTCTGGCATGCCGTGCGTTAGCATCGGGGGAAGGAGTGTAAGAATAGCTTCTTAGCGGCTGCTGCGTCTCTTTCCTGTAACCATTCACAACAACCTCTTCCTCCGCCCACTCGACCCTGCCCAATCACTTGCGCCTTCAAGCCCCGTAGAGCACGATGCACGCTGTCCACTCCTGTCCCCTCCTCAGCTGTTGCACTCGTTGCAGTACCGGCTCAATGAGCTATTTCGCGATTGGCTTGCGCGAGTCCATCCATCCCAAGCGCCGTCTCTTTACCAAAAATGCCACGATGTTACCCTGGGCTGTGAATTTTTGCTCCTCTTACACTATATTTTCGCCTTCGAGCTTACGGTTGCACGGGGCTTATATGACTGACAATACGGCCTAACACCTGGTACAATACATGCTTAGGGGCAGTTAGGCTGGAGCCTTCCACTGAACTAAAGCCTCGTCGAATTTAATTATAGCATTGTAACAGAGACATGGCACGCCTTTTCCTTCTCTCCCAACGGTTCACGTTCATCATCGTTCATCATCATCGTCCCAAGGCCTCCTCCCCCCGCACCGCCTGAGCCAATGCCCCGTCACGGGGTTACGATGCAACGGTGAATGATGATTGGCCGCGGACCGCCTGCGGGTAAAGCAAACCCCTCACCTCACTATACAAACGAGCAGCCTATCGGATAGCGCTAGACACGAAGCGGGCACAGTCGGACGAGCGTCAAACGCGGCCCATAGCATAGCAAACCTAGCATAGCATAGCATAAACATAGCATGGCATGGCATGACAAACTGGGATGGTCTCGCGGTTTTGGCCGCCGATAGGCTCGGTCTTTGTAACCTACGTGTGCGACGTCCCGTTGCCAGAGGGAGAACCCTTGAGACGAATAACATGGTTGAACCTAGCTAGCCGTGCCCCACGAAGTTATCGTATCCTATGTATGTATCAAAGCTATATATTGCCTGGGTGGGTATCGTCTGTTTCTACAGTACGAGATGTGTGAAAATCATGTTGACTCATGGTGGCGAGAGATATATGGGGTTGAAGGGAGGGCTGGTAAATAGTAGGTAGAAATGGCCTCCGAAGCCTTGGGACCGTTGGGAGCGGTTGATGCTAAGTGGTGTTGAGTGAGGGAGGGTGGATGAGAGCCGTTGATGTCACTACTACCGCGACTGCACTGCCGCGTATGATGTATCAGAAACAACGCTCTGGGACAAAGTGACTGAGACCCTCGGCGCAGGCGCAAGCCCGAGACAGAACAAAAAAACGGTGTCTTTGCCTAAAGTCCCGGTAACACGTTGAGACAGCGACGGCATGCTGGCTGGGATCGTTCTTTTCCCTATACAGATGCTTCATACGGACATAGTCATGGCATCGTTAACAATATGTCAATGTCATTATATCACTTATCACTATATATTGCAATACGATCATGTCAGATTCAATACGAACAGGTGTCAACCGTTCACACTAGGGAGGAAAAGACGCAGTAAGCATATCTGGCTTTTAGGTTCTCTATATACGGGGGCGTGGAGAACCGAATCGTATCGTACCGTAGTATAATCCTCAGCACTGCCTCTCTTCATTGTGGGTAAGTCGTTGAAAACGAGATGCTGCTACCTGTCAACAACGATGATAGCTATAGGTCCTCATTATTCCGGGGAACTGGGCTCGGCCTGTGGTCGGCTCCCCTATAGGAAGGAATCGCTTAGCCACATTACGCGCGCGATGCGACGCGATGCGATCGGGGAGGGAGCAGCTCGGACGGATGCGTCAGTCAGAGAGAGAGCGCGCCGACGCCGACGCCGACGCCGGCGTGTCCCAGCGGAGACGCCGCTTCGCTGCGTGTGTGCAAATTCCCACGCTGCTACCTAGGTAGGCATGTAGGTACGACACGAAGCGTACGTAAGTTTACATACATTGGATCCATCCATCCATCCACCCATCTGTTCCGTCCATATAGGGTATTGGTTGAGGGCTGAATAAGAGTGGAATCTGATATAGGCAGGTCATGGTGTTGCTGGAGCGCTGTCAGTGTCCCAGACGGGCAGGTCCACGTCGACCACGATGGGCTTGTTCAGCACGCGTGGCCCCGCGCCGCGGTGTTGCGCGTGAGAGACCGTCTGGATCGCGCAGTTGACGAAGCAGGTCTCCCGGCGGCCGAGCCGGCCCGCCCCCAGCGCCGACTGGTCGCTCCGCGCGGACCTCGGGTCGCCGCTAAGTCCCCGGGTCCCGATTCCCGGCTGTGCTCCTGCGCCCGCGGATGCGGATGCGGATGCCTCTCCCGATGACGAGGCCGATTGGTGAGGAGGCAGCCAAGATGGCGATGACGACGATGATGGTCGTGATGAGGTCACCTGGCCCGCTTGGCCCGCTGGCACTGCAGAAGCTCCCAATGAGGAGGCGGTGTCAATGTCGGTGTCGGTGTTGCTGTGGTCGAGTGGATTCCCGCCTTTGGCTGTCAGGTCCACAAGGCTGTTCTTCTCGTTCCCAATACCGGGATCCTCCCACGGCTGGACACCCAGCTCTTTGTACCTGACGTGCTTGTTGCGCAGGTCCCAGCGCACCCGCTCCACGCCCCTTGCATCGTGGATGTGCCCGCAGGCAGCTATCTTGGGCCGAACCCGCCACAGTGCTCGCCTCAGGCCCTCGCACCCCTGGGCGCCCCTTTGGCTCTCGTCCCTATGCAGATGGGCGGGTCCGTGGGTGACGACGACGTCCGTGTCGAGCGGGATGTCCGCCCAGATGGCGTCTGCCGCCGCCTCGTCGTCCCCCTCGTACTGGAAGGCCCACTTGCCGTAGCTCGGCGTGTACGGGGAGCCGAACACGGAGAAGGTGGTACGTGGACCAGTCGGGGACGTGAGCCGGACCTGCCGGCTCGCGTGCTGCAGGTAGACCAGCGACTCGGAGCCGGTCAGGAGCTCCTGGCACCTGGCGGGGTCCTGGGGCGTCTTGTTGTGGAAGTACCGGCCGTACTCCTCGAAGAAGTCGGTGTCGAGCGTCAGGTCGTGGTTGCCTGCCACCACCAGCTTGCATTCGAAGTCGGCCTTCTCGAGCCAGCTGACCTGCTTGGAGAGCTGAGGATGCAACACGTCAGTATTCCCGCTGGGACCCGTTCAAAAGGGGGGGCTCGGGCCGGGCCTATGAGTGGTCGTAGCGTATACGTAGGCAAGCGAGAGGCTGGAGGCCTACAACATACCTCGGTGAAGCTCCCCATATTCGTCAGGTCCCCACAGTGAATGAGCACATCGCCCTTCGGCAGCTTGGGGGTGCAGTTGTGTGTGTCCGAGATGAAGACGAAGCGCGTTCTGCGTGTCCGCGGACTGGTGCCTGGGCGACTTTCCTCGGGTTCTGCCATAGCCACAAGTATCGAGATTCGAGACTATGGACTATGATGGTATGTGTAGGTACCTAGGTAGGTTTGCAACGGTAGTTAACGATGAGCCAAAGGATGTATCTCGGTTTTATCTCCAAACTAGAACTGGGGTTCGAAGTCCTCAACGCATAGCTGCCTGAATGACATGGTCCGCGCAATGTTGAATCGTAGGCATCCTCTCTTTTACATAGCACACACAGACACAGGCAACAAACAAAGCCTATACCGCAATCTGAGGATCTAAGCTGGGCGGGAGCGGCCAATTACGATCAGAGCTAGATAAGAATATGACGGGCTCCCGAGAGTATACCTACTGTAGGAATAAGACGAGAAGCAACAAAATCAACAAGGCTGTGTAATTGGAAGATACTGCGTATCGGCACTATGATGAGCTGTTCGGATGCTGATCAAGTGGCATCGCATACGTCAGATGGGAGCACAGTAGAGGCTGCGGGTGCGTACGGAGCTGCAGGGTGTTGAGAGTATAGACTGGGACAGTGTATTTGAGCATGCCAGGCGCATTTCGCTTTCGCTGCTGCCAACTTTGCAGCGAGACATTGCCTACTTACTATGTAGTACCTACTTATTCTAGGTTTTTCGTGAGCATCGGCTGAAGCCATGAAATCATATACTCCTCGAGTAGTCATAGATCATCACCGCATACCAGGTATCCTAGGTACCCGGGCAGGCAATCTTAGGCATGAAGGTACATGCTAGCCCTCAGCTTTTGCACTTGGCTGCTTGGGTCCTCAGGTTTACCGTCTGAGGTGGATGGCGCAAGTTCCCGAGATCGTTTTTGGAGGCGGAACCGCTTAGCTGGAGATTAGTGAGTGTACTACGTACCAAGTTACCTGCTATGGTAGAGGCCATGATGTTCGTACGTCGTAGCGCTAATCTAGTCCATCCCTAGTATAGAAGTTGACGATGGAACTATCGCAGGTCTCCGAGGGATCGGATGCTTTCAGCGATAGTTTTTAGGTTTAGGCTATTTTCTTGCCTTCGTGAAGTATTCCAGGTTGTGAGTACCAGTATTGTGTTCCAAGGTTGTTATTGTTGAGTTGGTTTTACCTATACGGTACTGCGGTACTGCGGTACTGCGGTACTGCCTGAACTGCGGTACTGCCTGAACTGCTTGAACCCCTCATAGGTGTATGTACTTTTGTGCAGTCCATTCCTCTACTCTTGACGTTTTGCCAACTATGAAGCAAGCCGGGCACGAGATCAGATGAATCCGAGGAACTCGAGTAGCAAGGTGCTATTAGATTAGACTAACAACCAGGTGGGAATTTCGAGAATGTGGTTTGCAGGCTTCCGAGTCCGTTTCCTGTCAAGACTGAAACCAGAGGCAAGGTTCATCGACCAAGGTTCTTCCAAGTTGCATTGTGTGATTAACCACTTCGGATTAGGTTCCAACTTTGGCTGACCCCGCGCCCCGGGACTGCCTTACCTAATAGGCTAAGCGACAACCTTAGAACCTTGGAACCTTCACCTTCGGGTTGAACCCTGGGGGCTGGGAAGAATGAACCACCGAGTGCCGATGGTTAGCGATGCACCGGAACCGCCTGCACCTGCACCTGCACCTGCATTGCCCAGCAAGCCCCAGGTGCTGCATCGGCCCTCCAGTTGCAGCGCCTCAATTGCAGCGCCTCGGGCTCTCGAAGCTCCATTGGACCCTGGTCGGCTCACGGACGTTGTTGTGGGGGGGCTGTTGAACATGATTGATCAATCACAATCGACGGTTCGATCGAATTAGACGCAAGCAATCAATCCGGGAAAGGCAAGGCCAGTAAAAAAAGAAGAAAAAAAGAAGCAGGATACCCCTTTCACCAAGCCCGGGCAGCTGGACAAGCTCTCCCGCCTGCAAGCACGCAGCCGGCACGCAGTCACGTATCGTACCTAACCACTATACCTAGTATATACCTAGTAATAATAACTACAGGCTACAAACTACCTACAGGCTTTACAGGCTACAGTCACGCTGGTCACGCAGTCAGTCACGCCAGCACCTGCAGCCACTTCACTCCATCCGTGCGCTCTCTCCTCGAATCCCTTCCTCACCTCCAGGCAGGCTTCGTCTTCGCTCGTCGCGCCAATCTCTACCTGCCCTAGTAGTAGAGACTTGTCGGCTCGAATCCTATGCATAGTACGAAGTAACCTGGAACCACCGGATCTACGGAGTAATAAGAGAGTCAACTAATAGCCGCCTAAGAGGTTCGCCAGGGCAGAACGAGCACGCGTTTCTCCATTGCAGCATTCCAATTGAGAGCGAGTGGGTTGAAGTCGCCCAAACTCACCTCACTGCCCCCTCGCTGGGTGCATCTGTCTATCTGTTACTCCTCGTCGTCGTCATCATCTTCGTTCCATTCTTCGTTCCGTTCTTCCTTCTTGTTCTTCGTTTCGTTTCTGAATAGCCCTCGCCCTTCGCGGGCTAGGATTGCCTTCGTTTATTTCCACTTCCGAGGACTTCCTCCACCGGTTCTGTCCAATGATTACTTGCATTGCCTCTTTTAACATCTTATTAGTTTAATCTGCGGCAACTTGGATTTGCCTGTCACTCACTCATTCCCGCATTCACTCTCCCTTACTTCATACATACAAACTGTTCCGCACTTCGGTCGCCTCCTCTGTGTCACCTGCCACCTGTCTCACTTAAACCAACGGCGCCCTTGTTTCTCGTTGGGGTTCTGCGAACGTGAACTCTAGGGGTCTCCGAGGCAGATCAGCACCAGGTTGACATCACCAAGACGAGCATCCATCATAGCATCGCCACCCCCGGCTGCCCGGACCCGACAAGGACCACGACCACGACTGTCACGACGAGATACACATGTCCCCGAGGCTGTCGATACACTATTCCAGGCGATACCGTTAAACAGATATATCCAGAACTGCCAGAATCAAACCAAGATATCGCGTAACAACGATCTCGACGGACCGATAGACGCTAAACCAACTAGACAAACTAAGGCGAAGTAGTTGCTGTAGCACAGGCGACGGCGTGCAGTTAAACTGAGCAAGCCAGGCACTTCCAGGACTACCGAGCCTATTTTTTTGATACAGCAATCTACGGCAATCTACTACGCAGTAGCAGTCTAGTCTCACGTGGGCCTAAACCTTGTCTTGCCTAATTACTTCCTCATTTCCTTTATTGAACCGACAGCCGCTGGCGACTGCTGCATTGTTGTAATCGGCCACCACCAAGCATTACTCGCGTTGACACGATCGTTCCATCCATCTAGTCATCCGCCTCGAATACCTTTAAATCGACACCATCCCCTCGGGTTCCGTGGTCGAATACATAATCAAGAGTGCACTCTGAAGCCCCGTCTGCTAGCAATACCATCACGGGGTGCTTCAGGGAACACGGGTGCCCCCGGTGATTGAGATGGCAGCAATGTCAGTCGCGCCGGGTGCCACAACCACAACCATCTCTCCCGCAAGCAGCTCCCATGAGACCCAGCCTGGCTGGAGCTATCGAACGGTAAGTTGGGAGGAAAGCATTTCCAGCATAGCTGCTCGGATATAATGGTGTTCCCCTATACCAACTTGACGGCAATGGAATGTTGGTCTCATTCTGGGGATTATGTCTCAACTAACACGTGTTTCTCTCTGTTGCAGAATTCGATGAACGACCACCATTTAATGGAAACCGATGTCCATGGCTCCGCACATGAGTCTCATCCGCAGAATGGGTACTTAGAACATGACCTCTACGATGCTGAAGAATATTCCTCGACAAAAGGTACGAATGAACATGACAGCCCTATCACTCATTGCATGGCGACGCCCAAAACCATGAATGAAAGAGCATAGTTGACAGTGCGTCTAGAGAATCATGACTCCGGCCGGTCCGCGTCAAAACCCGAGAAGAACCGAGGGGACAGAGTTATGTCTAAGGAGGAAGAAGACAAGTGGATTCATAGGGACAAGCTTGCCCGGATAGAAAATGAAGAGTTACAGGCAGCCGGTATCGTTCTCCCCAAGCCGAGGGCACACAGTCGACCGCGGCGGGAGCGAAGTCCGGAGAAGAATGGGTACACAAGGTCTCGCAAAAACTCGACACTGTCGATACAGACGACCGAATCGGAGGCTCCTATGCCTGCTTGGGACTTAAGGCTTCCCCAGGAGATTGCCGAGGATCCCGAAGACAGTCAGAGACGGTATTGGATATCCAACGGCACCACGAAGGGCTCACGAATTCCGGTAGCGAAGCTGAGTCCCGCGCCGATTCCTCCCGATTACCTCGAGCGGGACGCGCCCATATCACGGAAAGCAAGTGGCAATCCATTAGTTGAGGATGTATCAATCGCAATGCCGAGGCCTGCTCGGTCGCGGAGCAACAGTGGCGCCAAGGCTCTTGACGAAACCTTCAAGAACCCGCCAGCGAAGCGATCTGCTCCTGAAGCTTCCCCCAAAAAAGCAACGACCAACGGAACGCGCAAGCCCCCGACGGCAAGGGAGAAGCAGTCAGCAGCTGGACGGTCGAAAACGCGATCAACCTCGAAGACCCGAAATGGTTCGGCAACGCGCCCAACCACCCGATCCGGCGAATTGCTTTCAAAGGCGCCAGAAGGCGAACCACCGTGGATGGTCTCGGCGTATAAGCCAGATCCACGCCTTCCACCCGATCAGCAACTTCTACCTACTGTCGCTAAGAGGTTACAGCAAGAGAAGTGGGAGCAGGAGGGCAAGTTTGGGAACATATACGACAAGGAATTCCGTCCGCTGAACGATGATGTTTTCTCGAAGCCTCCCGAGCCTGAAAAGCCCAAGAATGGCGAGGAGCAGCAGGACGAATGGCCACTACGCATCGAACCGACGAGCCCGTCCTCGCCTCGGCCAGGCACAAGTTCCTATTCGACCATGCCAAGGATTCAGGACAGGTCTAGCAAAAGCTCATTTCCCAGCCCGAGACCACCGCAGCAAAGCCAGATGCAGGACACCCCCCAGCCCGTCATCAGAGTGCCGGATCCAGACACGGCTACGGATGCGAATGGGAATGCACCGGAACAAATGGATGAGAAGTCCAAGGGCGGTTGTGGATGCTGCGTGGTTATGTGAGCAACATATACCGTGGCTGTAATGAATCGGCTCCAGACTGGTGGAAGCAACATATCAGTGTAAATTGATATAGTGGACACCTGACTAGGAAGCAACCTTTTGACGACGTCACGATTCTCCTAGTGTTTTATCATGTTCAGCGTTCATTCTTCGACCTGAGTTCTAAGCATCGTCACTTGCTTCGAGTACGGGTTTTCTCATAGTCCAGCTAGGTTATCAGACCCCGAACGCTCCGCGAATGGAATTTACTGTACTGTATTCTCAGCTCGCGATCCCCTGCGTCCATGCGCGCGGTCTAATCGACAGAAGGCGTTATGTTGCTTCTCAAATCTGTCCTTTCGCAACTGCTGTTTCTCAAACTCCTGCAGACATTGGCGTTTTCGGGATTGGACTAGAGGGTCCGGATGGTTGGCGGCTTGCTGTGTTGTGTGTACATGCGATTTATTTGTCTACGAAAGAGAAGGCCAACTGCCGAGGCGCCGGCCTCCCAAGTTCCTGTTTTATAACCCGGCATTTTCGTTTATATGTGTGGGGGTGTTTCCGATGTACTACTGAGTAGCGAGGTCTTACCATGATCTCGCATCCAACGAGGAAGAACGGGGCTTCGGGGAGGAGTCGTAGCTAAGTTGTTGAGAGAACAGAAGTGCTGATCCGTGTCTTTATTTTACCAAACCAAGAGTCGATAGAGAAGAGAGGGGCGAGGTCAAGTCGGTAGTAGTAGTAGCCCTAAGGGGAGGGAAGGAAAGCAAGGGGAGGGGAGGGAGAGTGTACTTTCTCGGCCAGGTGATTATAGATACCCCTTTGCTGAGTAGATCAATTCAGACCCTGATACAACCTGGTCGGTCCTATCTAGCAGTCCGAATCCCCTGCCTGTCTGTTTACTCTTGTGTATATTATCATACCTGCCATATAGCCAGCTTATTAATGAACTAGGATCTACCTTCGCGATCGCAAGCAGTACGTAATATCTTTACTCGAGTATGGCTCGCTCATGTGCTTTCTCTCGGACGTATGGTGCATACTTTATCTCTTATGGCTTGCAATGGGACAAGTAGAGTCAAGCAGGCGTTTGCGAACATCTAGTGCGTGGTCTGTGTATATGTACATGTACAATCTGTAGTAAGATGTTCCATTCCGAAGTTGATTGGAACTTGGGACCTATGCCCCTGAGGAATTACTTATGTATCAAGCCCCATGATATGGATTTACTGGCCTGTTCTTGAGGTTGATGTTTCATTCAATGTGCCCTTTTGGCAAGATGCTACCCGTTCTATGCTAATCATAACTAGTAGGACAGGTCCAAAATTCTCTCCTGGTCATTGATGCATTTGCCGGATGATGACATGATACATCTTGCTAGGGAACTATGAATGCAGACGAACCTATCTAGCAATTCCAGCCTTTGTCATGCTATGAATGTCTTTGTGCTCCAATATGTCAGAAGCACGGGAAATAAGTATGGCTTATCACCCATATTGCCTATATACTAATACCTATATCATAACTCGAGAGCTACTTCCCGAGATCCTTTGGTTACGCTCTGCTGAACCAGCTAATGAGAAACATAATCAAGCAAACATACTGAACTACGAAGTACACGTGCTGCTACTTAGTGTAGTGAGATATCAATGTCGCCATAACAGAGGTAACATGCCTAAACAAGATAGCAAGTGACGTGTCTAGATTGGAAAGAACAAAGGTTCATATGAACGCAGACCTGGTACCTATTCCGTAACAACTTGACATGTATACAAAGCAAACTGTATACATACGATTAGTAAAGCCGAGTAAGGGTTTAGGAATTCGTATCACATGTGCTGTGCAGCCGATTAAGTAAGCCTGTCCATTCCTTGGAGCGCCCCTCAAAATACTTTTTCGTCTTTGTAGTCTGTCTTGATTTCACCATTCATGTAGTGCCTGTCAGCATCAACGTGTGAAGTAGTTTCGGGAAAGGATGTCTGTACGTATACTCCGTTCTCGTTGTTGACGGTCTACAAAACACGTTATCACATCTAACAAGAACAGTGTCATCGGTAACCCAGCCGACGAACCAGGAATGCCAAAGTGACCAGAAGAGACAGCAATGTACCATTATATGCAACTGCAACGTCTTTTTGATACACGAGTGAATATGTAGCTCAGCATATTTTAGTGGTTCCTGCCTGTCTGCGGGAGCACCCGCCCCTGAAAGGGCGGGCGGGTGCTCCTTAGTTATATGCAAAGCGGCAGTTTCCTGATGTTATATCACGATAGCTTCTCTTTACGCCCGTCCCTCTTCGACAATGATAATGACCATGTCAAGGGCTGAAGCACAACGTTTGACTCGAACCGAAACACAAGGCCGGGGTAGATACATACTGATACTGACGGGGGGCTGTACCTAGTTGATGCTCTGTATATCATTGTACGCAGAACTACTCGCAAATAAGCGGATACCAACGATGTCGTCCTCGACGACAGCCTCTTCCTGCGGCTCCTTCCCGATTTGACAGTACTCTTGCCTGTGTACTTAGGTACCTAGCAGAGTTTTTCAACTCAGTTCCCTCCCACCTGACCTTTCTTTCTCTCCATCATCTCTCCATCATCCCATCCTGTCTACTGAACTGCAAGGTAGACGGATCATCACGGCTGGAGCACCATCTTTCTAGAGACCTATTCAAATCTACTTTCCGCAACTGATTCCCTAGACCTCCGCGACTTCATCATGCCCTACCCTCGAGCCCGACCCGATGGTCGTCGGCTTATCATGGGTGTCAACCATCGCCAGCCTAGAACGCGCCAGGACGTAGCTGAACAGCAAGATGAGACACCCTCTCAGGTAAGCCGATTTGTCCTCACACTTCTACGCATCTTCAATTTCCTCGTTGAACCAGGACACTGCCACTAACACTTTACTCTCCACGCTAGGTTGCCACTCAGACAGGCAGCGCTTCGGGCAGCGCTTCGGGCCGCAAGCCGAAAAGCGAACTCATGGGACTACCCAGCGAGCTTCTTATGCGTTGTGTCAAGATGGTCAACGATCCTGTCGATCTCCTCGCCTTATCGCAGGTGAAGAACAAGACACTCCATGAGTTCACCATTCACTGGCTCTTGGAATCTGATGAGAAGACACGTGTGGCAGCCCTGAAATGGGCTTGCAAGAATGGAGACAACCTCCTCCTCCGTACCCTCTTCAATGTTGGCGCTCAAGTTGACCAGTACTGGCCTGATCCGTACAGTTTCGCAACGAGTAACAAGGCGTATCCTTTGGCTCTTGCCATCGTTCATCAGCAAGTTGAGCTAGTTGAAGCTCTGCTCAAGGAGCACGGTGCCAACCCGCAGGGCCCCATGCTTATGACGGTCTTTCCCATGCATATGCGCGGTAGTATATCTCCGATGGAGCACGCCTTCAACACTGACGTACATATGGACAAGGCTGCTAGAGTCCGTATCATCAACCTGCTTCTTGACCATGGGGCGGTCCCCGATCCCCCTGAGAAGGTCTACTTTCTCGGTGTGGAGGGTCTGCCAATTCCGCAGGCCATCACCAACGACGACATACCGGCCAGTCTATTAGCGCGGATGCTATCGACGACATCCGTCCACCCGATTTCTGCGACTGGGGAGTTCTCCCTACGTGGGGGAGGCGTTTCTACGTTCTACACGAGCTTCATCGAACAATTTAGATCGATGTCTGGCGCTGGCTTCAACCCAAACCAAATGGAGAAGTGGAAAGTATTGCTGGATGCCATTCTTGCGCACGGAAAGGCCCTGAACTGGACAGCCATGAAGCTTTTCGAAGATATCCTCTTCATTGATCGGGGCGCCCGGAAAAAGAAAGAGCAGATATTGCAAGTCATCGCAGCAAACCACTCCTTGACAGGCTTAGGCCCTGTATCGCAGCAGTCACCTATTGTCATGGCGGTGAATGGCCTAATCGTTCGGAAACTAGACTCCCTAGGAACTGGCAAGGACGGTATGAAGGACCGTGACGAGGTTCTAGGTATTTTCAAGATGCTTCTCGACGCAGGCATGGATGTCAAGCAAATCGAAGCTCCTGCCGAGATGCCCCCCTTTCACATGGACCGCTGGGGCCTACATAGCACGGCGATCGCGTGTCTTTGCCTTCCTGGATACTCGCAGCAGTTCGATGTGGAAAAGATTATCGACTTTCTGATCGAGAAAGGCGTACCGGTTGATGCTAAGGTAAATGAAAACCCATGTCTGCATTCCCAGCACCCTCCTCCCTCCCCCCCTCCATGAAAGAGATATTTTCCCAGAACAAGACAGTACCTATGGAAAGCTAACGAGAACTTGCTTGTACAGGACTGCCATGGCTACACGGCCTTGCACTATGCGAGCAGGTATCTGCTTGCGGACCGCGTGGAGCAGCTCCTCGAACACGGCGCGGACCCCAACGCCGCCACCACCCAATATGTGACAGCGCTGCACTTTGCAAACATCACCCAATTCACCGTTGATAAGCTGGGCCGACACGACTTCGACGAGGACCAGGCGGAAAAGCGGATGAACGTCACGCGCCTTCTGCTCGCCGCGGGCGCCGATCCGACTAGCGCTGACCGGGACGGCTTCATCCCGCTCCACTACGCATGCCAGAAGGGCTTTGCGTACGTAGTGCCCCTCCTCCTCCGAGCCCCCGACGCCGATGAGGATGCCGGCTGGCCCTGCGCCAGCGCCGCCGCCGACGACCTCAGCACGCCGCTCCACCTCGCGGCGCAGAAGTTCCAGGGCAGCTACGACGGGCCTGCGGATGCGGAATTCCTGGGCTTGTCCGAGCCGGATGACTACCCCGATGTGGAAAACGAGGGCACACTGACTGAGATCGTGGAGATCTTGGTGAATTGCGGAGCAGATCCCAAGGCGCTCGATGACGAGGGGGAAATGCCGATTGTGTACGCGCGCCGAGCTGGCTTCTTCGGGGTTGAGGATGTCCTTCGGGAGCACGGTGGCATTTGACATGGACTAGGTACTGCGTCTGTAGTGACGACGTGACGGCATCAAGCTCTTGCATTCGACGACAGTAGCTGGATGATGACTGAGCTGACCTTTGAGGGGAGAAGATTGGCATCAGATTGGCTAAGGAAAGGAAGGGATATGACCGTTTCTAAGTCAACAGCCCGGCCCACGGCCCACCGATTTCCCATGGCCAACATCATACCACCTAGCTTGTTCACTCCACAACATCGCAACAACACTTTCAGGGATCCTGTTGCAATTGCAAACGCTTGGCTGTTGCAAATTCGGGACTCTCCTCATACCATAAGCTCGTTCTCAATAGCATGTAGATGCGAAGGTACCAGAAGAACGATGAAGGGGGTGAGGGAGAAACGTATGATAGCTACACCTACACGGCACTAAGCTGTGAATAAGGAAATGAAAAGGTCTCTTAACTCAAGTTATTGCCAAACCATGTGACATGTTAAACTCAGCCGGCAGCCATTCGTGAAATCAAACCCACGATCATTCAGATCATTAATTTGTCTCCTGGTTGCTCGGGGCCTACTGGATTGGCCGAAATCAGGGCGGATACTTAACAGACTAACAAATGGTACACTAAAAATGACTACATGATGGAAGATGAGAAAGCACGTTGCGACATCATTAATAACTAGTTGTCATGTCGGGGAAAAAAGGGAGATATATTACCTTAACGAAAGAAATAAGAGTCTATACTGCCAAAGATGGGACGTCAGATCTACCCACCTACCGAATATTGTTCTAAGAGCTACTGCCTCGGAAAAGGGCGAGGTGACCGGGAAAGCTCCCACCTCTATGAGTGACCATCTTGGCAACACCCGGATCGTCTGCTTCCTGCGCTGACTTTGCCCATAGTACTGCGGCATAGTACTGCAGCAGGCTTTCCATGTCAGAAGTCAAGCAGTACAGGATCGCTCCGTAGACCCTTGCCTCTACGATGACCCGCACCCACCACAAAAGCTATGCTTACAGGTCTGGCAAGCAGAAAAGGAGAACATCCTTCTCACCGCGCACTTGCAGCAGTAGTAGGTCCGAGCCGCCGTGCATGAGCCGCAGAAGCTGTGGTCACAGCCTTGGCACTTGCCCCCCGAGAACTCTCGGTTAGCCCGGCAGGAACAGCAAAGGTAGGCCATTGTTTCTTTTGTTGTAAAATTCGTGTGTGGTGTTACTTGTTTTGTTTTCTGGTCGAGGTCGATTCGTGGATGGTGATGATGGTGATGATGGTGAGTGATGGGATGAGATGAGAGTCGTTGAACATGGTCTGCAGGCTCCATATATAGCCGAAAGCTCATGTAGATTTGGTCTTATTAGCTGCAGCCAGCACAAGACCACTGTTGTGACCAGAACGACGCCTTGGTGTTCCATGATGATGCTTGACGTTGTCACAATCGAATTGTTGATAGCCCCATCCACTATGAAAGGCTCTGTTCCTGGTAATTGGTAACCCCGGTGGCCCGTGGCGTATCGTGAGTCCTTGTCCTGGCAACATAGCCACCTCGCCTTTGTATCACGGCATATGTTACTGGCTAATGTCTTTGAGATTGATGCAACTAGCAGCCTGAGATAGAATAGTTGACAAGGTAACATCAGAGAAGGGACGAACAATAGAAGGAAGGACAAGGCATTGTGTTCCCACGCAGTTTTGTATGCCGTACGTTGTCACTAGCGAATCAGGGGTTAGTCCCGACCCGAAGTCTCATTTAAGCGAGACTAGAGTTGTTTATGCATCATTAATGGAAGAATGAATGTTGTAGATTCGCAGTTCTTAGAGAACTCGGTGGATAAGGACAAAGTGTGTGCGTATGTGAGAGATGCCTCAGAAGTAGATATGTATGTAGTTTGCCGGACCAAAGAGTTCAGAATGTGTCAACAGTATCATATGAGTCTCACGAGTGTCTAGAAGGCAAGCACCTAGATACTTGACCTTACGCTAGTTAGCGAGCGAAGTGGGTTATTTCCTGACTGCAGGAACCTTTTGTTCAACGATGTGAGAGGGCACCACCCCGCTCTCGGGATAGGATTCCAATCCTTCGAGAGGGAACAACACTATATGGCCACCTATGTTCTTCAGCTCCTATTTCAGCAGCTTGAAACATTATACCACGTAAAACACTGCGGTGAATAGGGGGTTAGAAGCTATGAGATGTCCGTATAGATAAATGGGTTTGATAATAACGGGCCAAAATGCAGCCTCGAAAGGAGGTATGTAGAGATGTTGACGAGCTGAAGAGTGGGGGTCACCTATAGCTCAATAATCCTGCTGACAAACTTACGGGGGTATACGGATGTAAGAGGCACAGCGCAATAGCCCGAGGTATTCGTACAGGCGGCGTAGACTTTACATATAACCATATAAACAGCCTCTGTCGTGTCAGTCTTCACTCTATCTTGCCGGAGCGCTCTCTTTTCATTTTGACCTCGCCGTATCTCGCTTCTCTCGCTCGCAAGGACACACCCTACCCATACTACGCAGTCAGTCAGTCGCAAAATCAAGATGGCAATACCCGAGCCCCTTATGCCCCTCTTCAACCGCGACAAAGTCGGCAACCCGGTGGGCGAGGAGGAGAAACAGACGTTCGCGGCGCGGTGCCACTGCTCCAACGTGCAGTTCGCCATCACGCTGCCCAAGTCGATGCTGCCGCTGAACGCGTACGTCTGCGGGTGCTACCACTGCCGGGTGACGCACGGCGCGTTCGGCAGCTTCCACATCACGCTGCCACCGGGCCTCGGCCCCGAGTGGACCGCGGGCCGCATCAACTACAGCGTCTACAAGACCAAGGGCGGCAACGGCGGCCAGCGCTTCTTCTGCCCCACGTGCGGCGCCCACAGCGGCCACTACGAGCCCTTGATCAATCAGTGGGTGGTCGACGTCGCCCTGTTCGACAGCAGCGCCCCCTTCTGGACCTACACCCACTTCGCCTTCCCCCAGTCGGCCCGCGACGGCGGCCTGCTGTCCTGGATCCCCGAGATCGCGCCCGGCAGGCCGCTGCTCCCGTTCAGCCCCCCCAACGACCAGGCCCAGGAGTACGAGCTGGTGAAGGCCGGCAGCGGCGAGGAGAGGCTGCGGGCCGAGTGCCACTGCGGGGGCGTGTCGTTCACCGTCGGGCGCCCGACCGAGGCCATGCGCGGCGACGCCCACCTGGGCCGCTACGTGTCGCCGGCCGACCCGGCCAAGTGGAAGGCGCTGCTGGACTTCTGCCGCGACTGCCGCAAGGCGACGGGCGTGCCGTGCAACGCGTGGGCGCTGGTGCCGCGCGCGGCCATCGAGCCCGCGGACGCGGCGGACCTGCGCGCACTCGGGACCATGAAGACCTACGCGTCGTCCGGGGCCAGCACGCGCGGGTTCTGCGGCGCCTGCGGCGCCACGGTCTTCACGCGCCACCGGGCCCGGGTCGCCTCGGAGGAGTCCGAGCAGCTGACGGTGCTGAACGTCGCCGTGGGCATCCTGCGGGCGCCCGAGGGCGCCAAGGCCGAGAACTGGCTCACGTGGCGGACGGGGGAGCCGGCGTTCGCGGGGCCCGAGGACGATGCGAGGACGTTCGATCCGCAGTTCGTCGAGGCTGTTGTGGAGGGGCATAGGAAATGGGGCGTGGAGAAGTATGGGGATGTGGTGAACTTCCCTGTTGTATGAGTAGTAGTAGTAGCAGTAGCAGTAGCAGCTCCTTGGGAAATCCGATGGACAATTGTTTTGCTAGACTCCAGCTATGATGGTGGATATCAAGTAATTACACGTTATGGTGAAGAGAATTGTGAATGTTGGAATGCCACCTGTATGCTCCATTACCCCTTACCCCTTACCCCTTACCTTTACCCTTCACCCCCTAATCCCTCAGCCCCTCAGCCCCTTTTCTATCGAGGTGGGGTATTTTTGGTTACCATCTCATCGAATCGCTCTTGCATCTTGAACTATGAGTGGCCGATTGGCTGAATGACCGAATGACCGAATGGCCGGATTTTACATACTGGAAAGCTTATCTTATCCTTATCGGTGCCGCGCCGGTGGGTCGTGCACAACGCTAAAGTGCTGCCGTGCAAAGGCAGCCGGTGAAAATTTCCAGGTGGACATGGGGAGCTTTAAAGCGGACCACCAGGAATCATTTGCCCGGAGCCAAAGGTGGGAGCAGGAGATCGAATTACTTTATTTCAAAGTCACGTAGGTTACGGTATTTCAAGGTTGTTCATTGTCACAGCCTCGTCCCAACCACCCTCTCTCTCTTTCTCCAGCTGGGGTTCTTCTTCTGGTCTGTGATTTTTAGTTCCACATTCCCGGACAGCCTTCGCCCACCATGTCTGCATCGTTACGGACCTTTGCGCCGTTCCTGCGCGCGTCCCGTCATTCCCTCAGAGCCGGCAGCAACGCCAACCCGTTACAGTTCGCCATAAAAAACCAGCAAAATGCCGGAAGGGCCCTCAACCTCGCTCGCACATACGCAGTCTTCGAGAGATCGAAGCCCCATGTGAACATTGGTACCATTGGACACGTCGATCATGGAAAGGTAAGGATGGTCGAGACCGAAGTGGGGGAGAGGGGGTTATGGGCACAGAGGGGTCGAGACCAAGTTCGAGGAAGAGGAAGAGTAGAGCAGAATAGAGGACAGAGGGCAGAGGGTAGAGATGAAGTATGCGCTGACCACGAACCTCGGGGGGTGAATCTAGACTACGTTATCTGCTGCCATCACCAAGAGACAGGCCTCCAAGGGCATGGCCAACTTCCTCGAGTACGGCGCCATCGATAAGGCGCCCGAGGAGCGGAAGCGCGGTATCACCATCTCGACCGCCCACATCGAGTACGCCACCGACAACCGCCACTACTCGCACGTCGACTGCCCCGGTCACGCCGATTACATCAAGAACATGATCACGGGTGCGGCCAACATGGACGGAGCCATCATCGTGGTGGCGGCGTCGGACGGACAGATGCCGCAGACGCGGGAGCATCTGCTGCTGGCGCGCCAGGTCGGCGTGCAGAAGATCGTCGTCTTCGTCAACAAGGTCGACGCCATCGACGACCCGGAGATGTTGGAGCTCGTCGAGATGGAGATGCGCGAGCTGCTGAGCACGTACGGCTTCGAAGGCGACGAGACGCCCGTCATCATGGGCTCGGCCCTCATGGCGCTCGAGGGCAAGCGTGACGACATCGGCGTCAACAAGATCGACGAGCTGCTCGCCGCCGTCGACACCTGGATTCCCACGCCCGAGCGCGACCTCGACAAGCCCTTCCTCATGTCGGTCGAGGACGTCTTCTCCATCGCCGGACGCGGCACCGTGGCCTCGGGCCGTGTCGAGCGCGGCACGCTCAAGCGCGACTCCGAGGTCGAGCTGGTCGGCAAGGGCGGCGAGGTGATCAAGACCAAGGTGACGGACATCGAGACGTTCAAGAAGTCGTGCGAGGAGTCGCGCGCGGGCGACAACTCGGGCCTGCTGCTGCGGGGCATCCGGCGCGAGGACGTGCGCCGCGGCATGGTCATCGTGCGGCCCGGCACCGTCAAGGCCCACAAGAAGTTCATGATCTCGCTGTACGTCCTGACCAAGGACGAGGGCGGCCGCCACACCGGCTTCCAGGAGAACTACCGGCCCCAGATGTACCTGCGCACCGCCGACGAGGCCTGCGCCCTCTACTTCCCCGACGACGTCGAGGACAAGTCCAAGATGGTCATGCCCGGCGACAACGTCGAGATGGTCGCCACCCTGCACCACCCGCTCGCCGTCGAGGCCGGCCAGCGCGTCAACGTCCGCGAGGGCGGCCGCACCGTCGCCACCGGCATCGTGACCCGCATTCTCGAGTAGAGACGGGGACGGGACGCCAAACATCTAAGCTATATATAAAAAAACAAAAAAGAGGCTAGGGACGAACGAACCCAAAGCTAAATGTATGGGGGGGAGCGGGACGTGGGCGGGTGTGGTAGGTTGCCCTGCCGTGTTTTTTGTTGAGCGCAGGACGGGAAACATGGGAAATAGGAAGAAGAGGAAGAGGAAAAGGAAAAGAAATGAATTGAAATGAGGATATTTTTCCCAAGCAAAAGCTCTGTGTATAGGGAGAAGATAGACAGACATACGACGATGTACAACAGCTTCTTTAAGGGTTCTGAGCTTACCTTTGCCTTCCCATGTACACTCGGCCGCCCCCCTCTCTTCAAAATCAGAAGGGTAGCCCCATCTCCTCTCTACGACCGGCCACTTCGACCATGTCTTTTTTCTCTCTTGTCTTGTATACTAGGGAATGAGCAAAGATGAAGATGACCCAATGAAATGAATTTAATGCAACCCCTGATCACGAACTAGAACCGAAGTGGGCTATGATTGCAGCTATGTTGAAGAAACCGCTGATACTATATGGATTAAAGGATTTCCTAAGAATCTCTTGAGAGCCTCGGGGATTGCGTGTCAAGTGCGGTCTTTGCTATCTATATATATGTATAGTCCTTCAAAGCAACGCGTTGTACGCCAATGCCTAACACTTGCCTCCAATGACATATACTAGGTATATATGAGCACTCAGGACCACATATCGGATGCCACCATCGTGAGATTCGGCCCACTCGCCCAGTTCAGCCATGGCATGTGGAAGCTGAGTGTAGAGAACGTAGTGGACTGTGCAGTCAAATTAGCTAGGAGAGGGCTGATTGTGACTTGACGCTTGACTTTGCATAAGAACACGGTGACAAGCCAGGTGGTGGTGCTGGAGAGAACAACCGAAGAGACAGACAAGACAGACTCTCGCGTTCAGAGACATGGCACTATCCTGCCCCTGCTCCCATCCTCCCTTGAAGTTGCCTTGCTAGTAGGATGCCCTCCCCATCAGCATTTCCGGCGACAAACCAGGCCCTCCAACCAGTGGCGCCAAATATCATGAAAATATACCCTGTGAGGCGACCCGCGGACGCCCATCTGTAGTGATGTTGTTCAGCGGGACGCCTCTTTAACAATCAGGTCAGTCCTCGTATCAGATTTGTTTGTCACTTTGTTTGAGGCCACTGCAGCAGAGAGGATAGGACGGTGAAGAACACAGGGTCAAAGGTCGTCATCGATTTCTCATAATAAAGCAATTCTTTTTTTGCCGTGTGGAGTCATCTATCTGGACCCTGATATCCCTCCCCCTTCGATGCTTTCCATCTCTTGCCACGCAAGCCCGAGATTTGCAAAGATGCTTCTCGGGGCAAAAAATGCCGAACCGTAGTAAATGTGTTTCCCCGATCAAAAACCAACAACTCCATATCCGCAATTCTGCGTCGAAAGATGTCCGGGTACGCAAGAGAGTAGAAGAAATCGTGGGGTTAGGAAAAGTGACCGTTTTTCCATTGTCGAAAAGGACCCCGAGGGCAATTTATCGGTGCTAGTAATCGTCGCGGGTTAGCAAATACGCTCCATTCATTCCTTCGTAGACTTCCTCTGTGATGTCTTTCCAATAGCTGCACCGGATCGGAGCGGATCGTATTGTTCTCGGGGGACGATGATGGTGCTGGATCGTTGTTTACCTTGACGAAGCCAATGTCGGAGGACTTCTCACGGAAGCACTGACGGCAGATGTTGAGGCCGTACTTGCGGATCAGACCGGCCTTGTGGGTGCAGACGCGGCTATAGAGGGCATGGTCAGTATTGAGTTTGAGATTCCTCCTTCCTTAATCCCTCTTCATTCCTCCTCCCTGTTCATGCTGGGCGGTATCCATTCCCAACCAGCCTGGGACAGGAGTGGGAGACGTACCAGCCGCGAGCGCCCTTGCCGTAGGTTCGGGGGCGCGAGTTCCAGACGGATTCGTGAGACATATTGGCGGTTGTGATTTGCGGCGCAAAAATCTGGGTGGGTGGTCGAGTTTTGCTGGGTGGGCGGGCTGGAAGACTGGTCGAAGGACGCTGGACTGACGGGGTTGACTGACTGACTGACTGATTGGGAAAGTTCGCGATGAGGTGCGGGTAGATTGGATTTTGACAAGCAGTTGAAAATTGTGTGGGCGGCCAGTGCGGATCGGTCGCTTCCAGGGTTGGCGCTACGGCTGGAAGGGGGAAGGTGGGAAAGCTCTTCTTGTGTGGCTCAGGCAGTCAGGTTCTCGAGACTTAGAAGACTTCAAGGGTGCCTAGGTACCTGTACATACATACATACATTACCAATCCTGGGGCTGGAAGGAACTGCACCGCCACTCTTTGTCACTGCCGCTTGTCCGTGTTAGTCTTCCCAACCTTCCGTGTTGCCAAGCTTCCAAGGTTGCTAACCATCTGTTTTATCACAATGGGGTGAATAGGTACCTGTGGAGTTAAGATAGCTTATCGTGGAAAAAGTGATAAGACGATAAGGAATGACGCCACAGTAATTGATCCAGACTGTTACCATTGGACTGTTACTTGGTTAGAGCCTAGACTAGAGGAGCTTCCCTGTGCTCCAGTTGCAAAGTGGCCATTTCAGTGTTGCCGGTTGATTGATAATACCTAGGGACTTGTATATCCGTCGACCTCGTTACCCATCATAAGCACTTCTTGGAAACCACGTTTCTGCTTTCCTTCTCCTCACCCCTCTAACTGTCGACATTACTAAATTCAATAAGTATTGGACCTCGGACTAGTTTTTCTTGTCTTTTTCCACACGAGAAAGAATCCACGTAGTACCCCTTCTGCGAAGGCAACACAAGCCACCATCATGGTTCTTATCAAGAGCTTCGTGCTCGCCGGCCTGGCTGCCGCCGCCGCAGCCAAGTCCGCCGTCCTCGACCTGATCCCCGACAACTTCGACGACGTCGTCCTGAAGTCGGGCAAGCCCACGCTCGTCGAGTTCTTCGCGCCCTGGTGCGGCCACTGCAAGAAGCTGGCGCCCACGTACGAGGAGCTCGCCCAGACGTTCGCCACCTCCAAGACCGTGCAGATCGCCAAGGTCGACGCCGATGCCGAGAAGTCGCTGGGCCGCCGCTTCGGTGTCCAGGGCTTCCCCACCCTCAAGTGGTTCGACGGCCAGAGCGACAAGCCTGTCGACTACGAGGGCGGCCGCGACCTCGAGAGCTTGCAGAGTTTCATCGCCGAGAAGACCGGGTCCAAGCCGAAGAGGAAGCTCGAGCTGCCCAGCCAGGTCGAGATGCTGACGGACGCGAGCTTCAAGGAGACGATCGGGGGCGATAAGGACGTGCTTGTTGCATTCACTGCCCCGTGGTGTGGCCGTAAGTCGAACCCTCTTCTATCTATGGCCGTAGCTATCATACATGATTGTCATATATAAACGAACTCGCTTCTTTTCCATACTAATGCTTCCCCTCCAATAGACTGCAAGAACCTAGCTCCCACCTGGGAGACGCTAGCGAATGATTTCATCACCGAGCCTGGTGTCGTTATCGCCAAGGTTGACGCCGAGGCCGACAGCAGCAAGGCCACTGCTAGCGAGCAGGGCGTGACCTCTTACCCCACCATCAAGTTCTTCCCCAAGGGTTCGACCGAGGGCGAGCTTTACAGCGGCGGCCGATCCGAGAAGGACCTTGTTTCTTTCATCAACGAGAAGGCCGGCACGCACCGTGTCCCCGGAGGCAGTCTCGATGCGACGGGCGGTACTATCGACGTCCTGAACCACATTGCCATCAAGTATGCCGCGGGCACGGAGAAGCTGGCGGATCTGGCTGCCGAGGCCAAGAAGGCCATCGAGGCGCTGGGCGAGGGGGTACAATACAAGTACGCCCAGTACTACATCAGGGTGTTCGACAAGCTGGCCGAGAACGAGGGCTACGTTGCGAAGGAGTCTGCCCGTCTCAACAACATCCTCAAGAAGGGCGGGCTTGCCCCGGCTAAGCTGGATGAGCTACAGAGCAAGTCCAACATCCTGCAGCAGTTCTACCAGACGGTGACTGGCAAAGACGAGCTATAGTTGACGAGTCCCCCTTTGAAGCTCTTTGGGGGGGGCTCTGTTTTATGATGATGCACATGTAATGTTAAAAGACAGACCGGATGAAATAACCCTGTCGATTCGGGGAAAAGAATGATCATGATATTCTGCTGCAGCCAAATGATAATACCTAGTTTTACCACCAACACCAGTAACGCCTTGCCATGGACCACCCCCACTGATGATACTTTGCATTTGCAGTCGCTTTCATTGCGGCGGCGGCTTGGATGACGGGCTGCCGTTGCTATCCTGGCTAGCGAGGGCAGCTTCCAGGCTGTCCAAGCGCTTCGACATCTCATCCACTATAAGAAGTTGCACCCCCTCGAGTTAGAAATACGCGATCGATAATGAATGAATGAATGAATGAATGGGCTTCATAGTGTTGTTGTTGAAGATCATCACATACTCTTGGCAAAGATCTCACTCGAGACACCGGCAAACTTGCTAGAAAGTGAATTGAGCAGGTCCTCGACAACTACAGTAAGCTCGTCGGAGCCCTTGGGGTTTCGGATATGCGCAGTTAGCTCACGAAGCGGCAATGTGTGTGGTGTGTGTCGGTATGTATATATGTGTTTATTGAGTATAGGGATGTATGATGTATGTATGGGTAAAGCCGTAAGCAAGAGGTAAGTAGGTACTCACAGTGCCACCAGTAGTCTCCTTGGTGGTCTTCTCGTTGGCTTCCGGCTTGCCTGACGACATCTCGGAGTCTTCGATCTTTGATTCGATGAATGGCCCTTATATGCGCTTCTGAGTTGGGTCAAGTTGGTGACTGGGTGGGCTCAATCGACGGACAGTAAAGTAATGAAGGTCTTAATCGAGATCTTAATCTTTCCTGTTTTCTTTCTTTTGCAACGATTTGTTTACCTGTTGGTAGCGTTTCAAGAACAAAAGAAGTAAGGAGGTGACTGATTACTTTAGGTAACTTGGAACCTATGGATGTCGAGCATGTGCATGTGCATGAGCAGACCGACCAGTAGGAAGTGGGAAATATGGAGGTGCGATTTCACGGATAGGCACTGGGCTGCCAGCCTGCTAAGCGCAACGCAGCTGTCGATGGCCAGACAGGGATCAGGGCAAAGTACCTATGCATGCCACTATGTAATCCCCTAACTAGGGCCGTTAGGCAGGTACCTTCAGCACTTGAAGCCGGCAGAGGATCGAATAGCTCAGCTCAGGAGCTCAGCGTCACTTGCAGGAGCCGAACCTTCAACCTGCATAATCCACGAAACTACGAAGGTAGCGGCCAAAAGTCGGTTTACATCTGGACAGACCCCCCTAGTGTAGTCTTGGCTTATATATACTGTATACTTTGCTTACATAATTACCTGGCGCATAACACAGTATCATGTGCCTGGAAAGATCCGCTAAAGCAAAGAGCTTTAGCGGTATTAGCGCTATGACATAGCACTGAGTCCCCGAAGTCTTATGTATACTGTACATGGCAATGCTTTTATGTACTGTAAGTGGAAGTAGCTGTGTTAACCGACTTTTGGCCGCTACCTTCGTACCTACCGCCTATTACTTCATACACTGGTAGCATCTTCCCATCTCGCACTCCCTACTACACCAGATGGTCACCTGAGAATCCACCGCGCCAGACCGACACAACATAACCACAACATGCGCCCGAGGTAACGGAACGGGCGATGGAATGACCACTTGGCTATTATGCCGCCTCCGCAAGACAACGCACGTCTCCTCTTCCTCATCATCCTCCTCTTCTGGTTCGCCTCGACCCCCGACACCGGACCCGGCCTCATCGCAGGGCCCGCCCTCGTCAAGAGCCGCCTCGCCCGCCAGCGCTACGCCCACGGCGTGCTGAACAGCACGAACTGGGGCGACTTTGACCCCCAGCCGCGCCTGGCCGATGACCCCGATGACCCCGATGACCCCTTGTCCGACGGTCCGTCTGGCCCCGACGACGTGCCGCCGACGGGATACCTGAACCTGACCGGGTTCCGCCGGGAAGACGGCTTCGTCTGGGAGGACCTGGGCCGCTTCAAGAACCGCTGCGAGGAGTGGAGTCGCCATGCCGTCGGCGCGCCCGAGGCGTCCGAGCCCGTCTGGCAGAACGCCACCGGCGTGGTCCACGGCCTCTGGGATCGCCTGAACACCTCGTCCCCGCGGTACCATTCCAGCTACAACCTGAGCGACATCAGTCCGGATGTGACGTGGTCGGCTTGGGCCTTGCAGTGGAGCCGGAACGCCACGGGAAACGAAGGGAAGATGCTGGTGCGTATCGACGAGGACGAGGACGCCGGCACCGAACCAGAAGAGGCGGTCGGTTCCTCCAGCAGCCGTGTACTCCTCAAGACCGAGGTTCGCGCGCGCGAGGTCTCCGCAAGTCTGAACATCGAGGACCTGGAGGGCTCCGGAAGCAGCTTTGAGATGCGCGTGCATGGCGTCCACTGGCCTCGGCAGGGGGCCATGCTCCTGACCACGACGAGCGAGAAGTTCGCCGGCATCTTTGGGCTGCCGCATCTCACCACCCGCCCCGAGTTCTTCGATTCTAGCCAGGCCTTGTTGAACAGGACCCTCAACAAGGTGCTGGAGAAGAAAGAGCAGCGCTCGTTCGTCGACCAGATGGATCCCTGGGCCTCTACGCTAGATACGCCCGGAGAAGCCTGGAACCCATCCCCCCATTGCGAGTACCTGGTGTATCTCCAGATTTACCCGCCGGATAGGGATGTGTTGAAGGTCCAGCCCACGCTTACCGGGCCCGAGAACGTGGCCAAGGCGATCGAGGATATTGAAAGGGAGCTTCGCTTTCCTCAAGGAGGGCCGCACCAGACGACTCCGAAGCTTCAGATGTCCGCCGTGGTCTTCTCTCCAGACTGTGCCTTCTTCCTTGAAACGAGGGGGCCGCCGGACTTCCCGCCCGCCAGCGGACAGCATTTGGTGGGTGTGAAGCAAGAGACCTTCATCTACAACGTTAGCACGTGGCTCCTGGGCCTCGGTTTGGTCATCTTCGGGCAGGTGCAGCTCCTCAAGATGCAGATGAGGGAAACCTCCACGCCCTCGACGCTGGGGCGCATCAGCTTCTATACCGCGAGCATCATGCTGCTTGCAGATGGCATCACGTTCGCCGGCTCGGCAGCCTGGAGCCTGTCGGCATCGACCACGCTGCTGCCTTCTCTGGTCGTCACCTGCGCTTCGTTCCTGTCTATGAGCGTGGGCATATTCTTCCTAGCTGAGATTCACAAGGTGCAGGAGCCCGAGTGGAGACGACAGGAAAGGGGGAGGGAAAGGCAGAACACGCAACCAGCGAGTGCAGCGAGACCAACGCCCATGCCAGCCCCAGCCCCAGCCCCAGCTCCAGCTCCAGCTCCAGCTCCAGCTCCAGCTCCAGCTCCAGCTCCAGCTCCAGGTCCTACGCCAAATCCTGCAGCAACCGTCCCTCCTCACAGGCCGCCATCGCCGCCCATCATCATCCCGTCCGACCAGGACATCGATGCCGAGATCGACGAGGTCACCAACAACCCCAACGCCAGCCTCCCCGCCCCGGTCACCGCCGGCAATAACACCAACGCTGCCGCTGCGCAGAACCAGAGCACGCCGATCAGCAGCATCTTCGGCCGCTTCGTGATGCTGGGGATCTGCATCCTGTTCCTCAGCCTCGCGGCGGCGAGCTGGCGGCCGGGGTGGCGGTCGGCCTACTTCAACGCGCTCGCGGCGGCCTACTGCTCGCTCTGGGTGCCGCAAATCTACCGCAACGTGGCGCGCAACTGCCGGCAGGCGCTGTCGTGGCGGTTCGCGGCCGGGCAGTCGGCGCTGCGCCTTCTGCCCCTCGCCTACTTCTACCTGTGGCGCGGCAACTTCGCCTTCGCCGAGCCCGACCGCGCCGCCTGCGCCGCCCTCGCCGCCTGGCTCTGGCTCCAGCTCTGCGTCCTCGCCGCCCAGTCCGTCCTCGGCCCCCGATACGGCCTGCCCCCCGGCTGGATGCCCGACGCCTGGGAGTACCACCCCGTCCTGCGCGAGGACAGCCTCGAGGCCGGCGCCCTGCCCATCGGCCTCGTGTCTGCCGCGTCGCTGGTGTCAGGCGGCGAGGAGGAACTCGATAACGGCGCGGCGGGGGCGGGCGGAAGAGACCGCAAGAGCAGCAGCAGTAGTAGGAAGAGGACCAATACCCACGTCATCGACTGCGCTATCTGCAGGGAGGTCCTTGAGGTCCCCGTCCTGCGGGCTGGCGGCGGTGATGAAGATGGGGGTGGCGGGGCTGGTGGTGGTGGTGGGATCGGGAGCGATCCGGCCACGGCTGTTGGCGGCCCCGCGGGCGTCTTCGCCCGCCGCATGTACATGGTGACGCCGTGCCGGCACATCTTCCACAGCGCCTGCCTCGAGGGCTGGATGCGCTTTCGGCTGCAGTGTCCCATTTGCCGGGAGGAGCTGCCGCCTTTATAATAGGGAATATTTTTGGTGATGGGTGGTGTGGTATGGTATGGTAGATTACCACCTGTGATTGCATTTCATTGCATTGTATAGCCTGTTCTAATCAAGGATATATGCATGTTAAAGCCGTCCATATTTTTATATCTAGTTGTTATTACAAGCCAGCATTTCCAGTCATCACAGCAGCGGAGGGGCCTGCCCCTTTTCTCTTCTATCGTGAACATGCTCTGTACGTATATTGTGCGACGGTTCATTGGACGAGAAGAGAGGTCGAATGTTCATATTGTATCAGGGCTGTGCTGTGTTGCTTGTCATTTAGTCAAACTACGTCGTACTCTCTACTTGGCAACAGGAAGATCAATTCATAAGTAAGTTCAAGTCTAGAAATATGGACAGCTAACTATGCATGGAACTAAGGCTTAGGGGGGGGCCTCGGATAGATAAAGCCGACAGACTATAGTTATAACGCTGTGGACTGGCTATCATGTTGAGCTTTGGGCCTGATCATATCCCTCTGTTCCAATCATCGTGGCATAGCCAGGCGTTGAGGTGTTCCGCAATGTTCACAGTGATACTATCGATGGGGGTTTGGGCCGTTTTCTCTTCCCCTTGTCTTCTTTATTCTTTTCATCTTCTCCTCTTCCGTTTCCCTTTTTTATCAAGACGCCGACAGGAATAATAAAGGGCTTCTTAGAAGAGAAGGACAGTCCGAGGTATCTAGGTATCTACCACTGCTTCCCACGGGAACCTCGAAACAAAGGGGGCAAGAGACTTGCAGATCCGCAAACGGACCATGTAAATGAGGGGCGGTTAAACATTCACACAGATTATGTAGAAGACCCAATGCAATAAGGAGCTCGAAGCTTGTAGGTTATAGCGTTTATATTTGTTGTCAATATAATAGTGTCTGTTCTATAATCCAGTGCTTTAAATACTTTCGAATTGGTCACTACTTATATGTCAAATCAATATGGTAATGCTTATTCCCATATAACATTGTTGTCACCTTAGATGGTTTCTGCGATGGATCCTTTGTGATGTATATAAGTTGAGGCATTAGGTTAGTAGATGCAAGTAGCCATGCCGTCTCACAATGACTCCAGGTCTTCGGCCACAAGGTCTTTGTAGAGAAAGCCAAAGCAGTCATCCGGAAACGGCAGCAAATATCTTGTGAATCAGCTCCATCCAACCCGTCAAATTGGCTTCTTAACGCATGTTCTCCATCATCGACCATGTTCCAGTCCAGTATATCCAACGAAGCAGAACTGGCAGGTCCTTAAACCGCGAATCCAAGAGTTCAAACTCATAAGCAAAGTCAGCGTCTACAGGGAATACGCTCAGCTTCCCAGGACTGTGTGACTGCATACGCTACAACTAGTCACTATCCCTATACTCATCACCGTCGTCATCACTACTCGCGATAATGGCTGCCGTGGCGGTCCCAAACGCCCAGCCGTACGCACCTCTCGTGCCCATAACCTCACGATGGAAATCGCTGCCGAACAACGCCCAGTTGACCGACCCAGTCGTACAGGACAGGTTCAACCTGATCATCTACCTCAGGAATCTGGCGAGGCCAAGGGCTGCCTATTCCGCCGCCTTCACCGCCACCGCAACCGAGGACAGCCGTGCGAACGCCGGAACGAATTACGCCATGGGTGGTACCGGCCAAATCGGCAAGAGGGCGGCGAGGAGGCAGATGATGGCTGCCGACCCTAACCTCCGGGCGCTCCGGAACGCGGTCCGGGCGGCGCTGCGGCAGACCCAAAGGCTGGCGATCGAGTACCGCCTCAACGCGGCCGGGGCGGTCGCGGAGCAGGTCGCAATCGACGGCAACGACCAGGCGCAGCCGGTGGTCGACGAGCTCGACGCGCTCGTCAAGCTCGGGCGCACCGCCTACGACCGGCCGGACGAGCTGGCGGCCTTCCTGGGCCCGGGGCTCGAGCGGCACTTCGACGCCGACTTCCGGGCCGAGTTCGGGAGCCACAGGCACGCGCTGGAGCGGTCGCTGCGCTGGGTCGACAACTGGGCCCAGGCCCGCTACCGCTTCATGGAGCACGCCCTCCGCGACGACCCGGACCAGTGGACCTACTTCTACAACAACCGCCGCCTCGGCGACATGGCCAACCGCCTCGTGCACGATCCCGATCTCGCGAGCGACTGCGACATCGCGGGTTCCACGTGGTTTGACACTACGGCGAAGAGAGAGATGTTCTGGTACACATACGCTATATCAGTAGGCGATGCTCGGATACTAAGTGAGTGTTTTATATGCTACTTTCCCTCTCTGTTTCTGCCTCCCTCCCCTCCCCCTTTTCTTTTTTCCGGTTCTGATGTCCTCATGACGACCTCTTCCGCCCCCCCCATTTTACAAACCGTTCTTCCAAACCCCAAAGTTGTCTCCTTCAGAGTGCTCACGGCGAGGTGTCCCAGAGAATTGCGCGACCTCACCCCGCATTCGACAATCCTACCGAGACCTCTTTACCTGGGTGATAGAGTACATCAACGTATACATCAGCTGGCGCGTCATCGTGCTGAGGGGGCATACGAAGAACGGGATTGAGAATGATCCGGCTTACCGGAACGGCACTGTTCGAGCCAAGATGCAGCACAGGACCAATTATTGCCAGCTTGTGAAAAACGCATTGAGCACGCATGACAGCCGGTACACAGCCTTAGTCCAGGCAGCCATTACGCTGGGAAATCAGGCCATCGGCGGGAGGGACATGCACCAAGTCTCGTACGACGCTTTCAGTGCTACTGTGTTCCCCCTCAACCAGGGTATCCGGAACATATTCGACTGGGTGAACGCCAACGGCGACTTACCTCATTTTTGGCGAATTAATCTAGGAACTTTCCCAACACACTTTGGCTCGGACCCCGGGAATCTCTCTGAGTATCCGCCACGTCCCACCCCGTTGGCCCTAGGACCACCACCCGTACCGGGACAAGCACCCGTAAATCAAGCAATCGCACAACCACCCACAAATCAAACAACCGCACAACCACCCGCACGCCATATACCCGGATACACACCCGTAAACCCACCACCCGCAGGAGGCAGACGGACCAGACGACAAAGGCCACCACGACCGCCGCCGCCGGCGCCACCAGGGACCTAGTAGTAAACAAAATGATGTTTACATTGCTTAAAACAAAACACTACTGTTACGGTTCGTATAATAGGATAGTTTAACAAGTTGGCGAATTTGTAGATTCTGCTCTTTTGCTGGCCCAGTAGCAGGACTATCGGTGGCGCAGTGGTGAATAGTAGCGCTCGCAAGTGCACCGCAACAAATACCACTTATTACTTTCGTCCATTAATCAGATATCATAATACAAGCTATATATTAATGAAGCTAAGTACATCATAACAGTTGTTATTTCCGGAAGAAAATTCAAAAGTTGAATATGTCCTGTTAATCGTTTCAACTCTTTCAGTAACTAGTCGTGTTAACTATAATATGATAAGCTGATGTTTTGGGTTGTTTATGTTTAGCAAGTATTTGTACTTTCCGTGTATGTGTATCCAAATCCGTTGCGATTATTATGAACGTCCCAGGGCCCGAGCAAATAGCGAAGAAGACTGGAGGCGTTAATAACGTTGTGAAAACAGATGGTAGCAAAGCACTGCTTTGCAATAACCCGTACTATCGACACCAGTATAGGGGTACAGTAATGAAGTAGTAAAAGCGTGAACAACTGCAGAGTAATAAAGGGGACAGGGACTACCTTATAGTTCCTGTTGAAACTCAACAAATATATGTACTACCTGGTACTTTTATAAATGACTGGATACTACGCAATAGTTTATAAGCCAATGTTGAAAATCCTATACAGTCCTTAGTCACGTAAGCTGTAGAGGGTTTGTGACTACCGTACATGCTACTCCTGCAAAGTACACTTAACACTGATGGATAATGTCGTTCCAAGCCATATACAATACGTATTGCCGCATTATATCACATTACAAGCTCTCAACCAAGGGATTGCTTTTAACTATCATTGGTGATCAGTTGAATCTTTCAATAATATACCAAGACAAACAACTACTCAGGCAACAGCATTAGCTACAGCGATGGTACTTATCGGCTCCGAGCCCGTAAGAGGATGCGCTGACCACCTATACGAGCCCAGATTCGCTAATACGAAGACCGACCGGAACTGTCTTCTAAGCCATGCAAATGGCAGGCTGTACCGCTCGTGTGGTCCCGTCCGCCATGCCGCAAGCCTGGTCTACTGCAAACTGCCCTCACCTGCTCCAGTGCTTCGAATGTGCATGGTCATGTGCATTGATGTCAGCCGTGTCGTAGATCCTACCCGAGATCTCTTGCGTGGTTTCTACTAGACCTAGGAAAAAATGAACGAACAGCAGACCTGTACTCTGTGAAGTACTCATGCTATAGTACATGGTACCTAGACACGGGTTAACTATGAGTTCGCAATCTCATCCTATCCTTGGTTCCAGTTCCAGGAATAGCTGGATGTATATATGACACCGACCAGGTAGAAAGTGGCTCGCGAGTTGTGGGTAACGAATGTAGTTTCGAATGTAGCGAGTGAATGCCGAATATAGTAAAAGGACAAGCCCTGAGCCTAGGGAGGGGCCAATCTATGTGACCTAGGCCTCGTGACTATTTCGTTATTTCGAGCTCGCGAGAGGAGGCGGTGCATTGCTTATGTGCAGTGAGGGGGCTAGGCTAGGACCTCAGCCTGACATATCTTCATGATTAGAATTCCCTAAGGAGACGCGTGTATCGGCTGGATTTGAAGCCATTGGCGTTTCTGGCAAACAGAGATGAGATGTCCAAGTAGATTTGTATTCACTGATGTATGGTGTGTAAAGACGAGGATGATGTACCGATATGACCAAAGGCTACGCTTACCCCCTAACTAGGGGGTTCAGTAAGTGTCACTAAGGATATATGATGTATCCGAATTCTAGTGGGAAGTTCTTGACTAGTTAACAGCTGTCTGTCTTTCCAACAGGGTTTCGAAATTAGACCATGGATGATATGCAGGCCATATCTACTTATTTGTTTAGGATACTGTCAAGAGCGGTGCAACTATCCGATGCCTCCAAGTTGAGCGTATATGAAGAATAGTAATTCATTGAGATAGTGTCTTCGGTAGCATATCATGTGTACGTAATTTCATCTAGCAATAAAAGGAAACCTGTCGTCGTAACGAGGTTTATGCCCTGGAAGGAGCCAAGCCCCTATTTGTCGTCCTTGGCAGGTTGGTCTGGAGAATGACGAGTCGTAATGATATTTTCAAATGTATCCCGACCGGCATGATCACCTGATAGCCATACTCGCGTACATCCATCATATCCATGTTTCACTGCAAGCTAAAGCGGTCATCATTACGGAATCCCATATACTTCATACTTAGGATGCGTTACTACGAGACTAAGTCAGCCAGCTGTGAGAGCGATGGAGGCGCAGTTACACAAGCAACGAGATGCTACTTAGCATTTGAACACTTTGTCTGTCCATAGTCAGGTCTGACGGCTGTCACCTGCTTGTCAGGCATTATGAGCATCGAGATGCTTCAGCATAGGCAAGTACTATTCTTGCTAAGACAAAAAGGCATGCGGTCGCTGTCGGCCAGCCGGAACTGTCTCTGCTGAGTACGACGTAATTTCCCACCTTGACCTATAGCTATAAACGATCACGAAGTCGCATACATACTTATATTTTTACGTGCCTATGACCTGATATTTATACCAATGCTACGGTGTCAGAGTGGCTGTCCTAGCCGAGCACCAAAGTAGGTACCTAGGTAGTTAAGCGCTGGGAGCAACATAAGTTTTAGCCCCGTCCCCTTCGACGCAGTTCATCAGCCTAACCCCAGGCCCCGGTGGCGTTTCTTGCATGATTGCAGCAGATGGCGGCAGCCACTGGTGGGCGGTGGTCTATATTGGGGGTGACATTTGCACCGATCCGGACCATTTCTCGCAGCTGAGGCTCAATTTAGCAGCTGCAGCTAGCCACCCGCTGTACCACCCACTGGCACGACACGACATGCGTCCTGTAGCGTAATGGTAACCTACTTTCCCCTGGCCGGCCGCGGGCCCGGTGCCTGCGCGAGCGTGCGTGCGTGCGTGCGTGCGCAGTGCAGAGGTCCGAATAAGAATGAAAAGAAAAGAAAAGAAAAGAAAAGAACGAAAATGCAAATAGATACCTTAGCTACCTAGGTCTCAAGTTAGGGGGCAGGCGCATATTCGAGACGAACGAAGCGCCATGGTGAGTTGCAACAGCCTGCGCGCGTTGATGTCTTGGCTGCAGCCTGCTTGGTCGTCTGTGCCTTTGTCCATCTACCCAAGGTATATAGGTAGCTACCTAGGTAGGTACTGATGAGTCCTGCAGCTCGGTTCGTGTTTCGCGAGCCCGTCTGTCGGGTCGGTGGAATGATGTTTCAAAAACCAGCATCGAGTTGGCGGTTGAGAGATCGGTAACCGGAACCACGCAAGTCATTCGTAGTAACGAACCTGCTTGTAGTAGGCGCTGGGGCCGTTCCGTGACCGTAGTTGTTTCATGCTCCCCTCTTTTTTGCCTCTCCCGAGACCGAGATCCACGGCTTTGCCAACAAAGCTTAACGGATTGTTCGGACGAGTTGACGGGCATCAAAGATGGTTTGGGAACCGAAAGCCCCTTACTTCTACATAGCTATAGTTCTATTACTCACCAAACACATACGGCATAGTAACTGCTTGAGGTATGGATGAGTAAGTAGTCGTTCTTATCATAGACCGACCGAGCCGCGAACGAGTGGTTGACGTTCATCGCGGGGAGCCCCGCCGAAAATTGGCATCGACGGTGGTGATGGTGGTAGTAATAGTGAGTGGTGGTGGCTTGTTGTTCGTTGCTGAGGAGTTCAAGCCAAGACTTTCCTCCTGTGTGTGCTGGACGTAGCGGGACGCGCCCATCCAATAGGACACCTACCTGCATACATATGCTGATCTGATACATGCTTGTCTGTGGCAGAGCAGATGTTGCTATAGCCACTGATGGGTCATAAAACGAGCACCCGCTAAAGAAAGTTGGGCGGAAGATCGGACGCAGCCATGGTCTGATACTATATCGTATCTTTCTGCAGCTTCTCCTTCTGCATCGGTTTCATGTGTTCGTTTCTCCTTGGGTGAAGGCGAGAATCCTCGGCTGACTGGTCTGTCTGTCCGGCCACCTTTCCGGGGCCCCCCTCTCACAAACTGTCAGGTACGAGTAGAAATAGTGTACTTATGTACGGAGGGACTCGCCCGCTCGCTCTCTTCCACTGGCCGCTGTCGTTGCTTGCAGCTTGCATAGTCGGCCACAAGTTGATGTAGGTCGGTAGTACGTATGTTGTTGAAGTAAGGCACCAATGCGGAAAGCCGGACGATGCGAACACCCGTCTTGCCCGACGAGGGGGTGGGCGCCGCCGCACACAATCACTCCATCAGTCAGTCAGGCCAGGCACACTCACTCTGGGGCTACCTGCCGGCACTACCTTAGGTACACACACGCACACACGTATATATACAGACTACCAGATGATGCTAGGTTCGCTTTAGGAAGCCTAGGAAAGCCCCCTATGTAGCCAACTAGCAGGGGAGGAAGATTTCATGCAGCTTCTCGCTGGTCGCTGTAATGCAAGCCGTAAAGGGTAAGACCTCACTCACCTGCACCTCCGGCCATCCGTCTTCGGCGTGCGTCGGGGGACGTCAAGCGTCAGCGGCGGATCGAGACCTGTCCTTATTCACTTGGAGCTGGTAATAACTCGAAGGTAGGCATAACAGCTTACAATGGAAAGTACGATAACAGCTGGCATGGGGTACAGTAAGTAGAGGTTGTCTCTGCCCAACTGAAAGACTCCGTCCGGCCTGCGTCGAATCCCCCCACCTCCCCGCTACGTTCCGGCATTGGTGGGATGTGTTAACTAGAAAGTTAACTACAGCGGCTTATAACTCCCTATAAGGCCCACCAGTGAACACCCACTCACCCACTCACCCACGCTATTTGTTATCTGCCTCCATTCTTATGTAACAGTCTACCCTTAAAACTTCTGTCTCCAAATGGGCGATGGGGAATGGGACGGACTTTGCGATACTTGCGTGTGTATGTGTTGTAGGTAGTTGGTTGTATGTGTGCATGCGCCTCAGGACAGGACAGGACACCTCATCAATGCAATTGTTCCAAGGTTGTCTCTGGAGGAGGTTCATGAACTGCCACGACGACGAAGGCACGGAGACGGGCGGGCGGACGGACTTCAAGACGCACAACAGGAGCAAACCAACCCACATCGCATTACCTACACTTCCAGTATCCGACGTATACATGACATGCCTATATAGGCAGAGTCTGTGCTTTGTGCTATACACCAACCAAGGAGGTCCAACATGGATGGGCTCTGTTGCTCTGCGTTGGCCTGGAGGGGCAGAGGGGCAGACACAGCAATACGTCCCCTCGATGGTCTGATTGGCTCGTCCCTGACATATACATATAAGATCAGAGCATGCGTGCAGTGCAATTTTATATTGGGTTGGCAACGACAAGCGAAGGCGATGATGCATTCAGAAGTCGGGAAAAATGGTACCTAAGCAAGGTAGGTAGAATATTTCCCCCCCTCGCAAGTTGTCGGTGTGATACCGGCGACTAAAACCACACGCTGCGCCTGATCTCCTGCATTAGCGGTGTCCCTGCGCCGGTAAGGTAAGGCGCCCTTTTTTTATTCTTTGCTTTTTCCTCTCTTCGGAATGGAGATGGTGAAAAAGGAAAAAAAAGAAGAGAGGAGAACATACTGCATTCCAGCGCAGTATCTCCTTGCCCGTGAGAAGTATGCAAGGTTTTATGTGGTTCGCCATCCGCGCGCGTGCGAGACCTTTGATGTATGTTACAGTAGGTAGGTATGTAGGACATATCATAGTATTTCATAGGTACATAGTTACGCCAATACTTGCTCGAAGTAATGCACATGCATCGTTTCAGTAGGTAGGTATCACTATACCAGGAACCTTAAATGAACAAAAGACATTTTTTCGGCGTCGACATACTCAATCAAGGCGGGGAACTGAGACACTTGCATGCACCTGCTAGGCGGGATGAGAGAAGATAGTGTTGTTTCATTCCGTTAATGAGAGACGGATGGGCCCTTTTCAAGGCGCATCGTACCGTGGTATCATCAATTTATCGTCGCCGCCGCAATTTTTGCTTGCTTGCTTGCTTAGATAGATAGTACAGGATGCCCGCGATACATCATAACCTAGCGTGATAGGTAGGTATCATGTGCTGTGCTTGCTTGCTCAAATACAAAAAACAAATCAAATCAGAAAAGACATATTAACCCCTATAACACCACCCCTCCTCCCTTGGACCATGTGTGTGTGTGTGTTGAGTCATAACCCGAGCGCCGATTCCTGAACTCCTTGCAGTGTGAAAATCCCAATGTTAAACGAATGCCATGCCTCATCTCCTGACTATGCCCTCACGAAGTAACACGCCACTTCAAGGGAGGTACGCCGATTTTGTTTTCAGACTCCGCCGCCGGCTTATATTCAAGCCGCCCAAAATACTTTTCCTTGCCGTTGGTGCGGGGCTTGGAGGGGGCGGTGTTGCACTCGCGTTGGTAAAGATGTTGGATGCAAGGGAGCCCCTTCTCGATCTCATAATGTCGGTATATGTGGCTGGTGATTGAGCCGGCATGGTAGCCGCGGATTGCGGTTCGAAGACTTGGGAGTTTGCTGATGCAACGTTCGTGTCTATTGTTAAGCTCGTAGTGGACGGGGATGCGGGGCCCGTGGTGGCGAAGCTTTCGCGGGAGACGCCGGCTCGCAGGTTTTGCCGGCTGCGTTTCCGCGAGAGGATCAGTGATTTCGAGAACCGTTGCAATACGGCGGTTGGGTTCCTAGGGGTTCGGGGAACCGCGGTTTCCTCTTGCTGCTCTGCTGTGGAGTCGATGGAATAGTGCCGGTCCGCAAAGGGATCCGTGTTGAGAAAGGCCGGCTTGTTCTTTTGTGAGGCGACTGATGATATGCTGTTCTGCCGTGTTAGGTGGCTGGGTCTCTCCAGAGACCCCGTCGCAGACCCAGGCCCAGTTCCAGACCCAAGAGAAATCGATCGGCGTTGCTGAAGAATACTCCTTCGGTGGCTGGAGTCCGAGAGATCAGGTGAGGAGGACCCCCGGCTGCCGGACAGGTTCACGATACATGGCTTGCCAACGAAGATGACCGAAACAGCCCTCGCGGTGTCTTCGCGACTCTTCCGGCGCGTTGGTGACTGCGCAGGCTCTTCCGTGCTAGATTCCGACCCGGACTCGAAGTCGTAATCGGAGATATCGTCGCCGAACGAAGAGGCGTCCTCCTCGGAGGAGAGGTACATATCGTGCGATGTTGTCAAGGACTGCCTCGCCGACTCGATGGAGTTGAGCTTCAGACTGTCGAGCAGCCTCGACGCCCTGAGTGCGCTTCTTTCTGGCAGAGCTGGAGGTGGGGGGTCAATGGTGACCTCCTGGGCTTTGACGGCATCCTTAGTCTCCATAACCGTAGCTTCCTCGACGATATGCTGGTTCATGTCGGCAAGTTCGGCGAGCAAGCTGTCGTCGTCGTACGTCTGTGATGCATAGCTGTTCCGGGCTGATTCGCGGGACTGCACGCTCAATTTGTCCTTCGACTCGACTTTCTCCACATTGTGCTCGGCTGCCTTGAGGAACGGTTCCTTCGCCAAAGACATGACGACTTTCGAAGGGGAAATCGCTCGTGCCGATCGTGGCGGTGACCGGTGACGGGTGACGGTGAGGGCAACTCCTGGTATACCCGTGTACGGCGGGTGAAGTGAAGAGAGTACTGCGGAATGCTAGTATCTAACACATACGAACAGGGCTTTGTTAGTATGCGTCATGAGACCAGCTCTTTTCTCGAAGGGAGGAAGGATATATGTGAACATGTAAATATGCAAAAGTGATCCGGTAAAGCACAGGCCTGGAGTTTGGTATAAAGTTGGGTTAGGGGGCTATAGTTACATACATATGATATGAATAAGAATTGGATGATATCTCGACTGAGCTATGCCTAGGGGAGACTACGGTAATGTATAGCCCCTGCCAGCCCCTGGTCCTGGCTGATCTGCGAATGACCGGCGTCTTGGCAGGTATAACTACCTGGACCCTGTCAGCCTGTACGTGTGGATGCGTGCGGATTCAGGAAGTCGAGAAGTATGTACGACTGGAGCAGTGGAAAGCGGAGGTACAGTACTCATAGTACTTCGTACATGTAGTTCACTCTATCTTTTTCGCCCCACGCTGCAGAAAGCCAGGGGAGGGCTGGCAAGGGCTGGATGCTGAGTGGGACGCATGGGAGGGAGCAGGGGCTGGGACTGACTGTCTCTCTCGACAAGGAAGGCCGACAGAAACGTTTGATGTTTCCTTTGGGCAGGCGCGCGCGCACACCAAACACGGCACGGCACACAGCATGCCCAAAAAGAAAGATGAAAATATGCTTCAGCTCACCTGCGAAATATACCCGCCCCGGCTGCCACAAGGCCACGACCTGAAGGAGCCGTATAATGGAACGGGCAAGAGTGCTGAAACAGCCAGTAAGTGATGCTAAAGACGCCTGAAGTGTGCTCGGTGGGCGCCTGGCTTGCTGCCCACGCTCTGACTGGCCCGTGGCCCGAACCCCGATGTGCGTTTCAAGTCAGACAAGGGGCTGCAAAAGCGGTTTCGTCCGGTCTGCCGGTCACGACTTCAAGACAGAAGAGACGCGAAGAAACTGCACTACAGCCTGTAGTGAGGCTAGCCTGCCAGTCAGTGAGTGGCCTTCCTGCACTTCGCAGCACTGAGCAAAGAGAGAGGAAAGCTGAGTGAGACAATCAATGTTCCCACGAGAGTCTGGATCTAGGGGCCAAGTCTAGGATGTGTGTAATCATGTACATATATATCGGTGCATAATATAGGCTAAAGGATTCATACCTATAGCTACCCAAGTCGTTATATGATGTAGATGGGCACGGCGAAGAGGGGCGTTGTGAGATTTCATGAGAAGATCTCTATAACAGCAGGCATTTCATCATTTCTATGTATTGCAGTGAGGAGTGACAACAGGCTTCATCCATGATGTCTATATATCTACCTGCAGGTGTTATACCATCCATGGCCGAGTCATTCCAAGAACTCTATTTTCACCATGTGTCAAGACAGTACATCTGTAGTAGTTGTCGTGATGAGAGGGCGGCTTGTAGTTATGCGTAACTCGATCAGCGCTCGCCATCGGTGATGCCATCAGACTAGGAAGCTTTCGGGACCTTCCATATACGTACCATCTCGACCATCTTCGTCTGGCCCTGAAGAGGACACTTTGCGGCGGAACGGGCACGACGGGTAGGGCCATCCATGATCAACGGTCCCTCGTCCCATTGAAGATGCAAGGAAGGAGTTCCCAATGAGAGAAGGATGGCGGCGTGTTTCTCCGCTTACGTAGTACTTTTCTAAGGGTGGGGTGAGATCTTCAAGGGTCTCTGGGCTAGTGGGCGCTCTGATGATTGGACCCTTCCTGCGCCGCCGTTAGCGTCGCCTCCATTGGCGCAAAATGACATATCTACAGTGGTAGGTATGTAGGTATTCTGCCACATCCATCTATACATACTATACATACCCAGTCTGCCAGTGCAGCTGCCACTGCCACCTGCAGTGGTAAAGTAGTAGAACAGACCAAAAACTCAAAGGCGCCGCCACCCTGCCACCCTGCCACCAGGTATGAATCCTTTTCCAAGCGATGACGATGGCTGAGGGCTCAAGGTGCAAGAAAACCTGCAAGATGTGCACACCTATTTCCAGGTTGTCACGACAGAGCCGTTCTCTCTCAATTCCTCAAGATGATCAATCAGTTCATCTTTTCCAAAGTGGAGATTCGGCTGTTCACGTCTTCGGTAATCTCATGAATACGAAAATAGAAACAAACGCCTTGAATTCCAGGTGAATTCCAGGTCGTATTTAACTGCTTAGTGTACTAAAGTGAAGCCCTAACTCAGGGCTAACTCAAGCATCAAAATCACCTTACATTGACGGCAGGTAAGAAGGGCTGGAAAGGTAGCAGCTGAGGTAGGTGCAAGGTACACGCCATACACTAATTACAACCAATGCCGTCTATTATTGGTGGCTCCCGCTGTCCATTCTTGCGCCAGGCGACCCACCGCACCAGCCAGGATAGGGAAGACTCCAATGGCGGAGTTGCTATCGCCGGCCGCATGCAGACATCTCAAATCATTATCCATTAATCATTAATCATTAATCGTTAATATCAGTTTAATATCGCCGCCAAACCAAGCTTTCCAGGAAACAAGCGGCGGTTTCATTGTCCACAAGTTACAGGCCAGACCGACCAAAACACCCTGGTTAAACATGCGCAATTATACGATACAGTTACGGTCTTTCTCCGAGCCGGGCATCAGGTCTCAGAGGATGGGGAACGGCAAGTCGGCGACCGTCCTTCGACCCCAAACCCTCAGCCACGGGTCCCGAAGGATGAGCCACCACCATCCCGACGTCAGCTCGCTCGATTAGGTACCTACTCATGTAGGTAGGTAGGCAGGCAGGTAAGATGCAAGGCAAGGAAGGACCTGAGCAACTGTCCTACCTATGTCTATTTGTTCCAATTCAACAGGTCGCAATGGAACTCCTCGAGACCCGAGAGGCCATGCTTACTCGAAAATCATACGGGAGTCCGTACGTACTCGATCGACCTACCATTTCCTGTAGGTTCATTCGTTAGTCGGGAAACCCGCACCGCACCGGTGCAGTGGATAGATGGAAAGAGGCTATTTTGTCACAACCCCCAACCCCGAAAGGCGACCTCGACCTGATTTAGCCTACGAAGCAATATAATACGCTGTCTAATCCGGACTGCGAAAGTAGGAAAAGGCGAGATTGGGCAGGTCTGTGTGGGCCAAGCTGCCCATCCCGATGGACGTCGAACGTTAGCGGCCGTAGTCTAACTGAAACCACCAACCAGAGCCCGGCGATACTCGGCGACGTGGTTGCTCACTGGTCCGACTTGGGCAGTCGTTCCCAGCCGTTCCACACAGCTGGCTGAGGAGCGCTGCTTCGGTATCTCCAACTCCAATTGCTGGATCCTCTTCTGCTACCACCTTGCCTGCGTGCCAAACTGCGAGGCCAGCAGTCTGACTGGCTGAACCACCGGTTTACTAAGTAGAAGTACATCCTCCTGGATGCAGCACCGTTTGCTTCTCGCGAACCATTTTCGTGTAACCTGGATTGGTCTGCGAGGTTTTCTTAGCTCTGCCGTACGACTTGACTATATCTCTAGAAGTGCTCTACGCAGTTCGGTACTCGTTTGAGGCATTCCTACCGTGATGCGATAGGGCCCGGGGAAAAGGTCGGTGACACTTCGAAGAGATAGATTCCGATGCAAGGGGGTGTGCGTGTCGTCGCTTTACTCTCCACGAATTACATAATGCTCAGGTGATTCCTCGTTCAAGAACTCTTTGCTTAGGTCATATCTTGTTTCGAATAAACTTCACACGCAAAAGGTAGGTGGGGAGGAATACGCACCAAACCAACAACTAGCGAACGACCGAGAGAGTAAGCACTCTTCGGAACTTACGTAGAAAGCTCACGGTCACGATCGACGAAGCTGCAAGTCTCAATTTGTCTGTTCATCTACTCCGGGCACATGATCTGGTGCTAACAAGATCGGTCGTGTAGTAAGCTTGTTCAAACATTCAACACAACCAAATATTACAGACGTTGGAATTTCCTCGAATTATTACATATCGCCTATTATACCCCAGTCCTTCTGAACTATAGATGGAGGATTCTTCCTTCTACGTATGTTTTGCCGTTAAGTCTCATGATCTTCGTAGATCTCGTAGATCTCGAGATCCTTCGTTGGGCGGATACCATTCCGCACAGGGAACAGTGACTCAAGCTGGTTATATATGCGCATATGATTCTCATTATACTGCATATCAGTACATACAATTGAAGTCCGGAGCCCCAGTCGTATCTATCAAATCAATGTTGAACTGACAAACAGCTGAATTCGACATTCGGGCTGGCATTATGGATGCCAAAATCTCGTGGGTCTAAATCTCTGGTGACGACTGTTCATCCATTTGCTTACTACGATAAATTTTTCTGAGATCTGCCAGGCACGTCCTATCTTCTCGACGCAAATAGCACCCACGTGCGAATCAACTTCCATTAGGTATACCCTGGCGCATCCATGTTGGCGTCGGGCTGACGGGTACCCTGAGTCAGAAGAAGAAATGCTTGCCCTTTCCCCGGGGGCCACCCTCCATCTTGCGCGGGGCCGCATCATTGTACGTATGATCGGCCGAACCGCCATACATAAGCTCTCCCCGAGGCCCCCTCACCTACCCGAAAGTCCGTCCCTTCTCCGGTTTCACCTGAATGCGATCCGACTAGACTAGTGAATACCAAGACTAGGCTGACGAATCCCCCGGTAAATCATCAGCACATGGGTGGCACGGGCTCTTTCAGGTGCCTTCAACGTTTGTCGCTGACGACACTTTGTCGTTTTAACAGCCTCTTTCCCCAGATGAAGCGGTTTAAGACGAATTCGGAAGCTCGATTTGATCTATGCGATCGAGCCCTACTATATATATACTATATCTGACATCTCCCAGTGCATAGCGATGGTCACATCGAGCCTCTGCGTACGTACGCACCACCCTGTCAGACAGGGTACGACAATCAAGGTCCACGAGGGACTGGCGTTCTGTGGTAACAGATTGGAATAATATTCCTCCCACGGCCAAGATTTTGTATCGCGATTCATACATTAAAATTCTTAGATTCCGCTTGTGCTACACTGCTACTTAAGATCTTCCGTCCGCTAAATGTCCATGACTGGCCATGGCCGTTTGGATCTATACCGGCAAAACCGACTGCTACTCAGGGCATATAGTAGTCTAGTTAAATACAAAAGTCCTATGGATCTATTACATTCAGAATCAAGGGTTCCCAGCATGGACCTGAGATGTTCCAAGTCGATCTATGAATTGAGTAAGGCGATGATAGCCATATGTGCCCACAGAAGAACCAGGGACCATATACCGAGTTCCGTATTCACGTTTAGTAGAGGAGTAAAGTGCTTGCCGACTGTAGTAAGCAATCGTCATGATAACATCACTCCTGTACAGTAGAAGGTTGTCTCGAGTACCCCTAGCTTATCGAGGGCTTTAGTGTGCCGTCATGATAAGACTAACGATGAGAAAGGGGCGCCAAAAAGCGATGAGTTTGGGAAGTATTCTCCTTTAAAGATATATATATTGATATATGAAGTATATCTGACAACTTTCTACCTAACCTCATCTAGCCTTCATACTGTGTAGCTCCCTAGTCATTTTACTCTTGGATAGATATCAAATGACATTTCAAGAAGTCCTAGCCCACCAAGCAATAGGCCATCATGCCTCAAGGAGCCAATTCAAGAGCTCTGCTACATTTTACCTCAAAGCAAAAGTTGTCGAGTAACTCACAACACCTTTGCCGGACAGGTTTGGACAATGATATCAAACAGAGCAAGCAGTTACTTCGAGCAAGCCGTAGTTATCTAGTAACTAATAGTAGTATTGGTGGTATTGGTGACACCAGCGATGAAAGTGATACTGCAGACCTAGCAAAACGGGCACTACAGAACTAGGAAAGTTTAATAAAATTAGCAGCCCGCTCATCTGTATATCGCGGTACATATGGATGAGCAACACCTAATTAGACTCCAGTGCCCAGGCTGCCAGTGCCGTAACGAGAGGTCACCATAAGCTGATCTCAAGTCTATCGTTATTATACAGTTTCGTAGAATGTGAGAATGTTCATTGTTTTAGCCCCGGCGATCAAATGCTCCGAAACGCATGCCCAACACCCACCCGCTCATGATCATCTCTTGGATACTCATTAATATACAGTCATATTTACAGAGCAGCAGCCTACCGACCGCCGTGGATTTCACGAATAGCCTTCACGCTATTCCTAACCCCAGCCTCCCATTCGTCATACCTAGTGTCGTACCAAGCCGGTATGCCGCTCGGGCCGTGGTCCGCGATGCAGTTCCCCAACCCAACAGCGTCCGTGATAGCGCTCAGGGCCCCCTCCCCTCCCAGTATCGGCTGCGCGTGTGCCGCATCGCCCACCAGGAAGGCGCCGGTCCCCGCGAGCGCGTAGAGGTCCTCGGAGTCGACCAGCGCGGTGCGCATGAGCCAGTGCAGCGCGTGGCCGTCGACCTTCGTCAGCTCCGGGTCCAGCATGTACCGGAAGGGCTGCTCCAGCTCCCCGAGCGCCCCGAGCTCCTCGTACAGCGCCTTCGGCACGTGCTTGGCCTCGTCGACCTCGCGGTTCGGCATGTGCAGCGGATCCGCGGCGCCGCCTCGCACCGGCCGCGAGTACGCCCACCCCACGTCGAGCGCGCCCGTGTGCGCGTCGTTGACGGTCACGCTGAGCACCGCGCCGCCGGCCTCGCCGCCGCCGGTCCGCGTCTCGATCACCGTCGACCCCTGCATGGCGGGCGCGCAGTGGTCGTTGAACTGCTTCTGCGTCAGCCGGCGCCAGCCGCTGTACACGACGTACGGGAGGATGCCGACGGGGGTGTCGGGCGCGAGGGCGCGGCGCACGGCGGACAGGGCGCCGTCGGCGCCGACCAGGCAGTCGGTCTGCAGCGAGAAGGGCGGCGGCACCTGGTACGGGATGCGCATCATCTTGTAGTAGCTGTTCAGGCCGACCAGGTTCGGGGCGGCGGCGCCCTCCATGTGCAGGGCCACGAGGCCGGGCGCGGTGCCGGGCGACACGCTCTCGACCTCGTCGCCGTGCCGGATGTCGAGGTCCTCGGCCAGCAGCTTCACGAGGTTGTGGCGGTTGGCGCGGAACGAGGTGGCGTAGTCGACGCCGGGGGCGCGGCGCACGAGCAGGGCCGGGTCGATCCGCCCCGTGCCGCGGTGCCCGTGCCGCGCGTCCACGGCCACGCGATGCCGGAAGGTCTCCAGGTCCAGCCCCAGCAGGTCCAGCAGCGGCCGGTACGCGGGCTCGTGCAGCGTCACGGCGTACCCGTGGCGGCGGGCCTCGGGCCGGCGGTCGTAGAGCACGGCGGGGACGCCGCGCTGGAGCAGGGTGCGGCCGAGCGTCAGGCCCGCGAGCCCGGCCCCGACGATCCGGACTCGCTTCTTGCCTAGCTCCTTGACTTGCTCCTTGACTTTCTGCTTGACTCGCTGCTTTGCCATTTTTTGGTTTGGCGATAAAGGCCCCGCAAGCGCGCCTAAGCCGAGATGTCGTCAAGCCTTTTTTTGGCGGGATTTATTTGATTCGTTTGGACTGCTTAGTTCGAGGGCTTGAAAGGTTTGATATTATAGATCGTCAGTGAATATCTAGTCAATGCATGCCCTTAGTGCATAACTTCGTGTAAGGCTTATCGATAAACATGTTTGATATAAAAGCGAAGCTTCATTGATTTCCTGTGTGTGATATTTTCCTCTAGACTAACTGGAAATAATCTGGAAGAGAAATGTTAGCTTCCACTAATTACATACAGCTAAAGCTCTCATTGGCCAGAATTGTGTAGGTAACTGGCCAATACGGCATCGCTAAACACTGCTACTGCTACACATCAAGTGCAAGTGATTAAGTAATTATGAAGCACGCAGTGGTTCTCAAGTTATCCCTGAACTTCCCTTTTTTTTTTTTTTTTTTTTTTTTATTAATAACATTGGCGATTATATGATTTTGATACCCCGCGCCTGTCTCTTCATCCTCTTGTAGACTTGTAGTCCGGTGAGATGCAGGCACTTCGCACAAGTGTCGCCATCGCGAGGTTCTACACAAACGCCGACAAACGGATGTCCGTCATGCCGTGCAACTCTACACAGCGCTAAGTAGCTTCGTGTTATAATCTCCATCAGTACCGTACATGTATCTTCTCCGAACAGCCCTACGTTCTGGGCACGCGGAAGCCGGACGATATGTGCACGTTCGGGAAATTAAGTGGGTCAACGTCCCCGACTGCCGAGCATCTACTTCGATGCTCACGTCCGATACGAGAGTCCGGACCGCCAACGATAATGCTTATCTCCTGATGGAAGAAATCGGAACGTTGGATCAAGCTCAATACACACAGACCCTAAAATCACACCGATTTATTCGGTTTCATTCTATTGGTGTGTCTTTGGAGACCCTTCGGGAGATCTGCAAATATCGTTACCTAAAGATAGGTCCGGACATCCCGGAAGCCCTCGGGCTTTTATTACGGTTGGTCCGGAAGCTGAAAGATCGCCCCACCACAACCGTTCTCACTAAGACCACTTATTATCGTCGTACTGAGTACATATGTATCGATTAGGTTCTGTCCGTGAGTTCAGAACATCTACCCTTGATTCGGTATCAGCCAGTGAGCTGAAAGGCTAGTTCAAAGTCGCACTGAGCCTCACCATAATAGCAAACAAGAACCTATGAGCACCACTACGGCCGTTTTCCAGGCAAGAAAGAAGTGGTTGGAAGAGATCCCAGTATGCGGAGAGAAAAGAGTCGATAATGGACGACCCAGTAGTTATAGCTACCTACGGCAAGGTATTACGTAGCTGCTCTGACGTCAACGACTTGCATAGAAACCGGCCGGTGAACCGGGAAGAGCCACAGCCATGTGGCCAACTACCTACCTACGTAACGGTGACAAAAGGGGAATACCTGATGATCTGCCTCAGCTCTGGCTCATAAATACTTTCGAAAGGTAGGTGGGAAATCGCATCACTGCAGTTGTGATAAACCTAGTGAACGGACTAGACTTCTTGGCACCCCCTGAATTGAAACCCCTTTGTGATACGATTCTTGGCAATAATTATCCTATACGCCCACGACTCCGAAAGCTACTCACTGACGTATGCTTTTTCTTAGGCTAAGTAAAAGGCTTCGTTCTTGAACTACAATTCTCATTATGGCGGGTGAAGGTATCGATGTAACAAAGGTAAGACATAGCTCTCTCCAACTGCTGCATGATAGTAAGAAATGTGTTAGCCAACCCCCTAACCCCTTTAGGTCGGCATGCTGGGAGTCGGGAGCATGGGAGCGATGATGACCTTGCTGCTGGGCGAACTTGGTATAGAGGTGTTCTATCACGATCCTAGTAAGTAACGGGTGTCGAAGTAAGCCACATACGTACGTACCTGTTTGTTAACCCCGCGACCGACAGGCGACAATATAAGATTATACGGTATATGGTTATACTGTATTAGATAATACGGATGTAGCAGTGGAATAAATAGGCACTAAGTAAGGTTAAGCAGACGTATATAAAGGTAGTTATTTAAGTATGAAGTAGTATTCGTGTATGTGTATAAGTGTATGTGTGTATATGTAAGGTCCCGACTTTTTATATATCAGCTAGGTGGCTGTTACCCCTATTTATATATAGAGTATTTCCTAATGCGGTAATTGTCCCTATTCTTTTTATTACAATGGAAGTCCTTATTTCCTTTATCCCATACAGTAATTGCTTCCGGCAATATACCGTTCCTAGCAATAATTCTGCTATATAAGTGCAATTCTTTTATAATTGCTTTGTTATACTGCCTTGCTGCATTTAATAAATCCTATACCCCCCTTTAATAATTATTAAAAGCCGTAGGTAAGCATTAATGTATAGGATTTGTTCTTATAACTGAATAACGTATATATATATATTAGAAAAGCCGTTATAACGGTAAAACCTATATAAAAAAAAAGGTAATTATATAAGCGGATAATGGATATAGGTATATAAGTGGTTATAATTAATTAAGCACCTATTTTGCCGGCTTGTAATTATATAAGCAAAGCTATATTGGAATAGCTTGCAATTATATAAGCAAGGCTGCGTTTGTATATAACTATATAAGCCCCTATTGGAATATAAAAAGCTTTCCAGTTTATTCTTTCTTTATTCGGTATTAAAAAATTAATAAAAAATCACCTGTTTATCGTATAAAGCCCAGGATAAAACGTACGTATACGGAAAAAATCAGGCTTTTAATGGGGAAACCTTTAAAGGAATAAAACCATTATATACTAATTATATTGGCTAATTTCATTAGCTTATTTAATATAACGCTAGATACCGGCTTTATTAAAGAATCAGCTAACTGTTTTGCTGTATTAATATGGTATAATATAGCCTTATTATTTGTTACCACCTTTTTATTAAAGTAATAAGTTATATTTATATGCTTAATTCTTTTATGGAATTTAGGGTTATTAGCTAGCTTTTGGGCGGCATCGTTATTTATATATACCTTTAGAAGCTGGTCCGAATAACCTAGGTTTAATTCTTTATTTAAATAATTAAGCATATTACCTAAATATACGGTTTTTTTTAATCCTTCCTTTAAAGCCATATATTCTGCTTTACAGGAGCTTAAGGATACTGTTTTCTAAAGTTGGAAGGTCCAGCTTATAGGGTTAAAATTATTCCTATTTGCTAAGCTAATTATATATCCACTTATAAATTTTCTATCTAATAGGTTACTTTCTTAATTAGAATCTATATAAACCTTTAATTCCAAAATTCCGTTGTACTTATATATAATCCCTATATTAAGGTGCTTTAATAAATACCTCCATATTTTATATAACTCCTTAAAGTAGTTTATACTTGGATTATTCATAAATCTGGCACAAGTGCATATAGCGTAAATTATATCAGGTCGAAATTTTAAAGCTAGGTATAATAAAAAACCTATTTGTTTTTAATAATTTATAACTTTTATATTTAAAGCTGTTAATTTATTTTTCTTAAGCTTAAGGCCGGAAATATAAGAAGTATTTCCTGGCTTTATATTTGGATTATTACGTATATTGTATTTAATAAACAGCTTTTTTATATATCGTTTCTGGCTTATACGTATTTTCTTATTAGGATAATCGATTTTTAAATCGTTACTTAGGTAAGTAAAAACGGAACTTATTCTATTTAGCTTAATAGATTTTAATAGCTTTGTAATTAAATTATTTATACCAGTTTCGAACGGACTTATTATTAATAAGTCGTTTATATAACAGATAATAACAGTATTACTTATTTTATTTATAAATACTCCTTCGTCGTAAGGAAATACAGTAAATCCTTCGGCTAATAATATTTGGGATAAGAATTTATACCAAAGCCTGGATAACTATTTTAAGCCGTATAAGGCTTTATTAAGCTTAGCTACCTTATTATAAGCTTTTGAATAAAAACTTTCTAGCAGCCGTATATAAATTTTTATATTTATATCAAAATAAACAAAAGCGTTTTAAACGTCGTATTATATTATAGGCCATCCCTTATTAACGGCTATTATTAATAATAAGTGCCACGTTTCCGGTCTGGCTGTAATAGAAAAGATTTCCAAATAATTTATTTCTAATTGTTAATTATATTTTTGTATAATAAATTTAACTTTAAAGCGTTTAAATTTATCCTTATTAGTTATTCAATTAGGTTTAATAAAGCTACTTTTAGTAATAGGTTTAGATTTAAACAGCCAACGAATTCCTATAGGGTATTTTCCTTTAGGTAAGTCCATTATATTATAGGTATTCTGTTTTTCCAATTCCGTTATTTCTGCTTTGCAAACTAAATACCAGGATTTTCGGTTTATATTACCCATTATTTGCTTATACGTAACTGATTCGGTTATAAAAGCCGAAAGAATAAAATCAGCTTTTCCTTTTCTTTTTATACTCATAAGTTAATTAAATAATAACGTATCTTTCACTATATATAACGAATGGTTTATATTAACCTTTATATAATCCTATATAAAATCTAAAGGTATAGGAAAGCTTAGAGGTATAGGGATTAAATTATTAAGCTTAACCCTTTTATTTAAATTCTGGTTATTATTTAAATTTCGATCAGCTGCAGTAACAGCGGCTATTCGTTTTATTAGATTACCTATAGCAGCTACAGCTGCTTTAATTGCATACCGTCTGCCCGATAATTCCTTTATTTGCTTATAATCAAAATTATTAGCTAAGTTAATTGGTATAATTCCCGAAGCTTCCGTAGCCGTTATAGGTTTATTATTTAAACCTATAGCCGTTATAGGCTTATTAAGCAAATAAAAGGGCTTCGGTATAGCTGGGCTTTCTATTACCCCTCCATTTTGGATATAAGGAAATTCTTTTGTATTATTTACGGCCTTTAGGATGCCCCCTTGGCTTATATTGTTATTATTAAGGTCCTTAATAAAGATACCGTCCCTTATATTAACGTCCCTAGCCCATATAGGCCTTTGGGTTATTATATCCCAAATTTTGTAATTTTTATTTTCGATGCCGTAGCCGATAATAATCCCTTTTTTAATCTTAAGATTCAGCTTATGCCGGTATTTATTAGTATTATAATAATATATAAAGCCCCATGTATATAAATTATCAATATACGGCTTATGCCCATAATAAATTTCAAAGGGCTGCTTATAATTTAAAGCCTTATATGGGATACGGTTATATATATAAGCCGTTACCAATAGGGCTTTACTTTAAAGGTAATTAAATAAGCCGGAGGAAATAAAGAACGTCCGTATCTTATTTAATAAGGTTAAGTTAATACGTTCTATTAAACCATTAGGTTCCTTTGTATATGCAGGAATTATATGATGGATAATACCGTACGTTTATAGGTAAATTTCGAAACGTAAATTTATATATTCCGTACCGTTATTTATAAAAAACTCCTTTATTTTATGCTTTATTTAATTTTTAGCCTGCAACTTATATACCTTAAAGGCTTTTAAAGCTTCCGATTTTGAATTTAACAGCTTAACTTTTACATAACGGCTTCGTTTATCCAAAAAGGTAATATAATATTTATACCTATTATAAGTATTAAGTAATAAACCTCCTAAGTTATTATATACCCTTTATATAATATTATACTCCTTTTGGTTTATAGCCGTTTTATTTATCCTGCGGTAGTTTTTTGCTATATTACAAATATTACACTTCTAATTATTATACTGAATATATTCCTTTTTCGAAATTCTTACCCCTTTAAATACAAGGAATTCTATTAAAGGCTTTAAAAATAAATGACCCATTTTGTTATGCCATATAATAAACTTATTAAATATAAGCTAATTAATAAGATTTAATATATTCTTTGGCTTATTTTGGCTGGTAATTATCTTAAACGGTATATAATATAACCCGTTTTTGTAATATCCTTTTATAATAAGGTCCTTATTTTTATTATATAATTTAATGCTATTAATAGCATCTATAATTATATAACAATTCTTAAGCTTATTTATAAATAAAAGGTTAATATCTAGCTTTGGAATATAATTAACCCCTTTTATCGTATATACCTTTTTAAAGGTAATATATTGTATTATTAAATTACCAGTTTCTTTTATAATAAGGAAACGTATGTTGCCCCATTTTACGATTTTGTAAATTTGCTTTATATTAATTAATAGATTTCTATTAGCTATAGTAATAAAAGTAGCCCCGTTATTCGTAATTAGCTTTATTATACCCTTATCCTTAAATTTCGTAAAATTTAAATAATCTGGGCCAAAATTAATATTATATATAAAGTTAGCTTTATTTGTATTATAACGACTTATTTTAAAATCGTTTGTATCCATTTTTTCGGGCGTAGGAAAAAAAAGGGATTCGGAAAGATCTAATTTAAATAAATCCTCGTTTTTTCCTTTATTGGATTTTTCCGATGTAGGGCCCAAAATAAGGGTATCCTTTTCGGAATCGATTAGGGCACCTAAAAGGTCCTCCTGTTTCTTTTCCCGTTTTTCCTTTCTTGAATTATTAAAGCTAATGGATTTTAAGGAATTATTTTTTTCTTGTTTCTTTTTATTCCTTTTGGGGCTGGACTGTTTCTTATTTACCCTATCCTTTTTTTTCCAGCTCTTTGGAGCCTTGTTGGAATAAAGGAAATAATAATCCTTTTCCTGGTGCCCCTAAATTCTGTAATAATTGCAATATATCTGTTTTTTTTGTTTCCAAGGCTTCTTGCTTTTTACGTAAAGGATTTTCTCCTTTTTATTTATTCCTTTGGATTTATCCATTAAAAAAAAAACAAGGTATTTTTGGAAATTGCTGAAAAGTCCTGACGTAAAAATTGGGTAATATTTTGAACGAAAGCTTTATATTTTTCGGATAAATTATTTAATACCCAAGCAATTATAACCTAATCTAAAAAGTTTATCTTATTCAGCTTAAGTTCGTTCGTTATAAACCTTATTTTATTAAGATAGACTTCGAAGGTATTAAAATCTTCCATAAAGGAATTAAAAAATTCCTTTAATAATAAAAATTCTATTATAAATCCTTTTGGCCGGTAATAATTTTTTAGGGCCTCTTAAGCTTTTTTATAGCTTAATATGGATTTAATATAAATTAAAGGACCTTTTTCGTAAAGGAGTTATATAATAGTTAGGGCTTTATTATTATTTTCCTGGGTTAACGTTTTAAAAGAAATAAGGATTTCTTAACTTTCCTGGCTTTCCTAGTTTTCTATAGCTATTATGGCTATTTCCTTTATTTTCAAAATAAAGGCATGGTTTAGATTTTTCTTTATAAGGGTAGCCTTTGCTTTGATGGCCCATATTTCATAATTCTTTATGCCCTTAAGCAGCGTAATGCGGCTTTAAAGGTTAATTCTTATTGTTATAAATAATTATATAAAAAGGGATAACGATAAAATTAATCCCTTTTAAAATCTGGAAGCTTAAATTTTTCTGATTCGAATAATATAGGTTGCGTATTTTTTTAACGGTTAAATAAGGAATAACCGTAAAGTAAATATCGGTAATAGTTAAAAATGATACAGCAATATAGGATATTGCTTAATAAATAATTTCTATTTTTATAAGTAATAAAAGTAAAAAAATTATGTCTTAAAATATGAAACTTAATTAATTAAGCTATCGAATAATCCAAGTTTCGTCCAGATCGGATAAGGTTTAATAAAAATACGGACAAATAATGGGATAAAAAAATCTAATATATTTATAACAGAAATATTTAAATAATAATTACTTTATAATTTAACGGAAAAAATAAGTATAATAAATCGGTTTTAGAATTTAATTATTCTGATCGAAAAAATTCTAATGGTATAGAAATTTCCCGATTCGGATAAATATTAGTCGAGATATAAGTAAATGGATTAAAAATAACCTTAATTGTATTATATCTGCTGTTTCCTTTAGGGTAACCTTTCTTAAGAGAGATATATTGGCTTCTGCAAGCCGTATAAAGGTCCTATAGGTATATATTGCCTATTTGGGCGCTATCCCGGGCCTCATAACCTATAAGATTATACGGTATATGATTATACTGTATTAAATAATACGGATGTAACAATGGAATAAATAAGCACTAAATAAGGTTAAGCAAACGTATATAAAGGTAGTTATTTAAGTATAAAGTAATATTCGTATATGTATATAAGTATATGTGTATATATGTAAGGTTCCGACTTCTTGTATATCAGCTAGGTGGCTGTTACCCCTATTTATATACAGAGTATTTCCTAATGCGGTAATTGTCCCTATCCTTTCTATTATAATGGAAGTCCTTATTTCCTTTATCCCATACAGTAATTGCTTCCGGCAGTATACCGTTCCCAGCAGTAATTCTGCTGTATAAGTGCAACTCCTTTGTAGTTGCTTTGTTATACTGCCTTGCTGCATTCAGCAAATCCTACAGACAAGAACATGGACACGCTAGAGCAGCAATCCAAAGACATCAAGCTGGACACCACCAAGCTGCATCGTTGCAAGGACTACTCCGAGGTCTGCAAGAACCTAGAGGAGCCTCCTTCCTCCTCGACGAAGCAGCAACAGCAACAACACCCCAAGGTCTTCCTCCTCAGCACCCCGCACGGCGCCCCCGCCGACAAGTGCGTCGAGTCGCTATCGCCGCACCTGCGAGCGGGCGACGTGATCGTCGACTGCGGCAACGAGCACTGGCGCAACACGGAGCGGCGGCAGCGGGCGCTCGACTCGCGCGGCATCCACTACGTCGGGTGCGGCGTGTCGGGCGGGTACCAGAGCGCGCGGCACGGGCCATCGATGGCGCCGGGCGGCAGCGCCGCGGGGCTGGCGGCCGCCCTGCCCCTCCTGGAGCGCATGGCGGCGCGCGACGCCCGCCGGGGCCAGCCCTGCGCCGTCCCCGTCGGCCCCGGCGGCAGCGGCCACTACGTCAAGATGGTCCACAACGGCATCGAGCAGGCCCTGATGAGCGCCCTCGCCGAGGTCTGGATGCTGCTCACGGCGGGTCTCGGCCTGGCCCACGACGAGGTCGCCGGTATCTTCGAGTCTTGGAATCGAGACGGCCCGCTGGAAAACTCGTTCCTGGTCGGCATCGGCGCGCGCATCGAGCGCGCAAAGGATAGCGACGGCCGGCCACAGGTCGATCGCGTCCGCGATAAGGTCACGCAGGACGTCACGGAGGAGGAGGGCACGGGCACCTGGACGTGCGGGGAGGCCGTCGCGCTGCACGTGCCCGCGGCGTCGATCGTCAGCGCGCACCTGTTCCGGTGCGCGTCGGCGGACCTGGCGCGGCGGATCCGGAACCGGAAGGCAGCAGCGTCCGAAAGCGGCAACAGCGAACCATCGCGACTATCATGCGCGGTGCGGGAGTCCAAGGAGGAGTTCGTCGAGGTGCTGCGCAGGACGACGTACTTCTGCTTCCTGGCGAGCTTCGCGCAGGGGCTCGACCTGATCCGCGCGCGGGACCGGCGCGAGGGCTGGGACCTCGACTACGCCCGGCTCCTGCAGCTGTGGCGCGGGGGCTGCATCATCCAGGCGGACCATATCGTGGATCTGCTGGAGGGCGTGTTTCTTCGGCGGCAGCAACAACAGCAACAACAACAGAATGAAGGAGAAAAGAAGAAGAAAGAGGAAGACGGCGACGACGAAGACGAAGGCGAAGGCGAAGACGACGGCCTCCTCTCGAGCCCCGAGGTCGGGCGCGAGCTCGCGGCGCACTTCCCGGCGGCGAAGGAGGCGGTGCTGCGGGCGGTCGAGGCGGACTTCCCCGTGCCGGCCGTGAGCCAGACGCTCGAGCACTACAAGTACGCGACGGCGGCGGCGCAGCTGCCCACGCAGTTCATGGAGGCCCAGCTCGACTACTTCGGCCAGCACATGTTCGACGACGCGCGGGACGATCCGGTCGGGCGGCCGGAGAAGGGCAGGCACCACTTCGAGTGGCAGCCGGCTAGGGGGATTTCGGGGAAGTGAAGGGAGGGGGTAATAGTGAAGTAAAGTGGGTGATTGGGCAGGAGGGTGATGAGCAATCAGCCAACTGTCTGGCTAGAGCAGATACGAGATGCTACTAAATTCTATACTTGGCCAGCATGGCTTATGAGTGTATGGCCGCATCATTGTTGTCTTGGCCCCTAAATTCAAGCGTTAACTAGTATATAATAAAAGTAAAGAGTCCTACTAAATACACCTTACTTTCTACACCTTACTTTTCAAATCCACCTGTAACCGGCCCGATAATTAAATGCCGGACCGCCTTAATAACGATTTTATTCCTAACCACCTACGCTTTATAAGCTAATTCCTTTATTTATCCCCTTTTAGGAATAATAATAATAACATTCCGACTTTATAATAATAACGTTTAATAATAATAACGCTTATACTTATAAATACCAATACATTTAGGAAACGATTTACGATGCGTCAAAGTTTTCCCGAAACCATTAACCTTATTTCCGGTTCTTTAAATAAAACCTTTAATTCCGAACTGGATTGCCCAGTTTTACCGCCGCACCAATCTTTTTCTTTACCGCGGCCTATACTTAAGCCAAAAAATATTCCCATTCCAAACCCGCCGGACCGTTACTTCGGCTTTCGTAATAATCCCGAATACCTCGAAAAAGGCCTGAATATATTTACAAAGGCTTATGGTTTTAATATCGTACGGACCTGCAGCTGCAATATACGCAAAAATAACGGATAATCTATCCGAATCGACCTTATATATAACCGTTGCTTTCTTAAGAAATTTAATTCATAAGGGCTTCGTAAAGCGCAAACGAAAAAAACAATGGAATGCCCTTAAAAGACGAAACTTATACGGTTACGATCCTTAGGTTAAAAATAGTCGTTCGAAATGTATATAAACGATAAACGCAACTCCTTTTAATACAATTACGGGCGAATCCTTAAAGCAAAAATATACTTTCGATATTGCCAAATAGGCGAAAACAATTATCGATTAATCGAAGCCTCGATTATCGATAACGCATTCCGTTCGCGTAAGCTTCGGCGGCAAATCCGGAAATCCATTCGAAAAAAAAAAAGGCCTTCGTTTAAAGATATAAACAACATCCGGAAAAAGATAAAAAAGCAGCTGCGCCGCGGCTTTACCGTTATATAAGCGTTTATTTAATGCTTTCGAAATAAGCATTACTTTTACGAAATCAAATGAAAAAATAACGACCTTATTACTAATCGCCCAATTGCTATTTTTTGGAATATTCCTTATTGCGTAAACATATAAAAGCAATTCCCAAAAGTATTTAATATGAATAATACGTATAAAACGAATAGGTTTAATATGCCTTTTTTTAGCTATATTAACTAAACGAATACGGGATTTGTATTTAATCGGGCTTTCGCTTTAATTTTTAACGAAACCTTCGAATCCTGCTAATAAGTATTAGGTTATTTAAAGCGGCTTTAAATACAGATCGGGGCGCCTTTTCCGTTAGTTATTATTATCGATTTCGATTAGGAAATAAGGAAAGCCATTTCCGAAGCCTTCCCTTTTACGAAATTACAGATCTGTATTTTCCATATTAATAAAAATATAATTACAAACGTAAACCGCAAATAAATTAAGGACCCGTTTAATCCAAAAATGAAAGCTGCCGATATAAATGGCAATGAATTTACCTTTAACCCGAAAAATTCTGTATTTTTGCATAATTTTAATAAAACTACGAAAGCAGGTGGCATTTTAATAAAGCTAAAAAACGATATATCCCTTACGAAAGAAAACCTTTTAACTTTATGGGAATTCCTTTTTTATGCCGAAAATCGGACCGGCTTTAAGGCCGCGTAAAATCGAATTATTAAATTATTCGAACATCGTTAATTTTTCGTTTTGGATTATTTATATAAAACTTAATTTCCTTATCGTAAGTAATAAGCTTTTTATTATATTAATTAAAACCTTAATTTCGAAATAAGGACTATCTTTTTTATAAAAACCAATTACAAGGCCTTAAAAAATTACGTTTTCGATGGAAAATCGAACCTTTTGAAACTTTTAATTAGCCTTAAATAACTTTTCGAAAATTAAGAAGAAAATTACGAAATTTAGGTATTCGATAAACGTACGAAAATCAAAAAGGATTAAATTAAAAAGGCCTAACTTAAGAACGTATTTATGTAGGTTTTTATTAAATACTTAAAGCTTTTAAATAATTATTATTTTTTAGCCTTTATTGGAATTCCGATAAAAGCATACCCTAAAGCATTTAAATTCGGAAATTGCCGTTATACTTATAATGGCGTTATAACGCAATTCGAAATCCCTTATTATTATATCATTTATAAAAGGATTCATTTTACGAAAAACCATCCGAAAATTAAACCATTAATAATAAATGAAATACAAACGTTCTGGCATTATAAAAGGAATTTAATAAAGAATAAACCCTTATTTGCAATTTTTGATCCTTATTCCGTTAAAACTAAAGGGCGCCCAAATACGGACATTGCGGTTATAATCCATTAAGCAATTAAACGCGCAAAACAATCGAAGCCCCGAATTGCTAGCGGCTGCGTCGGCAAAAGCAGCAGAAGGCTTATTCTTTCGTAACGGCGTAATAAATCTTATTAAGAAAAAGCGAAAGAAAAAAGGCATCCTCAGCCGAAACGGAAGCGTACCGCCATTATAATCCAAGCCCAGCCCGTTAAAGCAGCCCGGGCAATCCGGGCAACGGCGGCGGCGGCGGCGGCGGCGGCAAGGGGTGGGCGAAATTTACGGATACGGGCAGCAGTTCCGGCGCCCCCTTCTATAGCGGCAGTTGGGCGAAGTTCACGATTCCGAACGGCGGCCCTTACGGCAGCCCCCGCGGCCCCGGAGGCATTCGTTAAGGAATGTATTATAACGGCGCTTACGGAAGTTACAAAACTTCGAATTCGGCCTAATAGGCGCCCAGGCTTATTGCTTATACGGGAGAATAAGGCTTTTGGTTAAGTTGTCGTCTTAAAAATAATTAAATCGATATCGTATTTTATTTAAATAATATAATTTCCTTTAAAATGAATTAATTTTGTTATAAAAGTATTATGGTTTGTTATAATTTTAAAAAATGCCGGAAAAGGCGCGTTTTTATTATTATTAAGCCCTTAATATTAGCCCAAGCAATTAAATACAAAACCAAATTAAACGTTTCTAAGAAATATAATACGTTTTTTATATTAATTAATTGCTTTAATTAATGCGAAAACGAATTCGTTAATTATATAATCGAATATTATTATAATATTAAGTTATCATAAGAAATTCTTTAATTGTTATATTATTTATACCTTAATTTTTCGTATAGTATTATAAAGCGCTATAATTATAATAAGTAATATATTAAGCTATAAGGAGCTTTCATTAGGCTTTAATAAAGTGCTAGCTAAAATTCGCATACCGCTATTTAAACTTTTCTTTATCCCATAGTTACATTTACCGAATTAATATTTAACGGCCTTTAGTTTTTATACTTTACTTATACGTTTCTTTACGAAAAAAAATCGCAAAATTAAGGAAACTACTGGAATTATTAGATTTATATGTAATAATTATAATAATACAATTAAATTTATTTAGAATTATATATTATTAAGGTTATTCGTAAAGGGGTTATGAATATAAAAAGGTGGCAATACATTTCGGCGGAGCGTTAATACTTGCCATTAAAAAGTAAGATATGGAAAGTAAGGTATAAATAGTAGGACTCTATAATAAAGCTTTCCTTAATGTTTCGATGAACAACCTTTCTTGGCCGCATATAGATATTTCGTCCGATCCACTCGGGTAAGAAAGGTAAAATGTCCATCCGCTAAAATTACGTATTAATGTACATCGGTGAGTAGTTGAGGTTCATAAGCGCATGTGTAGGAGAAGCTATATATGAACACGGGTTGATATCTCGTCAAGAACAGTTACTTCACTTATAATACTTCAACACTACCTATATGGGATCCGATCAAAAAGGCAACCTCATTTTCACATTACCTAAGCCTAGCCCAAATCCTTGGGTGGTGTTAACGTCAATAAAGCCTTGAAACTATGCATTTGTGGAGGTGTCCTGCTGGCTGCGAATTACCTAGGCACGATCATAGCGAATTCGAGGAAGACAACCCATTCAATGCAATGTGAAGAATATGATCTATTGCTTCCCATCACCGATATTCGGACCAAGAATATCAACTGATCCGTATGTAACTGATGATCAGCCTATATATATATATATATATATCGAGACAAGAGGTTCATCTACCAACATACTGTCTGTATATATGTAAGTTTGCTTATGTATTGCAAGCGTTCTTATTCGTGTATTCACATGCAGATGGTCGTCCCTATAAACCCCCAAAAGCATCATATTGTGATTAATTTTCGTTTCATCAGTACCATGCCATTCATGATACCCTTTAAAAGCCTTTGGAACCAGGTTCTAGGCTTAGGTAGTACAGCATGGAGAAAGGCGTTTCCCCTCCTTGCCCATTGAGATGCCCAAGTCTCCAACCGATCTCAAGATGCCCATATCAACCCAAGCGTAGACCCGCCGTAAACTCCTATCAGTGCTATTCTTTCTTTCCACATATTTATACACATTACCAACCCCACCCACCTCCTACTGACCAATCAACATTATCATCATGTTCTGTTTCCATGGATCACCTTCGTGTCGGTTTAAGTTCAGTAATACATGACATGAATAAGCCCATGTTGGGCAACGATTACGCCCAAGATCTGGGTTTCATCGAAAGTTTAAGGGACACAACCAGGAAGGTATGCCCCTGTGGTGCGCGGCGTACGCCTGTGCACTAGCAGGTCCTTTATGCCTTACGGGATCGGGTTGAGACGCCGTTGGTCTTTGAGCCGGTCGTTCTAGCTTGGCCGAAGTTATCAACAGCGGGGTTGACATGAGGGTCGGGCAGAGGGGCCTGGGACATGCGTCGGAGGGACTTGCGCGCACTTGGGGCCCTCTTGTCCTTCTGGTACGTGGCAATGTAGAAGAGGATGAAGAGGACGAGGTAGGAGCTGAGGACACCGATGCCAGCGAAAGCGGCGAACTCCTCTCCAGCGCAATTACCAGCGCTAGGCATATTAGGGAAGTATCGGGAAGTGAAGTAGGTGTAAGAGGCGAAGTAAACGAAGCCTGTGCGTTTCGGTTAGTTATTATGACAGGTCGTGCTACACCTGGGGGTTGTTGGAACATACCGAGATCGATGATGAACTGGATAATCTGGAGGCGAGTGACCCACTCCTTCCACCAGATTCTGACGCCACGAGCACTCTGGAAGTAGTACCAGTACATCACGACGTGGACAGTCAGGTTCAACGTAATAGGGACCCAAGAAACAGCGGTGTTGCCGATCAATTGAGTGTAGCAGAGAACAGCGGTAGCGCCATGGTGGTAGCAGTGGAGGAAAGCTATCGAGCATTAGGAGGCCGGAATTCAATGGGGTCAAGCAGCCAGATTACTCACTTAGGGGCTTCTTCTTGAGGAACAAGAAGCAAGTGTCCAGCAACTCCAGGTACTTGGTCAGGTAGTTCAACTAGTTCACGTTAGACATATTTTCATGCGCGAATTGAGGACCGGGTTTTTCACATACATAGTACAAGACGACCATAGGCTGAGTCCAGCCTCCCTCAGCATCGCAAATGGCATAGAAAATGCCATGGCGAACGAGGGTCGGCACAAGTTGTTCAATGAAGAGAACCAGGAGTATCGCGCTGATGGCAGTGAGGTAAAAGTTGTGGACCAAAAACAGGCCCTTAAGCTTGAAGGCCGGCCGGTTTCGCATCCATTCGCGACCTCCAAAGATAATGGCGTAGTAAATGACGACAAAGATGGAAGTCTCCTTCAATGTCGACATGGGGGTTTGGCCAGCTTGAAATCTGAAGTCTTCAGCTGGGTAGCCAATGACGGCTTCAAATGCCTTGCTGAAATATGGCCACAAATGTATTCCGAAGGGGCGGTCCACCGTGGGGACGGGGAATGAATCCCAAAGGGCAGCAGGAGTTGGACTCGACATGTCGGCAACTTTCCTCCCGGTTCCTTTCTATTTCCCTGTATATTCTATGCTCGTTCGTAAGCCGCTGGGGCAATCCGTCTGGAGGACGGTGTCGACTCCTTCTATTCTGCGACGCGTGTAGGCGGGCGTTGAAATCTAGGCCACCCGTCTATTCTATGAGGACAGCACGCAGCACCACAAGCCGATGCGAACGGTCGCAGATCGGTGACAGCGACGGTGACGGGCGATGGTGAAGGCGACGGGAGTGAAGTAAACAAAAACGTCTGGTAGAAGGAATGACCAAACAACAAGCCCCTTTCAGAGGCAAAACCAGGAGGACACACCCGACGTTCGATACGGGCCAATGGTTCCGCGGACGAAGGAAGATTAATAAAAAGTATAGGAGCCGTGCAGAGGAAGGAAAACAAAAGGTTAAAAAAGGCGGGACAAGGAAGGAATCGGACTTTGACAAGATATAGAGAGGCCGAGAGACTGGCGGCTGACTGGAGTTGATCACCTTTTAGTATTCAGCATTTGATCGTAAGGGGAAACTTTTTTGCATCTCATTTCTGGGTTCCCTTTAGGCTTTAGGTACCCAAGTACCTATCTAATCTCCTAATCTCCAATTAACCAGCGCCATTACGGTGCGCTAAAGCCCCTGTCCTCGGCCGCTTGCCTTAGGTTAGGTATGTCAAGTACCTGCTCCGTACATACAGCCATACCTGCATGTAGTATGTAGGCAGTCTAGCCCAGCTGGCCTAGCAGCGAAAACCGAGGACAGGCTGGCAAGAGACCCTTAAACCGTGCCCCTAAACGTGCGGACCAGCCAGCCAGCTCGAGGCTAGGGACCTTACGTACTTCGAGATACTACATGTACGTCCAGTATGCATGAGTGTATGTATAGACATACAGGCACGCAACCCGCGGGCTGCGTCGCGCCCGCGTAAACGTTAATAGACTTCTTGACATCCATGGATCCATGGATATTATTACTCCCGACATCCTGATATCGCGTTCTCGCCTCGGTGGCAGCCCCAGGTGCCCAGGTGGAAGTCTGCATGTTTTATGAAATCTTGACTAGCTGCATATTGTATAGATTCCACGAGATCCCATTGGCCAATGGCTGCCCATTTAATCGTTCCCTTAATCAAAAGAACCTCCAGAACGCGAGAGAGGGACAAGAGGAGCGCATTGGAAGGCCACGTGATCGTTCGTAAGCTTCCCCTTCCTATTCGTAGGCTCGTATATAGGTATATATGTACCTACTTACCTACCTGTAACGAAATCAATTGATGTATATTGCAATGGTGAAAGTGCAAGTCCAATGCAATGTCCATGTCCGCCGAGACGTAAGATCAATCGAACATTGACTTGGGCGCTAGCCGTTACTTGCCCCCGCTAATTCCCTGATTTGTACTGGAACCAAGCCATACTTATTGCCATTTTGCTGTATTTTTGGCGACAACGACGTATGTATTAAAACGATAAATATATAGCTTTTCCAAGTAATATATATATAAACTTATATGTATAAAATATTCGTAAACTATTTCCTATATTTAGGTATTAGTAACTTATCGGAAATAATGGAACCAAGTTAATAATAAGTACTAACAAATACTTAACAGGTAGGAATATATGGTAAAAGTACATAAGAAATACGGGCTATTTGCGCCTCGTATGTATGTAATATTTATGGCTAGCGCGAAGTTAATGTTCGATTGATCTATCCTACCATGTCCGCCTCTCTCCTGCTTCAACAAAAGCTCCGTTGTGGGGACAGTGAATTGTTGGGAAGCTTGGGGAGGCCCAAGGATACAAGGAACCAATCTCCTTCGAAATCGCTGTTACCGTGTCGGAAAACATACACACCGATCGGTAACTACTTGGTAGGCATGAGGCACGCAACGACGTTCGTCTGCCCATGAGGTCCGTGAGTCTCGATTGCCGATGAAGCTATGAAGCCGAGAGCTGCGATTGCGGGTGCGCAGAAACCCATTCGGTCGCCTACAAGCTGACGATTGTCTGATAACTACTTGGGTGAAGTACCTCGTCCAATTCAACGCGACGCCCACCTCGGTCGAGCCGGCTGGCCGGCGATACCAACGCGAAGTTCGCTCCTCATCCAGCGCCTCGGCCGTTCTTTAGTGCGGGAGCTTGTGATAACCAGCCCGACATAAACTGCATTGATATACTAATTGTTAATACCATTGGTTATCTGCTTTTGCTATACACTGCACGATCGTTCGGGAAACCTTTTGGGATCTGACTTGTTGTATACATACATACATACTTGACGTCAGCTTCGACGGCGGGGAATGCACATCTCAATCGCATCCATGATTGTCGAGTTAACCCTGTTGCTGCAAGCTGTCAGCCTCGGAACATCGGCAGCAATAAGATCTCCTATTCTACATACCTACCGCCTGTTACCACTTCACATGAAATCCTCAACGAATCAACGGAACGCCCTGTAGACCTACCTCGGAAGCTGGCTGGCACGTAAGATCCCGGAGTTTTCAAGATTATTTTGCAGGTACCTTGCGACATGTCTGCAGGTAATCGATGCTTCACACAGCATGTTACGCTACAGCATGTCTTACAATTGTCTGATGATTCGACGGCACCCAACCTCGCTATGAGAATGTATGCGTACAAGAACGGTGCCAGAGCCTCGGTTCGACCACTAAATCGAGTAGCGCTTGCGAGTTCACGCTCAGCCTGTTGACAAACGATATATATGGATCGAGAGTGATGCTGAGGTTTCCTTCAAGGCTAGGGGCGTTCGAACCCGCTTGAGCCGTCGATTTCATATCCCATTCTTGAATATGAGGACGGCCACCCTATCTTCATCATGAGTAGGGAAGATATGAAGGACGAACGCTATTTCATCGCTTACAATTTACGCAACATCAACTAAGATTCAAATCAGGCCAAAAATCCAAAGAGTCGGTCGTACTCCTAGCCGCGAGCTTTGGATACCGGCAGGATTTGGACGACTCTCATAAGATGTGGATGATTTGTTGCAATATCGCTGGAGCGAATATAGCCAAAAATCACTTCATTCTGCGGTTTCTCCATTGCCAAAGCAATCAGCTATAGCCCCAGCATATAAACGAGGCAAACTTCTGGGTATATGATGTGTGGTGAGTGTTCCGGCATATATGATGCAAAGCTTGTGAGCACTATCTCTTAAAGCCAAGACAGTCGAGTACTTCAGGATTTCTGTATCTCAGTCGCGAAGGACTATAGGTATAGGTCCTAGCGCTTGTCCAGGCCATAGTGGCCCAAGTTACCTTTACCTTCGCAACAAAGCTCGATGACTATAGGCACCTGATTCGAAGCTTGGCTACGAATCTTGCAGAGGGTTCGGGGTTTGTAGGTAAAGGAAGGGCGGGTAAGTAGCCATCGACTTTAATTCCTCGAGCTCGGAGGGGGAAGGCTCAGGATTTTTACGTTCTAAAATCGTGCTGCCAACACCCCTCAAGAACCCGGTTCTTGAGGTATCTACAGGAACAAGAACCTGCGTGAAAGTCGCAGGAGACAGCGCTCTGCAACGTAGAAATCAACAACGAACATCAACGGAACCGCATCAGGTCTGACCAGCAGGTGCAGTTCTTATTCACCTTGATATTCAAAGCCGTTCGCGTCTGACATTGGGTGCTGAAGGACACAATATTGTGCAGCTGGCGGTGCTTGTAAGGCTCAAGCTCTGTTTGGTTTTGTCTAACTCTTACCTCTCCTGGAAGAGCAATTGGAGTGTTTATCGGCGTTGTATTGATCTCGCCTGAATGGTTACAGTCGAAAGATGCCTGGTAAGCACGATATAAATTGGCATACACAAATGAAAGTCCTCCTTAACAGGAGAGATGATGCAATCTGAGTCTCTTATCCCAAGTCCATCTCTTTCAGATGTTCTATAACTCAATCTTATACTTACTATTCCATCAATTTTATGTTTTATCTAAGATCAATTGGGGCCATCCGAAGTCCCAAATGACGTCTTGTCTACATGTGGCAGATGTGGCAGTGGAATATGGGATGTTGCAGCCGCATGCACTGTATCATGACGGCTACACAACGTGACGTGACAGGGTAGACTGTGTTCGGCTATCCAGAGCTTTGAAGCTTCGATGTTCCAGATTCCCGGCATCCCGAGCCAGTCAGGTGTCAGCCGAGCTTCTCCTTCGACGAACTGTTGCCCCCCGCCCAATGCTGCCAATGCTGCCAATGATGATAACAAGAGTTCGAGCTGCGGGAAAGCCTGGAAAGGAAGTGACAATAGTGGGCGCATCAGGCCACTAAAGAACCACTAAAGAATAAACAATACAAGATCGCCGGTTATGGCCAATTAGATCACAGCAGTTGATGACCGCATTCCCACATCTGCCAAATCCGATTAAATTCTCAGATGTTCAGTGTGAACTAATGAGAGTGATGCTAAAGTTAAAAACCTACCTAACACCGGCCTAACACCCTAACACCCACTGAACACCCCAGCACCCTAACTGGGGGCAGCCAGGGTGCCTACCAATGAGTCCTACCAATAACGTCAAGCCTCTGCAGCAGCAAGCAGCAAGCACTGAGCGAGCCTGAGCACTGACCAGGGCGAAAAGTTCCTCGAAACTTACGACACTTCCCGAAAAGCACCACCACCAGCACCACCACCAGCACCACCACCACCACATATGCACCCCCAGCCTGCACTCACACACTTCTGAGTTACTTTGTACATACTCACGAGCGAGCCACCAACATCACCACCACGACCACCACGGCCATAGACCACCTCTCCACTCCCTTTTTCTACTAAATCAAAATAATAAACGAAAATGTCTTCCGCTTCTCTACTGCGAATCGCCGCCCGCACCGGGCCTTCCAAGACCTTTTTCCGCGCAAACCGACCGGTTGCTCCCACCCGGGCAAGCGCCTCTTTCGTCCCCGGCCTTGTCGCCGGTTCCAGCCTCAACTTCAGCACCACCGTTACCCGACGAAGCGACCACCACGAGGAGACTTTCGAGGAGTTTACTGCCCGGTAAGAACAAACCGGCGATCCGGGATTGAAGTGCGATCTTGGTTATTGGATTGTATTGGAGAGGGGCGGCTATGGAGGGAGAGGGGGGAAATTGGAGGAGAAAATCTTTCGGTGCCCAAGATCCCGTCGTGCTCCGAGGAAAGCTGCCAGCACCGCTCAATTGGCCCTGAAAAATACGACCGCGGAGATGCAAAGGCTAATTGAAGTGTCTTGATAGTTACGAGAAGGAGTTCGAGGCTGTGCAGGATGTTTTCGAGCTGCAGGTTGGTTCTATTCCTATCCCCTCTTGTTCCCCATAACCCACATGGGTACATCATAGATTGTCAACACGCAGGGCGGGCCGTGTGGTGCGTCATAATACCACCACAACATAGGCATCACAGCCAACGCCACCACGTTTTACTCACGGGGTAAAGGGAGGAAAATACTGGCTGACACGCAACTTACACTTATCCAGCGCAACCTAAACAACGCCTTCGCATACGATCTCGTCCCCTCTCCCAGCGTCGTGCAGGCTGCCCTCAAGGCCGCAAGAAGAGTCAACGACTACCCTACGGCCGTGCGGATCTTCGAGGGCATCAAGGCCAAGGTCGAGAACAAGGGCCAGTACGAGGAGTACATCCAGGAGCTAAAGCCCCTGAAGGAGGAGCTCGGCATCTTGCTCAAGGAGGAGCTGTATCCCGAGCCCAAGTCCGAATAAGCGCAGCATGAAGGGCGTTACACACAAACTCCTACCACTGCTTACCCAGTGATTCTACTTTTTTGAGGAGCTGCGAGAAAAGGGCGACCAACGGATGGGAGCAAGAAGACAAAAAAACAATCGGATTGGGAGGGAACGGAAGGAAAGGAAAGGAGTGAGAGGTGAGATAGGGAAAACCAGGAAACCGGGGGTGTCCTTGGATGCCACATGTGTATATGTCTTACTACTTATCTACCTACCCACCCCATTAGAAACCACGATTCTCCCGAGACGAAGGAAAGGCACAGCAACATTGATCGGCATGGGTGCAGGATAGAGAAATCGAAGAGGCATTTGTATTTCCCCTCTGATGTTTAAGCATTCAACCCGACTCATCCACCACCTCGCAACCGCCTTCTATGTGCCTCTAGTCTTGCAGTCTGACCTGATAGTCTCGCACTCAAAACCAACTGAAAAGAGCACTTGCTCAAGAAGAAACTCAAACCGGACCTCCGTCTATTCATCAGGCTATGGAGAGAATTAGGTATAGTGTCTGCTCCAGACAACACGGGTACGGAGTAACTCGGTAACACTTCAAAACGCCCCCTAAAGTAAAAGGAGTAGGTAAGGGCTAGTCAGATAGATGCCTAACTGCCACACAATCGTTGAACGATGATCAACCGGCCCCCTGGTTGAGGGTATAATTATTCCTTTTAGATAAGGGGAAGGGGGATAGGGGGTTCGTTCGGTCTCGAGATTTGAAGCCTTGTCCAGCATTCTGTCCGTCTATCCTCAGTACTTACAGCTTTGCCGTTATATGCAATCAACCTTAGCCCGCATCGCAACTGACTGCCGAATGGAATATGCAGCTGCACGCAGCGTTGTATCGCACTTCGCAAGTCACGGGCCGTCATTGGACTAGATCCCTGTCGTATAAAATCGGTGTTGCTGGGACCTATGATAGGCCGTTGGTTGGACTGGCACAGCCTACAAGTAGGTAAGGCGATTGATGAATCAACTTGCCAGGCAGCCTTACATCATTCCATAGGCCAAGGGTCTTCTCTAGGCACCAGTCCTTTTTCCAATTTGGTTTCGCTTCGTACGTAGAGTTATCTTCTAGGGCTTTTGAACGGTCAGCACCGAAGAGAAGATATGGACCCGGGCACGATCCTGGGCGTCGTAAGCCTGGCGCTGGAGGTGTCGAAGCTCATGTACAAGACTGCCGAGGGGATCGGGTCCGCGGGGAGGGATGTCCGGCTGCGAGCCGACGAGGTGGACTCGTTCGTTAAGGCCGCGGAGGCGGTGCAAGAGGTGCTGAGGATGGATGTAACACCGGGAAATCCCCAGACATCCGCGCCAACCCTACCGGTAACTAGGCTACGAGCCAAGATCGAGGATGCCATCACGGATATCATCGAAAACTGCCGTCGGGCCCTCGACCCGCTGAGAGAACTGCTCCGTATCTTCGAGCCGCTCGTAGCCCGCGTTGCTGCTACTACCACTCCACGGCCACGGCAGCAGTACCCCGGAAAGCTCAGAACGTTGGGCAATATGATCCGCTTCTACCTGATGCACGACGACGTGCAGAAGTATTGCCAGGCGGTACAGGCGAGCTCTAGGAGCCTGAACCTCGGCATGACGGCCCTCACTCTCCTGCATACCCGGGACGCGGGCACCGCGAGATTTCAGACCGTCCAGGTGCAGTACTCCATCGACATGTTAGAGCCACATGCTGCTGCTGTCAGACCGAGACCGGGTCGAAGCCAGCTCGGGGATGCCGCAATAAATCTACATCCTTCTGGTGACCGTCGAACGCTGCTCATCAACGGATCCAGCGACGCGGTAATCGAGGAGAGCGGCGATCCCAGCAGCAGAGATGCGCATGAAAGAGAGATATCGTCTCCCAGCTCCGAAGCCCACGGAAATCACGAACTTGCATTGGTGTCTCCAAGACAAGCTTCTGAAGACCGTGTTGATCAAGCCTCGTCGAATGAGGGGAGCGAGGAGGGCCTTGGCCAGGAGGAGATCATACGTGATCAAGTGAACGGTGTTCTCAACAAGCAGGACGTCACACCGGCGGATGAAGTCCTGGGGGTCACGAAGTGGCTCACCCGTAAGGTGGTGCGCATTGCAAGAGAAACCATTGCCGCTGCTTCGACAGAGACAAGCACCGCCCGTGATCACCTGCAGAGCAGTTCGCCCAGTAACGACACAGCCGTGAGGACTGCCGGGATTTCTCCCTCCACCCCTGATACAAATCAGCAAGATGAAGAGTCGTCGCGGCAACCAAAGCCGGCAGACTTGGAACCGATCATATTCAGAGATTGGAACAGAGAGGCCTATCCATTGCCATTCAAGCAGCTCCAAGACTTTCAAGTAAGTACCGAAGAGAGCACAAGATGAAATTAAAATGACCCTTAGTAAGTACTATTGGTCTGATATCTAATTACACATCTATGTCCGCCCGGATGAATGAATGGCTGGCTGGTGGGCTGACCGACTTGCTTCGTGAAGGAGTTCATCAGATTCATAGTCGAGCACTGCATAGACAACGCCCCGGCGAGCTTCGGGGAACTGGTGTACGGCAGCCCTCACAGGGAGGCGATAGAAACAGACCAGTTCGAGGTAGTCAGCCCGAAAGGCTTGATAACTCCAGATTTCGCCCCCAAGTACTGGTCGGAGCTGATTCAACCCGGGTGGGAGGTTTCGCTCCGCTTCACGGGCGATTTCTACAGGCTGAGTGCGCCTCCACGGCCCGAGGATCGACCTCGGGAAGAACCACCGAAGGAAGAACTGTCTGAGGAAGACCTACCAAGACAAGACCTGCCCAAGAAAATGCATAAGTTTCTATCCAAGCTCTCGTCCCTTAGATGGCGCTAATTGATGCAAACCATCCCTTACGGGCTGCTTCAGCGTGTCAATGCCATCATATATAACACACTGGTCATTTTACCGGTCCCCCTGGACTGAATATCATGCTGGCATTCTTATTAATCGTATGGTGGACTCGAGAGGTTTGGTAAAAGGCTACAGTCATATAAAAGCAAATCATGTTCGTCCAGCATTTGAGACACCATTCTATTGATTTCGCAACCATTGGTGGATCAATATGTTCTTTACGTGACGTCAAATGTAATCGGGGTACTATTTACTTAATTCTAATACTTTTCTTCAACCTACAAGTAAGGCCCAAAGACAAAGTTGATTTAACACTGTTTTATCTTGTTGATCGAATACCGTGCGGTCGATCGTCACCTCACAGCCCACTGCTATCTTAGATTACGTTCTCTTATCCAGATGATCGTCAGACTCCGATTCTTCGGCATTTGCGGAAGAATGAAAGAAAAACACGTTTCAAGCCCAAAGATTTTCGATTTTCTAGAAAGGACCCGTTGGATCGACGGGGAAAGAGTGACTAGAGCTAGGAATCAAGCATGCGTAGTGTAGTGTAGCGTAGTGTGACCTCAGAGATATTTGTCGAAGAAGTCGATGAGAATCTTATATCCTCTCTCGTACTCCGAGCGGACCTCAGCTTTCTCGAGCTCGCCCCTGGTGTGACGAAGCTAGTCAGCATTACCACGACTAGGAATTGCTGATAATCATAATCTTATTGTGAGATCGAAAAAACTTACCTCGCACTCATCCACCCATGGACCTGTCCCCCAAAGGTCTCCACGTACTTCTCGCCCTGCAGGCTATCCCCATACCGCCTGACGACATCGGCGTCTTCCCCAGCCGAGGCCAGGACCGCCATCGGCACGGTGATCCTCTTAGCCTCCTCGGGATCCAGGCGCGCTGGCGACGACTGGGCCGCCGCCGCGAGCAGCGGCGAGGCGTCTTCTCCGCCTGCGGCAACAACGAGGGACACCAGCTTGGCGCCCCAGCAGAAGCCGACGGCGCCCCATCGCTGGACACCGGGGAAGTAGGTGCTCTTAGCTTTGGCGAGGAAGTCCAGCACGCGCGGGAGCACGCGGGCCGGGCTCGCCGTCGTGTCGACGAAGTGGCGCGCGAGCCGGCGGTCCTCGTCCCGGCCCGACGCGAACCAGGCCTCCTGCGCGGCGGCGCCCTGGAACCAGTCGACCATCACCACCAGGCAGGGCTTCGGGGACGAGTGGGCGAGGATGTCGGCCCCCTGGAGGCTCTGGGACCTGAAGCCGAAGATGTCGTACATGTAGAGGATGGCGCGGGTTGCTGTCTTGGGTCCGGTGATATCTGGTGATAATGTCAATAATAGTAGATGAGTTAGTAGATACAGGAAAGTTGCGCGTTAATTACGTAGGTACTTATACGAAGAGGGTGGGAGGGCGAGAGCGAGGAGTGGGAGTGAGAGCTCACAGGTTTTCTTGCCATCAAGCACCGTCCATTCACCCCTTTCCTCGTAGGGGCCTGTCTTTGCAACGACAACTTCGAGGCACGCTTGACAATGCTCGTGAGCCATCTTTGCTGGATTTCTCTCAAAGTTCGAGTATATTCTGGGTAGGAAATTGAAGGGGAGAAGAAAATGATTCAAGAATGATAATCAGCTTATAAATAACCCGCCTTCTGCCAGGCAATTAAGGGGTAACTTTGACCGCCTTGCGGCAGCACATTGCTAGGTAGTCAGTTACTCGAGCCACAACTGATAAAAATATGGTCATAACGCGACCAATAGCAACATCCTGTCGGCAGTTTCCTCCCTATGTGGTAAATAGATACATTCATCCACCCAAGGTAGAGCATGCGTGTTGTCGCCGCTCGATCCTCTGCTAAAGCGAGATAAGCGTGTTCGGCTCCGAGGGCCTCTTCTGATTGGTTGTTGCATAGACCCCTGAGTCGCTGGCTCACCCCTGACGGCTAACAGTTTGTTCTCAGCCGTTGTCATTGTGTAGGCAGGGGATACATATTTTATATTATATATAACTAATCAATATATCTATATTCTAACTGTGTTGTGTCCTCTTTCTAGCTGTAGAGCTCATCGATCTGGAGCTTACAGCGGCTACCGTCATGCATGGGTTAACAACAACCTCAGCAACAACGACGAGCGCGGAAAATAGCGTGGCGGGAAGTCTTGATGGAAAGGGCGGCTCGACTACTTGCGTCGAGTCCCCGGGCGGTTCTCATCTACCTGAGAGCGAGATCATCATCATCACAGAACCATCTGAGCAACCATCGGATGGTCGTGAAGCCGGAGGGGAGAAAGACGGCACAGGAGAACATGTCACGGCCCAGGAAGACAGCCCGCCAGAACCCCCCTATAGCGTTCTCAGCGAGACTGCCAAGGTGTCCATCATCCTTACCGCCTCCTTTGCCGCCATAATCTCCCCGATCTCCAGCAGCATCTACTTCCCTGCCCTCAACTCGCTGGCGCAAGACCTCGACGTGTCGGTGTCGTTGATCACTCTGACAATCACGATGTACTTGGTAGGTTAAGTCAAGGGGTTTGGTCCTCCGAGCCCCCTCCCGCTTTTCCTTCCTCTATAAGGACCGCCTTCTCATATTAATCATCCCCATCAGATCTTCCAGGGGCTAGCACCCTCGCTCATCGGGAATTTCTCCGACATACACGGCCGACGCCCGGCCTACATCATCTGCTTCGCCATCTACATCGGCGCCAACATCGGCCTGGCCGTGCAGAGCAGCTACGGCGCCCTCATGGTGCTCCGCTGCCTGCAGAGCTCGGGCAGCAGCGGGACCATCGCGCTGGGCAGCGCCGTGGTGGCCGACGTGTCGACGCGGGCGCAGCGCGGCAAGTACATCGGCTACGCGTCGATGGGCGTGACGCTGGGCCCGGCCCTAGGCCCCATCGTCGGCGGCCTGCTCGACCAGTACCTGGGCTGGCGGGCCATCTTCTGGTTCCTCGTCGTCTTCGCCGGCGTGTTCTTCGTCCTCGTCGCCGTCGCCATGCCCGAGACCTGCCGCGCCGTCGTGGGCGACGGGTCCGTGCCGCCGCCCCGGTGGCAGCTCTCGCTGTTGCAATACATCCGCCAGCAGAACAAGAAACGTGGGCAGAATTCCAATGACGATGATGCTGCCGACGCGCAGACCAAGAAGAAGGAACCAGGCCGCCGCCGCCGCCGCCCCAGCCCCCTCGCCTCGCTGAAGATCGCAGGTCAGAAGGAGGCCGGGCTGATCCTGTGGTACGGCGCACTGCTGTACTCGGGGTACTTCGCGGTGCTGAGCACGCTATCGACGCAGCTGGCGGCCCAGCACGCCGGGTTCGGGTCGGTGCAGATCGGGCTATGCTACCTACCTCTGGGGCTCGGTAGCCTGACGTCGCGGTGGACGGTAGGGCGCATCCTCGACCGGAACTTCCGGCGCGTGGCGCGGGCGCGCGGCATCGCCGTCGCGGCCAGCGGTCGGCAACAAGACCTGGCCGGGTTCCCCATCGAGCGCGCGCGCCTGCAGGTGGCGATCCCGCTGGTGTACGCGGCGTGCGCGGCGATCGCGGCGTACGCGTGGGTGATGATGATGATGGGGGGCGCGCGGACGCTGGCGGGCCCGCTCGTGGCGCTGTTCTTCGTGGGCCACCTGACGACGGGGGCGTTCTCGGCGCTCAACACGCTCGTCGTCGACATCCACGTGGGCACGCCGGCCACGGCCGTCGCGGCCAACAACCTGTTCCGCTGCCTGATGGGCGCGGGCGCCGCCGCCGTCGCGAACCCGCTCATCGAGCGGATCGGCCTCGGGTGGACGGGGACCTTCGTCGCTGGCCTCTGGGTCGTTTGCAGCCCGGCCCTCTGGGCTGTGATGAGGTATGGGCCGGAGTGGCGGGCTGAGGCGAGGGCCAGGGGAGATCAGAAGGAGGCGGAGAAGGCGGCAAAGGAGGCGGCGGCAGATCCGGAGGCAGCGGCCGGGGACGGTGGTGGTGATCAGAAAAGAACGTGAGCACTTTAGAGAAAAGGCAATGTGGTACATAGGTAACTTATGTAGGAACCTGATAGGCTGCCTCTCCCTCGCTCTCCTCACTCAGCCCCTATCTATCCATCTCTGCCTACGCCTCTCCTTTCCATACTATGTAGTAGACGTGTTCTGAACAGAAGCACACATAGGTAGGTATACGGAAAAGCACCAAGACGAATTAATTATATATCATAACCCAAGGTCGAAGGAGATAAGCACAAGCAAGTAATAAAACAAAACATAAAGATAAAAATGCGAATACGATGCAAGATTGGTGCAACTGTAACAAACACAACAAGGCTGGTTTGCCCACCTGTCTGCCTGCCCGAGTAACCTGACGCCCGACTACTTTTCCCTCAGTTTGTTAGTCGATCCGGCTGTGCATACGATTGCGATTGCGGTCATCTCAGTGTTTACCTACTAGATACAATACAGACACTGCTACGTATGATTTCGGCATGAAAGTAACAAAAACGAACAATACCCCGTAACACAAAAAACCTCGAACACAGTCAAGAGATAAAAACAAGCATCATACTCCCTAGCCTAGCCTAGCCTAGCTCATTAGACGGAATAAGGATATTTTAACCCCATGTAATGCATGCATGCGTGCGTTGGTCATTCCGATCGCTGCCACACCCGAGCGCGTTGTGTGTGTGTGATACAGATAAATTCCCCTTCTTCCTCCGAGCGATGGCCCGCATGTCCACTCACTCTTCCGCCCGTCCGTCCGCCTGTCCTGTGAACCAGTTCCTCTAACTATGATACGAATTCGGAGCGCGGGAGTATCTATATTGTTCGCATATAAGGGCACGGAAAACAATGCAAAAAAGTAGAAGGCGTGGGTGGGCGATGCGCAATACCGAAGGTGTGTTGATCCGTGTTGTGTTGTGTTGTAATGCGATGTGGTCGTACGGTGATGTATAGATAGGCCGGCCAGCTTAGTCCCTAAGATGCGCATGCCGACCCAACAACGGCGTCTCAAAGATGCCCATCGGCGGCGGACCCTGCTGCTGCTGCGGCGTTCCCGTACCCGACATAGGGCTCGCGGCTCTACTACTACTGCCGCCAGCGCCGCGGGCCGAGGGGGTCGCGGTCTGGTGGTGGTGCGAGTGCGAGTGCGAGTGGCTCCGGGGGCTCAGGACGGAAGAGCCGAGCGCGGCGCTGAGGCGCGGCGAGCGGGGCACGCTCGACTGGCGCGTGTCGCGGCGCGTGGCGCGCAGGCCCCGGACCTCGTCGCGGAGGCGCTGGATCTCGGTCTCGCGGTCGCGGACGATGGCGCGCTGCTCGTCCAGCAGGCGCACCAGCTCCGCCACCTCGCGGCGCTGCTGCAGCTGCAGGACGCGCGTGCGGGCGGCGGCCTGCGCCGGGTCGTGCGAGGCGTCCGCGCGCGCCGCGCGTGCCTCCAGCTCCCGGTTCTCGGCCCGCAGCTGGGCCTCGGTCTGCGACGCCTGCTGGTACGCCGTCTTGGCGTACTCGAGGTCGCCCTGCTCGACGGTTAGCCGCTTCTGGAGCTGCTGCGCCGCCGCGCGCGACTCGGCGAGGTCCTGCTCGAGCTGGGTCATCTGGGCTAGGCCGGGCACTGATGAGTGGAGGAGCGCATCGGTTGCTTCGGACAGCTTCTTCTGGAGCTCCGCGTTGCGCTCTTCTAGCTTCGCGTTCTCCTTCTTGGAAGACTCGAGGGCGGTATTCAGGGCTGCGGCTTCCTCTTTGGCCTCGTTGCATTCGTGTTCGAAGATACCGCGATCTTTCAGGGCCTCCATGAACCTGGTTTGGATCTTGTTGATCGAAACTGTGTACCCGTCTACTTCCTGTTTCGATCGATCGCTAAGTTGGCGGAATTCTTGCTCTCGCTCTCTGCTTTGCTCGAGCTGGGCGGTGAGCCGGGCGACCTGTGAATGTATAAGTCAAGATACTTGGGATACATGATACGATGAACTAGACCTTTGCGGATAGCGCCTCTAACTTCTCAACCGGGACGCTGACGGTTGCTGCGTCTGGACTGGCCATAACTTCATGACCGAGGAGATCTCTCACGGAGTCGCTAATGTGACTATTGCTACTAACAACTTGTGGTTGTGACATTCTCGGGCGCTTCGATGCACTCTCTTCGATTTCCTCCTAGTCAATGTGTAAGATTTTTGAATTCTTGCATGGCTTGATTTCGATGGTGTGAGAAGACTTACATGAGATCGTTTGCGACTGCCAGGTCCTTGAGGTGGCGCAAACAGCCCGAAGCTAAGCTGGGACTGCTGCATTTGAGAGCTCGTTTCGTGAAGGTTCTCAAATATGTCCTCTGGAAGGTCTTGGGGCTCCCAGTAGAAGTCATCGCTATCCGGCATCTCAAGGTAGTGGGCAAACATTTCGGCGATATCATGAGGTTTGCGAACTTGAAATTCGGGTTCCTCGATGTGCCGCATGGCGTTGACTAGAGTAAGCACGAGGTAGTTCTTTCGCTCTAGTGGCTCCATATTCTCCGAGACTCGCATGTTTATATGCTGAATGGAGTTCGTGTTAGTCAGAAGCATCACTAACGGAGGATTCGATTCGTCAGGCGACGGTAGTAGGTCCTGACGATATGTGTGGTCGAAGGCAATGACGGCATCCGCATCGTTAGGGAGAGAAGACGGGCTTTCGCTTGTCGAGTGCACAGCAACTGTCAAGGAATCAGCCGCCAGATGATTGACGGCCTCTTGGCCAGGTCGAACCAAATGGTAGCCTCTGGTCTGTACAACGTTGCTTAGCACATCCAGCACTTGCCCAGGTCTGGCGAGTATGAGGATCTTTTTCGTAGATCCTTGCTTCTTCAAATGTAGAAGGAATTCATCGACGAAACAGAACTTAGGATTGGTGCCAACGACATGTTTCGTTGTGACCTCAGGACCTTGTTCTAGGGCTGTTTCCAGGAATGGCGGCAAGTCGCAAAAGTCGAACAGACGAGCGAACATCTTATCTATTGCCGCAACGATAGATGCATCCGGTCTCTGATATGGCAACTCTAGAAAACAGGCATTGTAAGCTGTTAACGCAGCCTCATTCTCCCGTATGATGTTGTTGTATTGTTCCCGGCCGCTAGTACTCGCGAAGAATGGCAGCGTAATCAAATGCTCGTTTACGCCACTTGGGATGTAGGGGAGAAGGCCCCTGGAGTATTGCTGCGGCAATTCATCGTCCGCATGCCTGGAAAAATCTACTGAGGGTATGTAGTCATCTGGCCCAGCTGAATCAGCAAGTGCTTCATCAGTCGGTATTGATGGACTCAGGTCCCTTTCTTCGATGGAGAGAGTCAGGTTAGAGGGGTCTAGGGTTGCGGGAGGCTCGTTATGAGATAAGTCGTAAGTCATAGCAGCGGGGTTCATAACGAGAGGCAGACTATCGTTCTGCTGAGGCTCGTGAGGAACTTGCGTGGTTGATAACGCCGACGGTTGCTCGGCTTGAACAGCCTCGGGGGAACCCTCGAGACGCATCATCGGAAGATCTGGCTGAGGGACAATCACCGAAAGGCCTGGCACCGTTTCCGCGTGGGCGCTTGCTTCTGCAGGTCCTTCAGATTCAGACTGACCTGGTGCGAGACCTGAAGTTTCCGAGTTGGTAGGGACATCAGACGACTGGTTGAGGTCCCCGAAGCCTATAGCAGCGAATTCCCGCTCTCTGATGAGTCTCAGCCTGTCACGGGCCTTCATCCCCGGAGGGAATGCCGGTAAGTTCTGCATACCGGCAGGATGGGATGAGTCTTTTTGGTTTTTGTGATATTCTTGTACAGGTGCAAGAATGGGTGAGGCTGGGGCTGGGGCTGGGGCAGGAGTGAGATTCTGTGATCTTTCCGGGCTTGCACGAGGCTGCAACGAGTCGCAATTAGCGTGCGAGGTGGATGCAGTTTCCCGTCGGGCAGATGTCGAAGTTCTACTATTATCATCTAACGCACGCAGGGCTTGGCTGGAAATTTGAGGGTTTGATGTATGTTGCGACTGTTGATTCGCGCCCGTGTCGGGTGCAGGTGGCCCCTCTTCGGGATGTGCGACTGTATCCTGACTGTAATCTGAGAGGTATTCAGAGTGACTGATCAATTGCGGTACAACCTGGGCTGCTTGGGAATTGATATGCGAAGAAGTGGAATCCGCAGCCGCAAATGTAGATGCAGATGTAGTTACGGACTTTTGGGTGGTAGAGTTGGGCGCGTCGTAATTAGCGATTTGTTCGGGAGAAGGCTGCCCCACGCTTTCGTTGACGGAAGGCTGGTGAGGCGGAGAAGGCCGAGAAGGCTGAGACGTGGGCAGAGGAATCGACCCGATTGACACCTGGGTTAAAAACGCAGGGTCATCCCTATCCTCGGCTAATTCTTGTGAGGGGTTTCCGCTAGAAATCCGATAAACAAGAGATTTCTGGCTGGAGCTGGTACCAGACGCCGTTTCTGACTCTGTAGTAACCAAAAGGCCCCGGTTGGTGAAGCCGAAGGATCCCGTGCTCTGGTGGTCTGGCTGATGGGACGGGATGTTCGTCCTGCCTGAGCGCTCTTCCGATACCTGGCTGGCCTGAGTCTGCACTGCAGCCTCTTGGTGGATATGGCTTGCTGTTAGAAGGTCTGGCTGGGGAAAGCTGTTCTGCGTGTTCTGCGTGTTCTCCGTGCCTAAACTCAAGATTCCAGACGGTTCCTGCGAGTCCGGTATGACACGCTGATCTGTGTGCTGAGGGGGTCTTTCCTGCTGGGTGCTTTGACTTTGCGTTTGCGAGAAACCTATCTGCGGCTGTTGCGCTTGCTGCGATGCTTGCTGCGACGCTTGCTGCGACGACAACTGCGATGCTAGGGAAGATGATAGTCGCTGGAACTCCGACCACTTGGAAGGTGATTCAAAAGGCAGCTCGACTACTATGCCCACTGCTTTCTTGACTTCTCCTCTCTTGCGACCCCCAGAGATATGAGACGTAGTTGATGGATATGATACCGCTTCTGGTCCCTCTCGGATATCCGGTTTGGCACCTCGATGAGGGTCAGGGGGTGTCAGCTTCCGCCGTTTCGGCGCAGCTGTATCTTCCCCAGCAACTGTCCCGTCGCGCGGCGCTCCTTCGTTGGTCTCTTTCCGTCCTCCGCGTCTTTTGCGCCTCCAGTTTGCCGACCGGACGGGTTGGCTGTCTTCCTCGTGCGCGGAATCTTGTTGTGCTGAATCGTCAGACTCGGAGCGTGTCGCATGCGTACTGGGAGGCGAAGTGCTGGTCTCCTTGTTCTTTTTCTCTTCCCAAGACGCAATCGCAGCGTCTGTCAAGTGATCTGCGGGCTCCTGTATACCATGTCAGATGCTGGGTGGGATGGGAGAAGCGATAGAAATGGTGCCATACCCAGCTCGGCTTGTAAGGCTGGCCTGTCGCGGAATTGGTCCCGGCCCACTCCACGCGATACCACACCACTCCGTTCTCGAGCCTCTCGTCGATTATGTCTTTGACTGCGTACCAAGCGTCGTCATTCGCTGCCTTCTTGGTCGGCCTGCGCTTCGTTGGGTTCTTCTTCGTCTTGGTCGCGGGCTTCGTTCTAGATCGATACTGCTTTGGCGGTTCTGACGATGATATGGGCATTGACGTGGGCGCCGCTGCCGCTGCACGTCGGGGACGAGAAGGAGTCGAAAGGGGCGGGTCTATAGCATCAGCAATCCCATGCTCAGTTAGTCACAGTCACAGGCATCCCCTTTCTCGCTTGAACTAACACTCCCGACGTAACAGGCGCTTGTCACGGAGCTTGATCTCACCATTGCGACCTTCTAGATCCATCAGGGTCAATGGCTGAAGCACCCGTTGCCTATCGCCGGCGCCGATCCACGGGCTAAAGTTAGTGGCAGGGACCTCAGAGCTGTGGCTGTGCGGAGCGACGCGTGTGGCTGGTGGGCTAACTTACTGCAGGTCGGGTGGGTGCCAAGTGCCAAGTGCCAAGGGCTTAACCGGGGGCCAAGGGCCAAGCGTCCAGTGCTTCAGGTTCGTTTGTTATTTTACTGCCTGCAGGTGCAAATGCTTCTCAGGTCTGCAACTTCCCGTTGGTGTAAGCGTGCCAAACACAGCTAACAGGCTTCAATGAGCGCTCCGTATAATGGGGTTGATCATAGAATATAAAGGAAATAAGAGAAACGGGAGAGTGGAATAGAGTAATATTGACGGTAAGGTCTTGAGCGTGTGGGTTATGGATATCTAGGTATGGTCTGTATGGTCCATGGATATGGATAGAAAGGGTGTCCATAGGTGTCCAAAGTTAAAAGTGTTTGTCCCAGTCCAAACTCCAAGACTCTTCCCGAGACCGACATGGATACTTGGATAGTCGGATGCTTGTATGAATCAATGCTTACCTGCATGTACCTGGAACAGCTGACCTGGAGCCTAAGATCAGATGACTGAGGTGTCTGTTGCTTGTTCGATGTAGTGGCCTGGGGAATAGGGAAAACATGGATAATAGCGAATGAGACTGCAGAACATGATTAACTTGCTGCTTGTACTGTTCAACGGAAACAACTAAAAGCAAGGGCTCACAGATGAGAGCTTGGAGGAAAGACACAACCTGCAAGGAGCTCTGACCGACTGGCGCCTTGAACAAGTTGCAGTCTGGGTCGTTAGGACGGAGCTGCTCAACCACATGAAGCTGGTAGCCAGTCAACTTAGACCGTATACTCGACGTGAACGAATACTTTGCTTAGTCCGGCTATGTCGTTGACGTGGATGGCATAGCGGACGCCGGTTCTATAGCCAATAATGCAGATGATATTATAATAATTGCACATTATATAGGTGCCAAGTGGTTGCCCTAATCGCTAAGTTAAAATATATAATCTTGTCAACCTTTCAGTTTTTATAGCCCCGTATCAACAGTGCAAGAGTGACTATGCACTGACCAGTATTGACATTTCACACGTAAGTGAACGGACGGGAAACTACTCATATAGGAAACTGAATATCTTGCCAACATGAGTCATTCTTGTGAATCACAGACTGGCTATGAATGCTTTGTTACAGTGATACACGAAAGGCAGACAGTTAGGTACAAGGAATCAAGCACCACCCGGGCAGAGGCGGGGGTGGCGTTGCGCTCAAAAGAAATGGGGCCTGGGGTGTTAGCTCTTCGTTTCCCCCCTATTAGGCCTCCTTATAATCCGCAGTTCAAAGGCTTTCTGGCATGAACTTAAAACATCACCAAGTAAAGTGTAGATCATTGTATGTATGAAGTATACAAATAGGTTATATAGACATTGAAACAATATCGCCCGAATTTGCGAAACAAGTGTCCTTCTTGAGCAGTACAGAATAATTAGCCGTATTATAACTGTAGTGATAATTTCCTTGGTGTAGGTACTTAATATATTGGGGTGTCTGCATGTTTAACCATCATTTGATTGGTATCAAGCACTGAAATTTAACTCATCGCAAGATGCCACATGATGAACAAGAGCTAGGGCCACAGCCGAGCAGCTCTGTGGACTTGACTGGAGAGCAAGATGTTCTGTTGTCTGATTGTCTTAGTGAGCTACCTACAAAGATGGACGGGCCAGCATCTTATATAGACCAAAGAGCCAAGGCCCTCATGCCGGCTTCGGCTGTGCAATAGCCGAAGGAATCATCTAGCAGCTGCATTCTTTCCTGTCTGGTTGCAATAACATAGCCAAGGTACATATATTAGACGTAACGATATGTTTTATAGAGTGTTCAGAAGCTGTCTTACCGAGGCTATTAAGATACAGTAGGGCCCACGCCCAGGTCACTTTGCGATTTAGACACACACTCTCTGAACTTGATTGAAGAAAGCGGTGTTTTATTGTTTGCCTCTTATAGGCATCTGTGTACAAAAGCTCACGGTGCCATATAGGATTTACTGGGCGTGTTCATTCATCAGAGGAATGATGTACTAATGGGATTTTAGGGATCCATAGGGTCTACCGGTATATGCACTGGTGGAGGTTTCTATGGCTATATAAGGAGCCGTTACCCCCCCTAGAGCTTCTATTTTGATTTGGCGACCATGCTCAACATGTGGCTCTATGTCTTGCTGATGTATGAAGAGTTACCGCGTTCGGAAATTGTATGCCTATAAACAGGGGGATAAGTCAGCTTACTCCCATCCCTGTCCACTGATCAACGCAGCGACTACAAGACCACTACGGATGAGCAAGTCGGCAGCTACAGATATCTTCGCGAACCACAACTGGAGAGATGCAAGTACTGGTGAAGAGTAGATGAGGACAGAAAAAAGCGGTGATCGGGGTGCCTCGCCCGTTGTTTGCATCTACCAGACTAGAAAGGGGCGGGTACCTATCACGAAACAGCCCCCGATCTACTTGAAAAGTAACCTCGGCATCTTGGCGTTTTCTGCATATGGGATCAACAACTCACATGCTGATGTTCTCCAGACCCACACGCGACCGACGTCTTTCGTCTTACTTAAGTAGTCTTTCTTGATTATAATCCAAGAACAATGCTAATTTTTCCCAATCGACACACCGACACTTGCTCATATACATGCTCCAGGCCTAAACGAAAGGATACCAGTCCATCATGCCAACCGCCAACACGCCGTCCTCGTCCCTGCTTCAGACACATGTGGACTATTTTATATCCCAGGGGTTGGACATACTCCAGGCTCCTTCTACCCTCCCGTTCTCACCACCATCCCGGCCGTATTCCGATCAACTCTCTGTGGGAGGCGATGGCCTTGTTTCACGTGATCAGCTATTCAGGCACGTTCTCAACAACGAAAGCGCTATTCCACACTGCATCGGATTCTGCCAGGATCCGTTCCGCGACCCTGCCTGTGGTTTTCCCGACCTGCCCTTCATCTCCAAATCCATATGTCTTGTATTAGAGCTTCGCGATGGAGTGCACGGATTCCATGGCACAGTGCACGGTGGACTGACCTGCGCAATCATGGATGAGGCGATGGGGACGCTGATTTTCCAGAATGGCCGCCTCAACAGAGAGGCCAAAGCGAAGGGTCTCATTCCAACAGGAGCTAAAGAGCTTTCGCCAGCTGTGACAGCGGGCATGGATGTCAGATACCGCCGCCCATTGCCAACTCCGAAGGTTGTGCTCGTGACAGCTTCCCTGGAGCGAATAGAAGGGAGGAAAATGCACATGCGGGTCGTTGTGAAGGACAAGGAGGGCCAAGAATATGCAAGTTGCACTGGCTCATGGATATCAATCTCAACTACTAAGATATGAAGTTTGCTTAAGGCTGGGATAATAGCGGTGGAGATGAGCCAAAAGGTTGTCGGCGAATAATCGCCATTGTGCCCCTTTAAAACATGCCTTGAGGAGATCACTCAATCCAACAATATCCGACGCAGTATACTCTTAATTAGTACACCATGCCTTCCCGAAAGACTTGTGAACGACTAAGAAGGAGTCCACAATGCTTTGGGTTTCTGGCTTATACTTTTAGATATAATGTTTATAAATTCACGTGCTGTCTACTGTTCTTATGACGACATGATAACTTCAATAAGTCAATTGCAATGGACAATTACCTCATGTTAGTACTTGATCAACGCAAGCTTATGCCCGTGATCTTCTTAGCACCTGCCTCCATTTAGAGAAACATGTCCCTAGCATCTAATCCAGTGTAAGTAGTAACGTACTTCCCTACTTACCTAGGTACTTTACGTTCTTCCATCGCTATCATCCATCCGTGCTGGTTTACAACCAACTACGGTCCATGATTGAGGCTCGTTCTACGCATAGCAGGCAGCCTATATCCATCACAAACTACGTCTGATATTATACATCTATTTTCTCGTATAGCAATCAAATAACGCTCGATCGTATGATACCAGCCATCACCACTTACAACGACCCCTTACAACAAACAGAAATGGTTTTATCTTTCCTTGACCTACCAGAGTCGGTTCGCCATCGGGTTTATTACGATGCAGGCCTTGCTCATAACACCAGGATCTACATCACTGCCGATGAGCGCCAAGTTGCACGTCGCATACAAATCAGAGTCTCCATGCCTGATCTTTCAGTGTTTTTGGCCCTTGCCCTAACGAGTCGTGTCGTTCATGCCGAAACGTCCCTGCTGTTGTTTTCCGCCAACACTTTCTATGCCAGATCTGCACAGTCACTACACCAGATGCCCCTATCATCGCTAGCACAACTGAGGTGCTTACATCTCTATGTCCAAGTCTCAACGCTGCCGGTCCGTGTCGACTATATGAAGCACAGCTGTGGAAATAACTTCCTAGGCGGTCCTGCACTTGACCTACTGAGTGTTTCAAACCCAATGCACAGAAGTCTACTTCTAGACTGGGACAGCGCTGTCGCTCGTGTAGGGCCATATATAAGACCCCGTACCCTAAAATTGCGCCTCGCCTGTGATGTGGCAGACCGGGAGACTGCGTTACTTGTCTTAGAGCTGCTTCATCATTTGCCGGTCCTACGCCGTTGTGATATCAGACTTTCAAGAGAGCCTGACGCCGAGCTCTCAAGAATGGCTCGCTCAGCTGCTCAGCGTTCAACAGGGGGCAATCCTAGTTTCGACTTCTTCCGTCTACAGCCCGAGATACGATGGCGTATTCTGGAATACACAGATTTAGTTCTTCCCCTAAATCGTGTCGAATATTTCGATGGCCAATTTCGTTCCGCCCTGCCCCCCTGCATAATATCTCACACTGGTCATTACCTCTGTCGGCCACCGTACGATACGTGCCACCCATATGCACACAAAGACTGTAACCTGAGCAGAAAGAAAGATTGCCGGGTGTGCCCTCATACAATATACAAATTTGGTAAAGTAACCAACAAGTGTTACGAGTGCTCTCATTACGCCTGCCCGTTTCAGAGGTGCGGGACTAGGACCATTGAAACTGCCTGCTTCTGTAGCCGCTACCATGCAGCACATTCTTCAGATTGCAACTGTTAGAGGCCGCCGACGGCAATATTCTTGTCGAACCGTGCTCTTCATGACGAAGCGAAAGCCGTTTTTTTCTCACACAACCACATCAAAGTGATCAACACCGCACATCGTACTTTCCACGTCCCTGGTATCAGGTCTGGCCCAGAGGTCTTCTTCAGCCAGCCGGGATTGCAGCGTTTCTTGCCCAATATCAAATCTATCCACCTTAATCTTGCCACATGGAGAGAAAGTTGCTCACGTGTACCGGGGTGGTCACTGGTAGTAGAGCGTGTCGCAAACGCCCTTGAGGCGCGTTATCTAGGGCTTGATATAGTCTTGCCGAGACTACCAAGCGCAGAGGGTTCGGGACATGGAAATAACCACTTAGCTTGTCCGACCTTCAGCGGCCCTGATGGCATTGACATTATCAGGAGATCAGTAGCCAGTTACTGGCCACTACAAAGCCTCGGGCGTAGTGAAGGAGTCCAAAGCTTCTTTATGCATATGTACGTTTGCGACGCTCGCGTGGTATACTACTGTCACCACAAGACCGAGTCTATTCTGAACGTCCACACTCAGCTAGACCTTGACTTGCCCATGCGCATAGAACGCGTGCCATCGTCAGACCTACATGTCAGTCGCCCCTTCAGAAGGGAAATTACGACTCAGCTACAGACAGACATGGCCGGACAATATGAGGAATCAGGAGAGTACATAGAGGGTATCTACATAAGCTCGCATCTGGAATGGAGTTCTGATCCCGACAATTGAATTGGCCGTATGACAAGAAGAAACCAAAGATGACTCATCGTGGGCTACCTTATTAACTTGATCAAATGATCACTGTGTCGGAATAGAAGTAACTGCAGTATTGTAGTCAGCCTACGTAGTATTCAAGAAACTTATAGCCCATATAAGAATATGAGACGTGTGTATCCCTGGGCGGTTGCGGAACTGAACTCGACAATCTCCGCAGCAATTTATGATAATGAAGTATGTACTACCGCCCCCTAAAATGAGTTCCTGTATATACTGCCATACGGCCGTAAGAACAGGCGTCTCCTGGATGTCAACGACGTGGCGGGTGCACTTCATGCAGCTTAGCCACAGGTGGCTGAAAGCTCAATAACCTTGATGTCCCCCCTCCAACCTATTGTTGGACCTGTTACCTTCCTATTGTTAGTAGTATGCCCTCAATCGAGGAGCGCTGAGACTGGACCTCTAAAGTTTCCTTCGAACTTATTTTTTTACCTGATATTTGCCTATCTACTTAGTATTGTTGTGTAATTGCCACAATAGGTAACCTTATCAGTTCCACATTACGACTAAACTCTCCCACTCCTGATTACCACCTGGATACTAACCATCCGCTCTACGACTTTATTCCATCACTTCTTCTTGAAGATAGCTAACTACAGACCACCGATCTACAGCCTCGATTCATCAGCTCTTCTTCCCGGAAATAACTACCGATCATCTATCTGCACAATCTGCAAATCCCGCAAGATCACTTCTTCTGCTTCTTCTTCCCGAAGCTAGCTACAGACCAGCTCTCTACAGGATCAATCCATCAATTCCTCTTCCTGTCACGGAAGACTGCTACAGGCCATTCATTTACAACACCAATCCATCAATTATACTTCTTCTTCTCCGAGAGGATCACCTCATTGGCTATCCACTCACTGTTGATCAAGCAATCAAAACATCGAGAATGGCGTCGTCGACCACTCAGCCTCTGACCAGCTTTACTTGCTTCAGCTCTCTCCCACCGGAACTACGCCACAAGATCTGGCACCACTCGTTCTACCCTCGCGCCCTGGAGTTTCACCCAATCCCTACACACCACACTGAAATCCCCGAAGGCGAGGTCCACGCCCATTGGTCCCTGCGCCCACGCGCTACTCGCTACACCAGCGACCCCAACGAGCCGATCGTCTGGCAATCTCACTGTGCCAACCACCCGGCCCTTTTCGCCTGCGCCGAGTCGCGCCGGGAGGCTCTCCGGCACTACTCCGTCCGCTACCCCACTGCTAGATCGGTGGCGGCGGGGCCGGTGGATCCATTGGTGGGGGAGGGGCAGGCTGGGGAGGAGGAGGGAGATAACGATAAGGGTAAAGATAAGGGAGTAGGTTTTAAGCGGCGCCCCTTGTACCTGAACCCGGAGCAGGACACGATCGTCCCGCTCGGGCGCATGCACCGCGAGCAGATCGTGGCGCTCCTCCACGACATCAAGCGGCGGGACCCGCAGAACCGGACGCCCCAGCGCGTCGGCCTCGACCTGGCCAACTGGATGAGCCAGCTGGCGCGGGACCTGCCGAACTGGCTGAGCCGGCGGGTGTACGGCCCGGTGCTGGACGAGGAGGAGGGCAGCGGCGCCGCCCCCAAGCCCAAGCCCAAGCCCCTGCCCTTCCTGTCGCCGGAGCTGCTGAAGGACATGAGCCACCTGACGCTGCTGATGTTCAACGAGGTCGGCCCGCCCCCGGCCTTCTGGAACGGCGAGTGCGTACTCGAGGACTCGACCAACTGGGATCCCATCTGGCTGGTGCTGTTCAAGGACAATCAGGAGGAGCGCAAGCGCGTGGACGGCTGGGTTGTGATTGACGGTCTCCGGATGGCGGTTAAGGACTTGGGATTTGTGATGGGCGGGGTGGGAAGGGGGAAGGGCATGGACGAGGTGGAGGGGATGGAGGCCGATATAATGAAGGGCGATGAGGGACAGGAGGAGTGGGGTCCGAGCAACTGGACGCAAGTGACACGAAGAGAACGAAGAGGTTCGTGCTGAAGAGCATCTTGGTTGTCGGGACAGGCAGTGCATGTAAACTACATGCATGATACAGGTCCCAAGGACTACAGCCGTCCTTGAACTTCCAACTCATGTTACTATAGACGATAGGAAACACGTTGTTTGTCTTACATCAACAACCTCACCCCATATGTGTTACCAGTATTCAACGGCAGCCAAGACAATTCCTGAACTACCGGCCTGAATTTGGTCACCCAGCCCAGCGCTGCTGATTACCCCGATTGCAACCCACAAATATTTCCTACCCAGGGCACGCCGTCACTTCCCTCTCCCAGCCTTGCATGTCGAGATGACGAAAACAAGGAGGCGACTGACGCTAGTAGGAACAAACTAGACTTTGGCCTTGCGGAGCTACGGGCGGTGAACTTGTATTGCCATCCGGTCAAAGCGGTACTCCATCTGGGCGAGGGCGGTGGTGAACGGGGTGGGAAGAAGGCGACCTCACTCGGGCCTCGGCGGCGACGGCGGTGGAGGTCGGGAGTGTATTGTACATACCCTAGACTACTACTGCCGCCGTGCCGACGCTGCCGCCGTGTTTGGCATCGTCTCGTGGATCTCTGTCCAATCAGAGCAGCGTATCAAGTAAATTCCGTCCGTAAATTGACATGCCTGATATGGACATAGTATAGCAAATGACGCCAAAACAGCGGCACCTATTAGTTACCTTATTTTGTGTACCGCGGCGCCATCCACAGTCATCATGTTTGAGAATGGTGCCCATCCCGTTCGCCATTGAAGTATTTCTCCCAATACATGCCTAGAGTATTGATTAAGCTGAAGAGTTCGAACATTATTTTTCTCAAGTCAGGCGACATTACAAGTGACGGTGACCAAATAATACGTGTCAAATGTGAAGAGACGGTGGAGCCAGGGAGCCCAAGAGATCGTGGAAATATAGTGGAAATATAGTAGGTAGATGTGGAGCTGAACAGGGGGACCGAACTATCCAGATATAACTAATGGTCTTTTGAGAATACCTTATAGGTACACTTCAACCTCTGGATCTATGTAAGCCGGAGGGACACCCACGATGAACTATTGTACTCGGTGTCGCATTCAGGACATCACCTTCAAAGTGATTCAGAATAGAGCCTGTTCAAACCACTTCGACTAACTTTTGACCTAGGGCCACATAAGTTGTTCGGGTCAATTACTTACGCCTCTGGACAACCGGTGTGTGCTTGGTTTGCTTGCTTGGCCAGCGCAGCCGGATGTGGCGCTCCTCTCGCAGGCCGGCGTGACACCGCATGCCGCACACATCACGACTTAGGCTATCATGACAAACGGGCTTGTGTTCTTAAGGGACCGAGGGGCTAGACCGAGTTACCTCATCATGATATATCCCCGCATTGCTGCGTAGTTGGAGTAGGTGAAAGGTAGGGTGTTGAAAGGTGGAGGACCAGTAGGATCACTAATCTCATAACCGGATCCGCAGAAGCAATTCGCATCGTGGGGTATTTTGGAGAATGCAGTGCCGTATTCGGGCCTGTTGACGGGCCTGTTGACGCAAGGAGCTTGGATCCGTCCCGGCTGTGCTAATCAACTGCAATTACCCAATTACCGATGCGGGGCCTGACCTTAGCCTGGAATTCGGAATCCGGGGTTGTTATTTTAGGCCCCGATATGTGATATCCATGTATAGTACGTACGTAGTGTAGGTAATTGTAGGTAGCAGCCTAATGGGTAGGTAAAGACGGGACTATCTGACCAAGTATCTCTCCCGCACCTCCTAATGCACCTGCACCTGCATGGCGGCATGGCTGCCTTGCCTGCATAACGTCCCCGCACGAGAAAGCAAACAGATCGATCGCTACTACCGGTCTCTACGCCACAAATCATCATCACTACGAAGTAAGTAGGCAGGTGACTAGTTATAACTTGCTTGGCTGGGAATGCATCAAGATTGTTGAGAATGCCGGGCAAGGCCTTAAGCAGTACGGGTCATTGTATCCCGAGCCGACTAGAGACGACTCCAAATGCCCACGCTCATCATCTCCATATCCCCTCCATGGCTGGGGTATATCGACGGTAGACCTACAATAAACCAATGAAGATCCCTGAAAGTAGGACTATACGACTTAGCAAATATCGCATCTAACTAGTGACCTGCTGCCGCTCGTGTGTAAAATTAAGCCCGCACTGCTACCTCGGGGACAACACCGCTGCGGGTCAAACACCCCCGAGACGACGGTGATCATTATAGGTGTTTGGTTAAGGGATTGGGGTATATATCAATCGACTAAGAGCCCATAGCCGTCATTATGGCGGAGCAGAAGGTCATCCTCCACAAGGACAAGGACGTCGACATGGCTGTGTCTATATCCCAAGTGACGTTCGAACACCACCGTCAGGCCCTCGGCATCGGCGAGACGAAGCCGCGTATCTCCTGGCGCTTCGCCGGCAATGCTACGGAGTGGGAACAGTCCGCGTACGAGTTAGAGGTTGTGCGTGGGACGGGCAACAACACCCACATATATGCACAAAATTCGTCTGAGTCCGTTCTCGTGCCGTGGCCCGAAGCTGCCCTCGGGACCGCGGAACAGGCCAGCGTTCGAGCTCGAGCTCACGGAGGAGCCGGCCAGGCATCGACACCGTGGTCGGACTGGGTTACCGTCGAGACAGGCCTTCTGAGCACGGAGGACTGGTCTGGCGCCGTGCCCATAGCGGCTGACAATGGGACGGAGCCTACTGGGCCAAAAAGGCCAACCCTCTTCAGGAAAGCATTCGGTGTGGGCTCCGAGGTCGCATCTGCCCGGCTATACATCACGGCTCTAGGACTATATGAAGCCGAGATCAACGGAAACAGAGTCGGGGATCACGTGCTGTCCCCTGGATGGCAGTCTTACAACCACAGGCATGTTTACGACACATATGATGTCACGGATCTCGTCAAAAGCGGTGAAAATGCGATTGGCATCACCGTCGGCGAGGGCTGGTACGTTGGCCGCATAGGATTTGACTACACGCGTAATGGTTGGGGCGATACCCTAGGAGCATTGGCATTGCTAGATCTTACCCTTCAGAATGGAAGCGCTGTCCAGGTCAAGACAGATCTGTCATGGCAGGCAAGTTCTAGTCCCATTCTGACATCGGACATTTATGATGGCGAGAAGTACGATTCTAGGATAGAAGCCGACGTCGCTGGCTGGTCTACCCCTTCATTCGATGCTAGCGATTGGCTTGCTGTAAAGGAACTGGACCCCCCGAAAGGCCAGCTCATGCCGCTTGATGGAGAACCTATCAGGAAAAAAGAGACCATCTCCGCTAAGAATATCTTTAAGTCAGCTTCAAATAAGACTTTGATCGACTTTGGTCAGAATCTTGTGGGCTGGCTCAACATAACCGTTGAGGGCCCAGCCGGCACTAACATCACATTCCATCACGCAGAGGTAGTTGTGAATGGCGAGCTGGCACTTGAGCCCTTGAGAACTGCCAATGCGACAGACACCTTGATCTTGCACGGAAACGGGGTACAGAACTGGGAGCCTCGGTTCACATACCATGGGTTCCGATTCATCCAGATCGACGGGTGGCCGGAAGAGACCGAGCTCACTCTGGATTCCATCAAGGCGGTTGTAGTACACAGCGATATGGAACAAACCGGCTGGCTGAAGACCTCGAACGATCTGCTCAACCAATTCCATGCTAACGTCCGGTGGTCGATGAAAGGAAACTTCCTCTCGGTCCCCACCGACTGCCCGCAGCGCGATGAGCGCTTAGGCTGGACGGGAGACGCCCACGCTTTTGGGCCGACGTCCAACTACCTCTACAACACGGCCGGTTTCTGGCGCGGCTGGCATCGCGACGTGTGGTCGGAGATGCAGACGAACGGAAGCATGATCGTACCCGAGGTGGTCCCGGTAATCCCCGACCACGGGGTCACCTCCATGCCCACCATGGCCACCGCCGTCTGGAGCGACGTAGCCGTCGGAAGCCCCTGGAACCTCTACCAGGCCTTCGGCGACAAAGGCATGCTCGCAGAGCACCTGCCCCAGGCCCGGGCCTGGATTGATACCGGCCTCCCGCGCAACGAGGTTGGGCTCTGGGACCGCTCGACCTTCCAGTTCGGCGACTGGCTGGACCCGAAAGCGCCCCCGAGCGACCCCGGCAACGCCACGACGTCGGGCCACCTGGTCGCCGACGCCTACCTAGTCCGCATGACCGAGATCCTATCCGAGGCAGCACAGAGCCTCGGGGACGCGGCTCTCGCCACGCAGTACCAGAACCAGACCGCCGACCTGAAGCGCGAGTTCCAGAACGCCTGGATCGGCACCGGAAACGGCACCGGCAACGTCACCGCCCCGCCCGGGACGGCGCTCGCCAACCGCACGCAGACGGCGTACGCGCTGGCGATCGCGTTCGACCTGTTCGCCTCGGCGGAGGCGCGCGCGGCCGGCGGCAAGGTCCTGCAGGCCCTCGTGGCCGAGAACGACTACCTGGTGGGGACGGGGTTCGCGGGCACGCCGCAGCTGGGGTTCGCGCTGCGCGCGGTCGGCGCCACCGAGGACTTCTACTCGATGCTGCTGCAGACCCGCGTGCCCTCGTGGCTGTACCAGGTCGTCATGAACGCCACCACCACCTGGGAGCGCTGGGACAGCCTGCTGCCCGACGGCTCCACCAACGACAGCGGCATGACCAGCTTCAACCACTACGCCTTCGGCGCCGTCGCCGACTGGATGCACCAGGTCGTCGGCGGGCTCGCCCCCGCCGAGCCCGGCTGGCGCCGCGTCGCCGTCGCGCCCGTGCCGGGAGGCGATATCACGAGCGCCGAGGCCCGCTTTCTCAGCCCCTACGGCGAGGTCTCGTCCAAGTGGACCGTCACGGATGCTGACGGCTTCCGCCTGGCCGTCTCGGTCCCGCCGAATGCCCGCGCCATCGTCACGCTGCCGAATGCCAATCGGTCGACTGAGGTGGGGTCCGGGTATCACGAGTTTCACGACCCGCAGTACGTGATGCCTTGAGAACAAGAGGTCTGAGGAGGCATGGGGCGCTTGTGCCTTGTCTGTAGTTTCTTAAGGTTGATTGATGGGCAAGTTGGGTAAAAAAGGGGGGACGGGGTTACTATACTTAGGTGTCTTCTCCTGAGACAACCCAAAATGAAAAAAGCAAGTTTAATTCTATTACCTTCTTTGGAGTCTAGAATACCCCTCCTCCCTCCCCTCCCCTTCAGCAGGTTCACACTTCGATATTTGTTGCTACGCGCTAAGAAACTCAGACGGCTTCGTTGATCTCATTCTCGCCTGGTTGATGTGGCAGGATGCAGCATATTCCCGATGACGAGGGGCGGGTTCCTGGACTTCATGCTACTAATACTGCGAAGGCTGCAGCTGCCCTCGTACCTCGGCCCCTGAGCCAAGAGCTAGTAACTTGAATTGGCCTGCTGTCAAACGCATTATTACCACCCACCTCGCAACTTGGTTGCCCTGGCACGAAGAAGTTGTCGCCGCTGTAGTACTGCAGTGACATCTTTTATGACTCTTCTTAGTGAAACCCTGCGTTCGTCGTTCATCGTTAATCGTTCATCGGTCCAACAATCCAATCCCCGGACCCGGCCCCGGGTAGTTTCGGTAGAGTGGGTCTTTCTTACCAGCACCGTTTCAATGCCAAGTTCCAAGTTCCAACAACCTGGAACGCTGTAAAGGATCGGATCGGCCGCTTTACGTACTTGACCAATCCGAAGTCAGATCGATCTTGCTAGCAGCCCTATCTGGCATCTGCATCTGCCCTATATCTCGATCTAGACCTAGATCTTATCACGTGAATGATGGTCATCATGATTCGAAGATAGCAGTACAACATTGTTGCACGCCGGCCAATCAGATTTACGAGCAGTTCAGTTCTGGTGATATCTTTATGCATCGTACAAGATTATACAGAGGCCATTGGTTCGAGGACACGGACAATGAGTTCAAAAGTATAAGACTTGGCTATAAAGATCAACATTATGAACTTAGATCCTACACTCTTCTTCTGGTCTCCTTTCCAGTTTCTTATTTCTCTCCGGGGAGCAACAGCACTTGATTTCGTCCTCCCATCGACACGACACATATTTGATTCAACCTATAGACAACCAGACCTAGAATAATCGACGCCGCTAATGCTACCACAACCCCTTATTACAGACGCATCATCAAAACCAGTCACCACCACGATGGAGTCCTTCCACTATCCCCTCCCAGCAGGCGTCCACGAGATCCCCGCGCCACAGCTCGACCTCCGGCCCGACGCCGAGATCGACCACGACCTGCTGCACCCGGCGCCCGTCTCGGTCGCGTCCGAGAAGAACATCTGGCTGTTCTGGCACAGCGGCTACGCGGGGATGCACCCCTACACACGGCGCAACGTGCGGGCCTGGCACCGCCGCTTCGCGCGCCAGGGCTGGGTCGTGCGGGTCGTCGACCGCGTGCCGGGCTCCCCGCTGCACGCGGGAGCCTTCCTCGATCTCACCAGCGACCGCGACGTCCCGCGCGCCTTCGCCGACGGCACTATCGCAGGCGCCTACGCGCCCCAGCACGCCTCCGACCTCGTCCGCTTCCCGCTGCTGCTGCGCCACGGCGGCGTCTACGCCGACGCCGGCCTGCTGCCCATCGGCGACCTGGACCGCCTGTGGCGCGCCACCGTTGCCGCCGCCAAGCCGCCCTCGCCCTCGCGCTTCGAGCTGCTCGCCTACGACTGCTCGAGCGGCGGGGGCGCCGAGCCGCCCGTGCTGGCCAACTACTTCCTCGCGGCGCGGCGGGGGAACCCGATGCTGGCGCGCGCGCACCGCCTGCTGCTGGCGCTGTGGGAGGGTCGGCAGACCACCGAGGGCATGCACGCGAGCCCGCTGCTGGCGGGGGTGCCGCTGCAGGGCCGGAGGTTCGGGGACGCGGTTAGCCGGGAGCTGACGGATTACATCATCCAGGGGCAGGCGATGTCGCTGGTGTTGGGGCTCGTTGATGAGGAAGGTTGGGACGGCCCGAGGTACGCAGCTGAGCATGTGTATGCGATGGACTATATGGAGGGCTCGCAGCTGATCAACGAGATTACCGCGTGGGATGGCAACAAGGCGTTCCGCCTCATGTCTCTGCCGCTGCCGAAAGAGGGTGAGCCGGAGAGCGCGGACCAGAGACAGGCGAGGGAGATTGTGGAGGCTTGCTTGCAGAGGAGCTTTGGGTTTAAGCTGGCACATGGCATGATACTTAAGATCTTGGGGGAGACGCTGGGGTCGTTGTGGAGGAGCCACGAGGGCTCGGATGATGTGCCGGGCACGTATGCGCATTGGCTAAGGTATGCGATTGTTCACTGGGTCCCGGATCGAGTGCCACCAGCGTTGGAGTTCCAGGTCTTCGAACCTTTCAAACAGGGGCCTTTGTTAAGAGATATTTAGGGGATTGATTATAAGTTTATTGCTACGTAGCATGCGAGCACTATTTATTCCTTGTGTCGTGTTTAGCTTTGCTCGTTGATATTACCAAGCAATAAGCTTAGAAACCCGGCTGCTCCATGCCTAGTATTCCCCCATCATTATACGTTGCCTTACTCGATCGCTACCTTGTTGGCACATAATGAGAGTATTGTTGACATTGTACGTCAGCGCCTCGTCCGTCATCAACAATACCACCACCATCTATCTGTCTTGCTTCATTGATCGTGGCTCCAGCGAAGTTGATGGACTCGTCTACGGTCACGTATACCCTTGGTTTGCCTTCCTTCCCCTGATCGAAAGCGCGATTTCTGGCATGCGAGTCTAAGAAAGCGATGGGCGTCATTCATAGGGAAAATATGTTCTCAGGTGGATTGCAGTAGGTCAAGGCAACGACATAGAGGATGGTCTCGATATCGATCGCAGACGTGCGATGGTGGGGCAATCTTATGAATTTCGGGCGGTTTCGATACGAATTTCCGTCGTTCCGGATTCGGCTGTCCATTAGGACCCAAGTACTTCGGAGGAGAAGATGACGGGAGGCTATGACGGCTCAGCAGCAGAAGATCCATCGCCGCCAACTGAGGTAAGACTCGTGTCATTGGTAGAGGTCGTCGTCGCAGCATCCGGAAGCAATGGTCGTAGTGATAACTGGAGTTGCTGGAGAGGTTTGAAGCCGGGCTCACTGGCTTCCAACCGAGCTTTCTCAGTCACTCGGTCCCAGGTGATGATGAATAGATCAACAGCTTTGGCAAGCTCAGTTCGCTCCCTTTGACCAACATAAGCCCGGCGAGCCTTGATATAAGCCGTCACAATCCGTTGCGTCTCACTGGGAGTCACGTCGATGTACGACTCCCATTCGTCGTTGACGATTTTGAAAGCGGTCTCGACGTTATGGCGGAAAACGTCGAATAAAGCATCATGTTTGATGCAGATCTGGAAAAGCTCAAGAGCCCTGGCGACGCCGTTTTCCCTCAGCGTTTGATGGATGTGGATGGCGGCATCGCCGCAGAGGGCACGATAAATCTTCGGTGATTCCCGGGCGTCGCCAAAGATCTCGCCAGAGAACCAGAAGCATTGCTGCGTCACTAGGTTGATTGACGTCCACTTTCCCATTTTGTTCTTCTGGATATGTGGTTAGAGTGGAAAATAGGAAGGTTCTTAGTTATGATGATGTTTACAGGAGAAGAGGTATGGCAGGGTCGGGATGTTCGAGGGTATGGCGAGGCATAAACGGAATGTAGGGCGCGTATTCCAGTCACGTACTTTACTTCCTCCCTAGAGGCTTGTTGCCAAATTGGATGATGCCCTCAAATGAACAATCTGTGGTGTACATGTTTAGCTAGTAATACACAATGTCATACTGTAATGATAGTAGTTGTCAACTTACGGCTATCCTGCTTAGGTGGAATGTTTCGAAGCCTGACTAATTCAGGTAGGCACCCTTGGGGTTTGGACAGAGGGAAAGGTCAAGTGCGACATAGGTATCATGTCGACAAAGGCTGGGTGTGAAGCTGTAGCCTGTAGGGTATGTACATGTATACAAACAAATTAGTCAAGGTGTAATAATTCAGCATGTTCCCATGACCAAAAGGCCCGAAGTACAAGAGAGAGGGAGGGCAAAAGAAGAAAGAAGAAAGAGAAAAAAGAATGTGGCACATGGGATTCGAACCCCTATAGGCCATGGGAAAAATACAGCAAAAAGACAAAAGAGTTCGGACAGTACCTCGAGGATACTGCCCTAATCTCTGAATACAACTGAGCCTGCCAGACATGCCCCATTTGCAGACCCGGCCAGTCGTGGAGGCCGTGTTTGCGAGGCAAGTGAACACATGTGCACCCGGAAGGTGTAACTCTAGTTGTACCCCTTCGCCAAGTGGTTCCGGTGAAAGATTGAGCCCTTATTATGACATATATCCCCTCCGTTCAAATTCCCAGAGTTATACCGGCCCATTGATGTTAAGCGTAGACCACATTATTGATACAGACCTAACCTGGGCTACCGGGACAACATACCCACGTCCAACTCCTCCCTTCCTATACCTATAGGTACATGTAGGCACCGCCATGCCTTTAATACCTGTGTCTACCCAGCTACTTACAGGTAGGCAAACACCCATGGTTGTACTGTTGATAACACATTTTTCAAGAAGCCTAACAGTGCAAACCTCACGATCACATGTATTTACATAGTACCTAGGTAACTAGTTAATGCAAAGCAAAACCACTTACAACTTATTTACACAAACAATCTTCTGAGAACCATACTGCTCCAAGCCAACGCCACCGCAGTCCCATAAATACCTCCCCACATGTCAGAACCAGACATACCTGTCTATCTCTATTCATCCATCCGTACACATGCACTTCTAAATGGCGCGCGTATACAAGCCTTCAGTATATGGGGTTTCGTATTAGACTACTGAAGTAAGGGAATCGGAGCAATGGATCTGATGGCCCATTCTCCCTGCTGCTATATACAAACCAGACTGGCCTTTAGAGCTCCAAGTGCCGTAGCAACTATACTGAAGTGCCCATATGCTCTAGTGATCATATTGTTCAGTGGCGAGATCTTCATAGCGCTAAGACCTCTCACTATTATTAGCATTAGGAACCTAGCAAATCATTCTTATGCAGTGCATGCCATCTTAGATAGATAGAATGTAAACTTCTACCCACTCCCAGAATCTTCTCCTTAGCTATTGCTTGGCTTCCCATTTCCCACTCTTCCTCATCGCGCACTTACACGGAGACTTCAGTTGTCGTCAAAATAGTGCTAGCAACTGACCCGCTTCCCCATTTCCCCACATTCTAAACCCTCAACATCGACGACGATCGAAGCTAACGTAGGCAGGCGGCACGGCACGCGTGGTACGGCTCGTACCGAAAATCAACTTGACTAAGTAAGTATGTATGCGTATGTGCCTCTTACTAATGATAGGAATACCTGCATCTGGTGCTTGAGGTGGGTTGATCTAGACGTAGATCAAGATAACGAGTTAGTCCTGCTGCATATCTCGATTTGACGGCGTGTCCAACTCAAGTACAATGTCCAATCTCAGGGGTAAATTTAGCACCAATGTTACTAGTCATAACTCTAAATCTACTGTATTGCAGGTAATGCCTAGTGGAGAGCTTTTATAGGAATCGGGGTTTGATATTCATATTACCTACCAACTAACTAGAGCCACGCAGGCCGCTTTGAAGATTCAGGTAACATCAAGATTCAAGTCTTCCCATCCCAAGGACTTGGCCTAGACAAGACAGTCTGCACATTACAGTAGGATTTCATCCCTGCGAAGCCTCATTCTACCCCGAGGCCGCTGTTCTTGTGGCCTCCGAATGGAAAGCCAGCACCGAGTTCAGCCTGGCTGTTGATCCAGACTGTCCCGGCCTGTATCTGGTTCGCCATCCGCTCTGGCTGGGCCATGTCCCGTGTCAGTACGGAGGCCCCAAGGCTGTACTGGGTACTGTTCGCTTGCTCGATAACGTCATCCTCGTCTGTACATTTCAGGAGGTGCGGGGGGGGGGGGGGGGGGGGGGGGGGGGGGGGGGGGGGGCGCTATGGATCATGGAGATTGTTCCACACCTTGTTTGTTCGCCGTTCTCTTACTACGATATTTCTAACTTATTCAGTTAAGCCCAGCCTGTCTATGTAACAGCTGGGGATGGGTCTTGGAAGACGAAGGAAGGAAAGAAATCGTAGGCTGACCGCCTCTCCTTTCTGGCCTCGACGAGGCGATGGGAGTAGGTAAGCGCACTATGCTGTCGGCCATCTAACTAAGCGAGCGTGTGTCAGGGTCGCAATCTCTTCCCAATCCAGGGGGGATGGGGCCGCGCCAAAGGAATAGCTCGCTATGTAGTAACTACGTATGTACTGTGTGCTATATAAAAATGTCGGTACAACACAGCGGCAGACAAGACCGGCGAGAATCCCACATCCCACAGAACCAGCGGGGCTCCAGAGCAAGAGTTGGTATTTCCGGAAGATTGCAAGTTACTGTGGGCTCGATTGCGTGTCAGCTATGTGAAGGTATCGTATGATGGCCTTTCCGTAGTCTATGACTTATAATCGGCGTCGAAGGGTGAACTTGAACTACATAGGTTATTGTATTCGCGTCCAACGCTTGCCTCTATAACAAGTCTACGTACGTGCCTTTCTGCATTGCTCCGATGTGGAAGAGGCTTGTGCGCCGTCAGCACCTTTTCCCTCCTTGGCGTATGACAAGACTGGGCTGATTGGGCTGACCGGGTGGTGACCAGCCCTACGAAGTGCATATGGGAAGTAAGACGGACAGGGCTGGGCTGGGCAGGACAACCTGCTAAGTAGACTAGCATCTGGCCAAGTTCGGCCGCCCCCCCGGTAAGACCGGTCTCCTTAATTCCTTGTAATACCTAGCATCGTAGCTGAGTGGCGGAACAGCCGCTCAGTTGGTCGTTATTTGTGAATAACACTGCCCGGCTATCATTTCCGGCCACAGGACATTGTTTCACGTCTGATGGACACAAGGCTAGAGCACTACATTATGTAGGCTGTTGTCTGTAAGAGAGTATCGATACATTCGAACATCGACGCGAGCTGATGGGCTGATGGATTGACGACCCAAGGGCTTGTTTCCCCACGTGGCTGAGGGGCAAGCTGACGCCCATCCTACCCCCTAGTTAGTTATCTCCTTTGCTACCTCGGGTAAGAAAATAAACCGCGCCAGTCCAGTACTTGTACATAGATAGGTATAGGTATGTCAGCATGTATGTATATAGTTAGGGGTTGTCTCCGAAGAGGCGGATAGCTACAATACATAGTGGTCACATAGTGACTAACAGTATTATACGAAAGCAGCAAGGCCACACAGCGAAAGGTTTAAGGCTGGCTGGCCCCCATAGCAGCGGCAATGAATCAGTCGTGATGGCGCTTGACTGAGGCACTGACTAAGGCACAGCCGCCTCGTCCCGTAGGTAACCAACCTGTTGGTAACTCAGGCCCTAAGTAGGTAGGTACAATATGATTTCTTACGTGCTCGGCGGCGGCATCTGGCATGCATTGCCGCAGAGGCTCGATATGACAAAGCAGTAGTAATAGGAGGTCCCTACTTCCTACTTAGGTGCTGTAGTTATTAATCGGTGAGAAATTGGGGGCCAGTCGCTGATTCACTTTATAAGCATCCCATAGTTATTATCTAACTGTTACCAATTCCTGCACCAGGTAGACCAAGCTGTTCGCGATGATCCGGGCTGCCAGAGCGGTCGACAGACAGACAGCCTGGAAGGTCCTCGAATTATTAATATGTTGTTGCACTTACACGTGTGCATCAAGTAAGCCGTCGCCTTCGGAACGAGAAGCCTAGCCGCCCCCTCTTGCCTGTACTATCTGGACTCTGTAGCATGCCATTGGCCGTGTAGCCAGTTAACATACAGCATGCGTACCTACGTGGGTTTCATCGCTGGCAGATATGTACATGTTTCCGGTCAAGGATCACGATGCAAGAGACTTGGTAAACGTGTAGGGCTGGTTTTATATTCCGGGATCGTTTACTAGTCGGCATCCTCCCATCGCCCCCCACTGCTATCCACCTTGGCTGTAGTATAGCATTACCTAACCGTAGGTGGTTACCTCAGGTACTTGTGGCCCCTGGAGGTACAACACCTACTTCGCACGATGCTGATCGGTGTACATAATCAGTGTACATGTAGACTAACTACATAACTACATAGTAGATGGACGCTCAACAGGGAGTCACTTGCGAACTCCAGTGTAATAACCCCAGCGACTCCAGCGACTCCATTAACGGGTCGCCCTGCCACCCCCATAATATTACCTTATTACTGCAGAGCCAACGGTAATAGTTGGGCCAACTCCACAACTGCTCCTCTTTGCAGAGAAAATCCATTTCGAATGGTGCTTCGTACGGAGTACCGCCCGTCTGTTATGCTAGGTCCGTAGTACGTAGCGACTAGGCGGGAAATGACTAGGCCGGGAAACTAAGATCATCCCGATCTTTGTCGTGGGGCTGTCTAGCATCGATATGGCCGTGTGGCTCCCTGAGTCCGCGAAGGGATAGGCCGAAATACGTGGGAGAGACCACTTTAAGCATTCAACGTTGGTGCCCTAACTCTGTAGCTGGGAATCTGGGATCGATGATTGGCATGTCTACGTCCTGACATCAACTTACACTAAGTGACTTACGTAGTAGCACATAGTTCAAGATGGTTGACGTTATTGAATTCGAAGATGTCTACATAGTAGCGATCTTGTACAGAGCTTGATTCTTGACGAAGCGACATGCCACCGACTATAAATATTCACAGGACCAATAAACTGGGGCTTACAGCACTGACAAGGCCGACTGCCCGAGTTACCCCGAGATATGTAGTGACCACCACCTCACCTTACGACTGACAACAAGGGAGCCCCACGGGTGAAATTGGGGTCTGTGTGAACAAGTCGGAAGTATCAGGCAACCAGAATTGCCCTTGATCATTGCCAGATGATCGGTCTCCAGCAAGATCCTGCCGTAATCCCGGAAAAGCATTCATTGTACGTGGGTATGGAAGCAAGTGGGAGGAGGTACAGTATCAGAGTATCTGGGTATGTAGGTCGGTAGGAGGTAGGACATACATACATACACATACACATCCATGATACATGCATCGAAGCCGACATCAACCCGCGGACATACAAAGTACATGCTAACAATTAGTAGCACGTAGAGAGCCAGCTGTCTGGGCCCAGGAATTATGGGGACCCGTCCCGCTCTCGAACGCTGCTACAAAAGTTTCAGCATCGAAGCGGAAGCTGAGCTACTGCAAGGTCCTTTCCAGAGACGCTATTACAGCGGGTCCTGCGTCCGTTTTGGGTACTGGGTAGGGATGGCAGATGGCTGTGATTGGCTCCGGTAAGCGCCCCATGTCGTCGTCAGTTGTACATGATATCGGCCTGCTCCCGCCCGTCTTCTAATAAACTATTAGGTACGCGTACGTAGGCAAATGGTAGAATAGCAGTTGTGCTATCGTTCATCGTAGAGGGCCGCCACTACACCGTCGGTTGGCTGCGTGGGGTGGTCGGTCACAATGATACTACGTAGTAAGTAGTTGGTTGTGTTGTTGTGTTGTGTTGGGGGGTCCCTAGGAAATATGCCGGCCGCTAATGAAGGCAGCGGCCTGAAGCCTGATGGCGAAGAGCTTTATTAGTTATAAGTTGGCTAGGCTGCTAACCACTAGGTAGGTATCATTTTGTTGTTGTTGTTGCAATGATAACATGATAACCAACTGGTTGGCTTCCATTGCACTGTCTAATTAGTCATTCATTGACCATTGTTGGTGGCTTGTGCATAGCCCGAAACCGTCCGGTGCCAACCTGCATCCATACGACGAAGTTTCATGGGTGCTAATCAAATTTCCAAGTGTCAGTTGGTTGGCAGACGAACTGTCGGCATCAAGAGTCTTGAGAGGAAAACCACAACTTATTACGGTGACTGGGAATAGAAAATGACTGAGAGAGGATGAACTGTCGGCCCCGAAGCTCCGAGAGGTCTCCATGGTAGGTCTACTATGTACAGTAGATAGAGAACAGGCTTGCACCACCCAGGTAGCTAGTGGCTCAGAAGTTGCTATATTCTGAACAATCGCCAGTCTAGTTAGTGTCGGTATCAAAATTGTCGTAGTGCCCAATTAGATTAAGCTCTCAAGATAGAAGATCTATATTTGTATGAAGCCCTATATGTGAATGTCCATGTATAACGCATAAGTGCATAGTGTTAATTTAATTACTGCGAGTCGGAGTTAGGAGAGAGCGGTGCGCCTGGGCGACCGGGCTAAGACGTATGAGATCCGACCTTCAAATGCACAAATCAGGAACCCTGGTTCGCTTTACTGGGTCGTTCAATTATAGTTCCTCCGCTAAACTTCGCAGACTCTTGCCTACGTTGAAAGCCCGCTTAACGGGGGATTGAACAACAAATTTCCTGCTTTTTCCAAAGCTGAGTTCGGACCCGTTTTCCCGGAACTCGGGCTTCAACGCCTTGCCCTGCCCAAGAGGCCTTGCCACCGCCCTTGTGCCTTGTGCCATATCGCTTCTCTAGAAGGAGTATTCGTACATGCAGCTCGCCCGCTGCTCGCCCGCCATTCCGTCCCCACGTTATATCCGAGCGCCGTCAACCCCCGCCATCTTTCAGTGTGTAGCAAACCGGTGATAGTAGTAATACAAAATTTTGGGTCCGGATTGGTCCGTCCCTAACAGAAGTCGCCTGTGCGAAAGAAGAGAAACACTGGTCTCAGATCATGAACTCATCCACGTGGGTATATGCTAACTAAGCTGCTTATCGTAGCTGAGGGTAAAAATCATAAAAATCATCGGTATATTGTGACTTGCTTGTTATCTCCCGCTCGTGTACGGGGGTATGTGGGCAAGATATATGTTGTTCCCTGTCGGGGATCTTGATAAGGAGGGCAGGTGAGGTGGTGGCACAAACTGTCCCGCCGGGTGTCCAATGTGTCTGCTACCATCTTGGCCCTGACCGCGTAGGTCAAGAGTTCCAATGTCGAATCGCCTTGAGCAACCATCGTCCATATGTCTGTAGGGAATTAGCTGGCAGTCCTAAGATGTGAAATGATTGTATTATATGAGCCAGCCACGTACCTGCGAAGAGTGTCCTTGCGCGCAAACATACGGCCACAGAAGTCGCACCGGTGGTTCTTTTCCTTCATGTGGACACTTTGGTTATGCCTCTGGAGGTCTGTCTTCCGTACAAATCTCTTGTTGCAGTCTGGCGCGGTGCAAGGGAACGGGTATTCCCGCCTGTCGTCGTGCGTTTCCATATGCGCCTTGAAATTGTAGCTCCTGCTGAACAGCTTACCACATCCCTTGACTTCGCATTGGAAGTTTGCCTCCTCTTTCGTAGTGAGCTTCCGAGGCTTCTTCTGCGTTCGCTGCGCTCTGATCTGTCGTCTATCCGGCATCAGACCCGACCCGAGACTGTTGTGACCGCCGTGGCCCTGATCCGGTTCGAATGGCATATATTCAGTCCTAGGCCATCCAGACGATGGCAACTCTGCTCCGTAACTCGAAGGGACATTGCCACAAGCGTAGCCGTCGGGTCCCGTTGGCACGGCATGAGACGAGCGAGGTGAAGGATACTGGGATACTGCTACCGCCCTGGCGTAGTCTCCCATGCCCTCCGGCTTTCCTCGCGGTATGGGCGATGGCATTCGATGATACGAGCCTCCTTGTCTTGCCATAGGATCCGGAGAGCGGCAAGGCGTGCCAACCATCGACGGTGAGTTGTTCGATACCACAGACCCGTGGGAGTGTTGTGAAGTGTACATATCATGGGAGTAGGCGCCACTTAGGTTATGCTCGTAGTGAGTATAGGGATCATACTCTGTAGATAATATATTGGGTAAGCTCAGGGCGGGTAGAGATTGCAGCACCGTGCTCGTAGTCCACCCAGGCGCGGAAGTCGTTTGGTCGAGAGGCGGTAGTGAGTTGTGTCCGTCCATCATGGAAGACGTCGGGGCATAAGAATGCTCATACAACGACGTGGTCTTCTGTTGACCTCCACCAAGATCCGGTTGGGTATATTCCAGGGTTGGGCTTTCCGAACAGAACGTCTCGGGAGAGGAATGGGGAGACGAGGTCAGAGGCGGAGGTGAGTATTCCATTTACGCGGTTCTAGGAGACGCTGTCCTAGTTAAGAGTAATGAGGAAGAGGTGGTGGCGGCGTTCCCGATTTATGCTAGACGACAAGGCTGACCGGTGTAAAGGAGGTACACGAGTAATGTATGGTTCCAGATATCTGGGTTACAGTCGTCCTGAGGTGTGATAGGATTCTTACTAACACGAGAGAACGCTGCGGTCGTGGGTGGGATGATGACATAGTTATATGTTGCATCTCTGTAAACGGTTCAGCCGCTGAGACAGCCCGTCCTCAGGTGTTAGTGATCTGGAGAGAGTGACTTGCCCCCCCTTGGCTGGCAGGGGTTAGAGGGACGCAAGCGCGGTGCGTCAATATGGATCATGAATGTTGGATCCCCTGTTAGGGTCCAAGCATCTCGCATAACGGTCATAGGGCAGACAGGCCCAGGCAGAGGAGGTCGAAGGAAGCCCTCCACCTTCCACCCTCCACCCTCCAACGGCGGGCCCCCCAGGGCGATGTACCTACACCTACATGAATATAGGTATATAGGTATATAGGCATAGTTAACGGAAACAACAGTATGCCGAATCGAGGTTAAAGCACCACCCGCTCATCGAGGGGTGGCCGGACATAGCCCGCTTCTTCGCGGCAATCCACGAGGCCCTCCATGGATAATGATGTACATGCATGGGATGGGATGATGGCAGGTGGATTTTCGGCATGGTCTCCCCAGGGGGCGGCCGCTGCCTGGCTCCCACCTCCCACCTCCCACCTCCAGGCCTCCTAACTTCCCTCTATAGCATCGACGGTACAAGTCTTGTCGTCCAAGGTCTGCAAGCCTTGCGAGCCCTCTTACCTAACAGTGACCGTATCTGTAGTCGTTGTTGGCCGACCCAAGAAGTACAGGTCGGCAGACACTATACCTGGGCTAATGTTAGTACGTTCGCGCGTGTGTCTGTGGAGAACGACTTTACTACTGCGTAGTGGGTGACCAGGTGTGGGTGACCAGGTGTGGGTGACCAGGTGTGGGTGACCAGGTGAAGTGGATAAGAACATTGAACCTTGGAAGCCACGGCGTGGGTACACACCTACTTGACCTACATAAGGAAATACCCAGCAAGGGGTTCGGCTCGCCTGTCCGCTGAGGCTGTAGAGAAGCCAGCATGGAAGCCAGGCAAGGTGCCTAATAATACGTACAGCTGAGTGGGCTTGTGGAGTGGGAGATGCCCCAGGCCCCTGCCCCAAAGGGACCTCTTTTGTACGTTAGGGTATGTATTGTACATAGGAAGGATACATGTGGGCCTTCAATGCCTTGCAACCTTAATAGGACCCAATAGGCGATGCACCCAATAGGCGACGCAGCCAATGGGAGACGATGGATGGATATGTAGGGTCGCCAGCTCTCTACTACCTGGGTATACCTTAGCACTTATGCAATGCAAGTGAGATTTTTGCGAAAAGGCGATATTTGCTGGCTGTTGTTGCTGGCTGTTGTTGCTGGCTGTTGTCGCTGGCTCTACGATTACGATAACAAAACGCACTGCACGTACATAGGGTCGGTGCAGGGACCTGACTGATAATACAGAAAACAATCTCAGCCTGACAGTTGCGATAAAACGGCGGGAGCAGCTGTCACAGAAACATGCTGTGCTACCGCCTCCATGGTACTGTTTCAAGCCATTAAAGACCGGTTCAGTCTTGGCTGGATATAAATAAAATACCGACCATTTTACGTATTACGCAACGAATTACCTAACTGTAGGCTGGGTGGTAGTTCATACTATGTACAGGCCGTCCGTCATATGGGCCAGAAAAAACAGCACTAACTAAGAAAAGAACCCTAAGAAAAGTGCCCTAAGAAAAGTGCTCTACAGCAGTGTGCTATAACACTAGGCATACTAACTAAAAGTTCCTACCATACACCTGGAAAAGGTCTGGCTCGTGCGCAATATCTTTTCAACTGGGGACTGGGGACTGAAAACTGGAGCCCACACGTGGTGACTGGGGATGGCCAAAACGGGAAAGCTTGCGATGAGGAAGCTTGATGCTAGTGAGCATGATGTGCTGAGGTAGCTTTCCGCATAATTTTGGTGGTTGTCTACATCTGTACCCAGTATTCACACATCAGAATGAAAACAGCGGACAGCGGACAGCGGACGTATAGTATGGATCGTACTAACTGCCCTGTAAATACCCTTGTGGATTCCAAGTTTATATCTACATTTGTACCCAGGCCACAAGTGGAGAGGCCGCAAGGATCGATTGAATGGCATGTAAGGGCGCGTTTCCTCGATGTCCGGTAGCCACTGCGCATGTACCTAATCAGCACAAATACCCACCTTGACGATACCGTTCCATAACGCTTTCCTTTTTTTGGGTGCGATTTACACTTACACAATTGCTACAACGATGCATAATTGTCGCAGTGGCTACCGCGATTTATGCAATGTACACCCCCTGCTGGCTTGGCAACTTTCCTTTAAAAGGAAGGCATTACGGTAGCCACCGGCATTGTCGCTACCGTTCTAAAGAAGCCCGGTAGCTACCAACGCGGTAGCCACTTTGCAATTTCATTGGTCTATATTGCCTTTCGGGCCCGTATTTCTTTCGACGACCCCCCTATCAGCCCTACTTATTCGACGACAACTTAAAAAAGGTTCCAATTTACGACAATTCACCAGCCACAAATTAGCCACCACTGCCACATAATACAATGCCGTATCTCCAATATAATTATACAGCTTGCACAAGGAAAAATCTGGAGCAAAATTGGGTCGACGATGTATTTTTGGGCCCGGTAGCCACCGCGCTGAATTTCGAGGAAACGCGCCCTAAGTATCCTATGTACATTTGCATTATAGTATTCACTTACCCAGGTACCTAGTAGTTTATAGTCAAGGTAGGTAGTTTACCGCAAGTAGAAGGAGCTCGGCGTGTCCTGATTGTGCTAACTATTTTCTCGTTATTGGACGTATCGCATCCATCGCCAGCCATCAAGCAGACAAGCAAACATTACGTAGTACCACGGCAGCACCCAAACCAAAAAACAGTCTTGAAGTATACGCAACTAGAAGCGGGCGGGATGGTGTTTAATAATGAAAAATGAAAAGAGGGAGTTCACAAGGAACTAAACTGCCACTTACGTACATACAATCTAACGGCTTATTAGCCTGGCCAACTATCAGCCCTGAACAACCACATCGGTGTTGCATGCGCCACGACAACACATGTCGGTATCGTAGCGCAGCCCTGCCAGCCTCAGGGCTGCATATTGCTATCTGCAGAACCCGGTGCCGGTGCTGGTGCTGGTGCCGGTGCTGGTGCCGGTGCTGGTGTCGGTATCTGTAGCCATGAAAGTGCAGAATCCATGTAGATTTATATTTGGGTATAATTCCGCATGCACTGCCCTTATTCCCGTGCGTATGCGAGTATGAGACCATCGTCCGTGTGTTACATAATGGGGTTCAAGACAACGTCTAAAAGGGTTCTTGAATGTGATACGCGCTATGGTGGTAGGAACACTACAAACTATAGGCCCGTTACACCTGTTTCGAACATCGTATTTAGGTAGAAGTGCTTTCATAAGGAACTAGAAGTTGGAGTCTGTCGAGTCCAGACATGCCTCGAGGCTACTGGCCACCCAGATCCTTACGCATCTAAGCGTCCAAGATTCTATCAGAAACATGTCATCTGTCACATATCTCTTGTCATGTCTTGGCTTATTGTTCAGCGGCTGAAGCGGAAAAATTCCACCTTGATAACCCATGGAGTATATGGAGTATCGCTATCTGTCGTACATATGCCGTAGTTACTAGGTACAGTACAGGGTTGGGGAAAGCAGCACAGACTTGGCATCACGACTAAGTAGGTAAGTCGAGTTAGCCGATCGTATTTCATACGCATAACTACCTAATCAGGGGCAGATCAGGATGAGTTAATCGCGTCTCTCCAAAACATCCAGTGACTAGCCCTTCATTACATTCATAGGCGTTTATCGGGTACCTCATTATTAGTATACAAGGTGTCAAGGAGATAAATGAGACGATCGAACATCCCTGGTTGAGAGGTCCCTGGTGCCTCTGGACTCTCCACCACCATAGTACAACGTCCCCATGCCTCCACGTTGGCGGGGGCCCTGGTCCTACAGCAGCCACTGCAAGGATCACAGCAAGCAATAACTTACGAAGTACTTGTAGCGTTCGCTGTTCGGCAATGGAGTCATAAATCCGCACGCACACACCGGCATGTTGAACCGATTTGCGATGCCATAGCTTCATCGTCCACATGCCTTTGATAAAAATAACTCTGTCTTCTCGGGTCGGGCTGTTTGTTGTTGCGGTTTCACCCCGAGTTATGTAGCCACCTTTGCATGTACATGTACATTATCTACTACCTAGGTACTTATAACTGCGTCGATATATCCCGCCTCTTTGCCAAAACTACTGAATATGATCCGACTTTTATAGGTCGTGTATGAGATCCAGGTTTCATCCCTAATTAGAGCAGGTCGAGTTGCTATAATGTACACATGTTTTGAAACGACTGATGCGGTTGGCCTAGCCAGTCACCTGCCTATGTAATGGCGACGGAATGAATTACGATGCGTGATAACTACCTGCATCGTGTGATGGTGACGACAGGTTATAATTAGTTACTGTGTAATTACCGGTGTCGTAGTAAGATTAAGCAGTTGGGTAACGAGTGGCACCAAGGCAGAGAAGAGAAGCCAACACACTTCGCGAAGGCAACAGTGGAACAATAAGAAAACTTACCCAACAGCTAACGTAGCACCAACACACAAGGTGTTTCTCCGTCAATCACCCTGGGGGGCTTTTATCTAATTATCACATTATGATTCATGAGTTGGACCCTATTGGGACTGTTACATGTTACTGCATTCCTCGTGAAGTTGCAATCATCCCAATGAAACCCCATGACTCTACCTACGCAGGTAAGCAACATGCGGATTATTATCTAAAGAACGTCGCATTAGGGTAGTACTTCGTTTTTCAGCTACACATAACAAATGGCCTGCATCGAAACACAGCAGATGCATCTGAAGATCTCGGCGAGGCTGCCGAATCGTAAGAGCTACTAGCACCGGTGGTTCATGTTGTGTGACAGTAAGTACGAAGTATACCCTCGATTTTCGTCAATGGCGGCCTACAGCCTCAGCTTTGGAGGATACTGCTTCTGAATTCATCTGTCGTCAAGTTTACCTCATACACTAGCAGCCCCTAAGCAAAGACACCAGGCTTGCTCAGTCTACATGACTTATCGACCGTATCATGTCCTGAAAGTACCGGAGGAACAGTCATGTGACTATGCTTATCTTACACGTTGAGTATATACCACGAATAAACAATCAGGGGGCACTGTTAATGAACTGAGGACTAACAGGGGAAACAGCTTAAGACCCTAGCTTACTATAGAAGTCGAAATCAATGAAGCAAGAATACAGCATAGTATTTTTCGCTGAAAAGGCGTTACATCTAACGCGGTCGTTCTGGGTAGTACCGCCGCTGAGTAAGAGAGCAGAAGACTGAAAGTGTTGGACATAATGAAGTCTCAGCCTTTGGATCCTTTCGGGCAAGTACCAAATCACCGACATTCGTTCATTCTGTAACGGGAGCCAGCCATTACGTGGGCATGCTGAGGTTGCAACAGCCGGGCTGTAGGTAGCCTGCTCGGGTGGTATTGGTATGCACCGTTCTTTATATTGTGCCTTGCAGATGGCCCCCTTTAGACCTGTTATGCATATCTGAATCGCGGCGCATGTGTGATTCTAATATGCATGTTGGGTTGGCTGCGGACAACAGGTTTGTTACCAGGCACCAGGCATAGCCTTACTACGCAATGTATATTATGTCATAATAAGGGGCGTGGCTTGCAGTTGTTCCACGATGATGCTATGTTGTTGGATGCCGGATGACCTGAATTGGACTCGAGAGAGGTAACACTGGATGTCATAAGATGACGATCCAAGCCAACAGAACCAATCGCCATCCATCCAGCCTTGTGAAGCAACAGCCGCGCCCGTCATCCCGCCCCCAGAGCTTAGATGAGGCGCTGTTGCTCACGTGAGCGGAACTACCCGCATCATGCATGGCAGACAGCGAGCTTTCTGAGTAGGCATAGCGCTATCTAGCCGTGCTGCAGCCGCGCAGACGGTTCAGACATCTATTACGTGCATCTGTTGGGTCAAGGCATGCGGCGTGAGGCATGAGACATTGCGGCGCGGAAGACAAGACCAAGACTGCTTTCGTACTTTGGCACGGAATGCGCCGCTTGTCAAGGCTGCTCTGCCTCCGATTCAGCGGGTTGATCTGCCTAAACTAGTTAATATGCCATCCGAGTGTGGCCCCAAAAAGCGTTCCAGCAGTTCGGGTCGATAAATGGGGCAGGGCACATTGCCGGCACAGGCTTGGGCCCGAACGTTGCAACTTGCAAGTACAAACCGGTGCTGCGCCCGCTGTGCCCGCTGTGCCCTTGTGTGAAGCCAAGCCCACGAGCGGCAGCACCCGTCATCCGTTTCGGTCCTTTGTTTCGGTTGACATTCCGAGTTATCGATGGTGCTGATCGATGTGCTTTAGCCCCCCGAGCTTATTTGAACACCCCTCAAGGTTTGGCGACTCCTGGGACTATGGAGCCTCTTCCATTTGCAAGTTGCTGACTGCTAGGCTGACTGCTAAGCTGCTGTGAGCATGAATATAAGACCAAGTACGGTGCTCCGAAAATGACTCCGTTGTGATTACTTACACCGATTCGAGATACGGTTACATGTAAGTAATCTACCAATTGTAACTTATGTATCTAGCTACCTAGGTAGGTAAATGGTGGTTGGCTACTAAGTAGCTACTTATTCCTTGGGAATATCGCCATGTTGAACAATATGGTAATTGAGGTTGATAGAAATCCGCATGCCAAGCTGACCAAGTTAACCATCTGCTGTCACATCAATTCGTTTCATGCCAGGTACTTCGTCCCTACCTGCACCCATTTGATGTGTGTAGCTGCGCAGAAAGCACATACATGTATAGAGCTTATAACGGAAGTACTTCGTAATGCACCGAAAATGTGGCTGATAACAAAGTGGCTAGGTAGTAACAATAGCTACCAGGTACAGTATGTATGTACATACAACAGGTAAACTGAGCTTAGACCACTGCATGACTAGAAGAGGCTGATAACGATAACTTCGGTCAAGGCAAGTCCAGGCAAGGGGCAGCAATCTTCATACAACAATCATACAACCTTGAACAATACGTAAAAACCAGACGGCAGCTGGATTGGTTTCCTGATCTAATCCCAATCAAAAAAGCTGTACGGGTTGATTGAGACCTGCCGGTGAGGTGAGTAGTGACTTTCAGAAAGCTGGTACCAATTCACATCTGCTTACTCGATCCGAAGGTATAACCATCCAACCTGGAACCATTAAGCTTCCTTCTCGGTCGTTGGATCTACCCATTGTACCAAGTAAAAGTTGCATGTAACGGTCAAATGGGAAGCCTAGCAACTCAAACCTCACCATCCACCGAGCAACTCGGGCCATGAAAGGGACGAGGAATCCTTATGCCCATTCCGATCCTCCCTAGAAACTACAAGTGACCCGTAATTCATCACTTAGCCTATCCGGTGCAGGTGCAGACTAGATATCCATCTCTCCCTACATCCATCTAGTAGAAGAAGCAAACGGCCGCCCACCATGAAGTTCTTCATCGATGATCTTCCGGTCCTCTTTCCGTACCCACGGATATACCCAGAGCAGTATGACTACATGTGCGATCTCAAAAGGACGCTCGACGCCGGTGGCCATTGTGTACTCGAGATGCCTTCGGGAACGGGCAAGACCGTGTCCCTGCTGTCACTCATCATTGCCTACCAACAGCACTATCCAGAGCATCGGAAGCTGATATATTGCTCTCGTACCATGTCCGAGATAGAAAAGGCTTTGGCTGAGCTCAAGGCCCTCATGAAGTTCCGCGCCGAGGAGCTAGGCCATGCCGAAGATTTCCGGGGCTTAGGTCTGACCAGTCGGAAGAACCTGTGCCTTCATCCCTCCGTCAAGAGAGAGAAAAGCGGTGCCATCGTGGACTCACGATGCCGTAGCCTGACAGCTGGCTTCGTCAAGGAAAAGAAGGACAAGGGGGAAAGCGTCGATACTTGCATCTACCATGATAATCTGGATCTCCTTGAACCGCATAACCTCATACCTAATGGCGTTTGGACCCTCGACGACCTGCTGAGGCACGGTGAACAACACAAACAGTGTCCTTATTTCACCTCCCGGCGGATGGTATGTCCCCCATGTCAATTTTCTCTAGGCCTCTCGTCTGTTGACGTAGCCTACATCCTCCGCTTACGATACTGACGACCATAGATGCAATACTGCAACGTCATAATCTACTCATATCATTATCTTCTAGATCCCAAGATAGCGGAGCGCGTATCCAAGGAGCTATCCAAAGACTGCATTGTCGTGTTCGATGAAGCGCACAACATCGATAACGTTTGCATTGAGTCCCTCAGCACTGACATTACTGAGGACTCCTTGCGCAAGGCCACGAGGGGAGCGCAAAACCTAGAGCGCAAGATCACGGAGATGAAGGAGACCGACCGCGAGCAACTGGAGAATGAGTACCAGAAGCTGGTGGACGGTCTCCGCGATGCCGAAGAGGCTCGCCAGGAAGATGCATTTATGGCAAATCCGGCACTACCGGACGACCTGCTGAAGGAGGCGGTACCCGGCAATATACGAAGAGCAGAACATTTTACATCATTCCTGAAACGGTTCATCGAATATCTCAAAACGCGCATGAAAGTCCGCCAAGTCATTTCAGAGACACCCCCGTCTTTCCTAGCACACCTCAAAGAGCACACCTTCATTGAGAAGAAGCCGCTGCGATTTTGTGCCGAGAGACTGACCTCGCTCGTGCGGACTCTTGAGTTAACAAATATCGAGGACTACCAGCCGCTACAGGAGGTCGCCACTTTCGCCACTTTGGTCGCTACCTACGAGAAAGGGTTCCTGCTGATTCTCGAGCCCTTCGAGTCAGACACGGCCGAAGTGCCTAATCCCGTCCTGCATTTCACATGTCTAGACGCGGCAATCGCTATCAAGCCGGTTTTCGACCGGTTCAGCTCTGTCATCATCACATCCGGAACTATCTCGCCCTTGGAAATGTACCCGAAGATGCTGGGATTCTCCGCTGTCGTCCAGGAGTCGTACACGATGACGCTCGCCCGGAGGTCCTTCTTACCTATGATCATCACGCGAGGAAGCGACCAGGCTCCGGTCTCCACCGGCTTCCAGGTCCGGAACGAGCCGAGCGTGGTCCGCAACTACGGCAACCTGCTCACGGAATTCGCCCGGATCACGCCGGACGGCATGGTCGTGTTCTTCCCCTCGTACCTCTACATGGAGTCCATCATCAGCATGTGGCAGGGCATGGGGATCCTGGACGAGGTGTGGAAGTACAAACTGATCCTGGTGGAGACGCCGGACGCGCAGGAGACGTCGCTGGCTCTCGAGACGTACCGCACGGCGTGCTGCAACGGGCGGGGCGCGGTGCTGCTCTGCGTGGCGCGGGGCAAGGTCTCGGAGGGCATCGACTTCGACCACCAGTACGGGCGCACGGTGCTCTGCATCGGTGTGCCCTTCCAGTACACGGAGTCGCGGATCCTCAAGGCCCGGCTCGAGTTCCTGCGCGAGACCTACCGCATCCGCGAGAACGACTTCCTGTCGTTCGACGCCATGCGCCACGCCGCCCAGTGCCTCGGCCGCGTCCTCCGCGGCAAGGACGACTACGGCATCATGGTCCTGGCCGACCGCCGCTTCCAGCGCAAGAAGGGCCAGCTGCCCCGCTGGATCGCCGGCGCCATGCACGAGGTCGACAGCAACCTCAGCACCGACATGGGCGTCATCGCCGCGAAGCGCTTCCTGCGCGACATGGCGCGCCCGTTCCGCCCCAAGGACCAGGAGGGCGTCAGCGTCTGGAGTTTGGAGGACTTGCGCGCCCACCAGAAGAAGCGCGATGAGGAGCGCATCCGCGAGCTGCAGCAAGAGGATAGCGAGCGAGCGGCCGTCGAGGCGATGCGCAAGGCCCAGGAGCAGCGCAACGCCGCCGGCGATGACTACGACTACGATATGGATGATGAGGATATCGAGGGGATGATGGAGCTGGGTTAGGTCGTTAGGCTGTTGGAGGGGCGGCTATCTAGGCATACTCACCCTACTTACTGCTCTTGCTGGTCGCTCTGTCGATAGATCGATAGATCAACAGGTCATAACGCGAGGGGGTTTGCTGGAGGCGAAGTCATCGGTAATTGGTATGTTGCGTATCACACAAATTGATGATTGCGTTGGTTATGGAAGTTCCGCATGTGCGCATAGGACTGGGATTGCTTAAGAAAGGCATTATTGGGGCGTGTAAGAGGATTGGCAAAGGCATTTCACGAGGACTTCGGAGAACAGCTATTAGTCGGTCAGTCAGTCAGCCATCCATTGAGAACCAAGCAGTCTCACAACCCGCGCTTTAAAACGCGATTAGGTTCATTTATTATATAGTAATGCAAACTGGATCGGATCTCCCTCCCTCCCACCATCCATCCAGCCATTCCTACAAGAACCCCAAGGTATCCTATCATATCATTGTTGTTGATTATGTTCAGGTTCGTAACGAAGCACCCATTCACTGTGCAGTCTTCGCCTGCTGCCAGAAGCTGTCCATCTTCGCGCGTTGCAGCGCCTCCCTGGCCTCCGTGTCGGTCTCGCACACCTTGCTGCCCCACTTGCGGAAGCCCCTCTCCTTGACCTCGCCCTCGAAGAGCAGGCGGCACTTGTTGAGGGCCAGGTCGCGCAGGTTCCCGTTCTCGTCCTCGGCCTTGAGCCACTCCCTCTGGTTCTCGCTCTGCTGCTGCTGGGACTGCGAGCCGCCCCCGGCAGCCAGCAGGCCGGCGTCCCGGTCGCGGTCCCGCGGCGGCGCGTTCTCGGTCCAGTCGATGCGGTTCAGCATCAGCTTGCGGTACTTGTCGGCGGCCCAGGGCCCGCCCTCGGCGACGACGAGGCAGCGCTTGGGGTGCATGACGACGAGGCCGGTGAGCCCGAGCTGCTCGGCGTTGACGCCGATCTTGTAGCGGTGCTGGCCGTTGGCCAGGCTGTCGACCACGAAGACGAGCAGCCGCAGGCCCTTGGCCGCGTCCTTCTCCTGGTTCGCCGCCAGCTTCTCGTGCCGCTGCTCCTTGGTCAGCCGCCGCTCCTCGTTCGTCCCCACGTGCTGCGCGTGCCGCTCCGCGATCTCCCGGTTCACCCGCGCCTCTACCGCCGTCGGGTCCTTGACGGCCTCTTCGCCTAGTACGCGCATCCTGGGTCCTCGTTAGTTACGTTTCTTGGCCTTGCTTTACGCGTGATGAATGGGTTTGTAGGAGTGGGATACAACAAAGGGGGGCGGGGCAATACGGTTGAGTACTTACAGGTTTCCTTTCTTGACCTTCGGAGGGGGTGGGGGAACCAGCCCTAACCGGATCTTGGCCTGCTCCTCCTTCATCTCGGCCATACGACGCTGCCTCCTCAGCTTCTTCGTCTCCTTCTGGGTCAGGTACATCGGTTTCGGTGGGGGCGCGAGCTTGTCCTGTGGCGGCTCGATGGCAACGGGGTGCTGGACGTAGCTCGTGACGATGGTGTCGGGCGTGTCTATCTTCAGGGCTTTGGGGTCGTCGATCTCGTCGTAGGTCTTCCCTTCCACCAGGCCTTCATCCCACCACTCGATATCGGGCGGGGCTTCCACGACGAAGTTCTTCTCCACGTCGATATCTTCGTCTATTCCGACCTGAGATCAAAGCATCTTAAGTTAGCAAGCCAGCCACGTTTCGACGGGATTAGCAGCGGGCTCTAGAGTATCTTGTCTCTCTCACCTTGCGGGTTTGTGCGGCGATCTTCTTCTTCAGGGCCTCGAGGGCAGCCTGGCGTCTCAGGGCGTTCGCTTGCTGGATATATTTGCCCTTCTGGTTAAAGATGAGGTGGCGGGACTCTCGCGGTTTCGCCCCCTGGCTGCCCAGGTTCGGATCGTAGTAGGGGTTGACCTTCGTGTCTTGCGAGGAAGGGTCGGGTGTCGTCGTCTTCTGGTGCTTCTTGGCGGCGCCATCGTTACGGGAGCGGGCCTTCGAGGCGGTAAAGCTGGAGGGCTTGTTGAGGTCCTGGAGGGCCGGATGGAGTCCGACGTTCAGACCGCCCCGGGCGCTGGCCACAGGGGTAGCGGGACTGGGACTGGATATAGAGGGCGCTGAGGATGGGCCGCCGCCGCCGGGCGCGGCCAGGGCCGGGTGAAGGTCGACGTTGAGCCCGCCCTTGGCCTTGCTGGTCCCTATGGCGGCGGATACACGAGCTTTGAGGGCGGCGAGCTTGTCGGCGGCGGACTCGGGCTTTTGAATGCGGGATGCGCCATCGTGACGCGGAGCCAGGCCCGGCGAACCGTGCCTGTCCATTGCTGGATGGAGCCTAAGCCGATAGGATCGATGCTGTCGTCGTGCTTCTGATTGAAGGCTTCTTTGTAATTCCTGGTTCTGTAGCCGTTCAAGGCAGTGTTTCGCTGTTGCGCGCAGCAGGTAGCAGGTAGAAGCTGCTATCGGTGTATCGTGTATCGTGTGTCGTGTACACAAAGGTGGATGGATAGTTAGATGGTGAGGTCTGAATATCGCAAGCTTCAATGGTTGAATGGCAGGCAGGGCTGGCTGGTCGGATGGGAAATTGACAGTTGACATCAGAGCCTAGCCGCCTGTAGCTAGCGACCTGGCTGGCCTATGACCTCCGAACAGCGAGTTTGCAGTCCACGGCTCTTGGAGACATGCGTACATACATACCTACTGTAACATACATGCATGCATGCATACATGTATGTATCACCTGCTAATAGCACTTGCTTTCTAACTAAGTACGTACAATAGAGCGGCGATAGGGAGCTCCACTGCTCTAAAGCACCCCCCGTATTGCCAGAATTCACCGCCAAAAAGTCCTCAGAATTTGATGGCAATGCAGCTCTCCAGCATCCAGACTACTTCGACTAGCTTATCGTCCGATCTCGATAGCAAGAGAGAAATTATACCACTAGAGTTGTTGATCCTATTGTGACATCCAGCTCTGCACCCAATCGTATAAGAGACCGGTCTTTCGTGGCTTCTCTCCGTCTCAGCAGCTCCATTGGACAGTGAAGGAAGCAGATATCATACTATTCTATTCCTATATAATATTCTATTCATATAGGTAGCCAACGCGACGGGATGCATTAAGATATCTACCTAGAGCGAAGAAGCGCAGACTTTGCGCAACCCGAAGCAACCATGAATACCTCCCACCCCGTGCCCTCCGCTATCGAGAGCGTCGATTTCGATTTCCTCACCCCCGCCGAGATCAAGGCCATCTCGGTTAAGAGGATTGAGAATCCAACCACCTTCGACAGTCTACTCAACCCTATACCCGGTGGTCTGTACGATCCCGCGCTAGGCGCCTGGGGAGACTCATTGTAAGATACGACGAGACTTGCCGGTTGCCCCCTGACCCCTATTGACAACGTGATAGATGTACAACATGTAACCTGGGCCCCACGAGCTGTCCTGGCCATGTCGGCCATATCGACCTTCCCGTCCCGGTCTACCATCCTGTATTCATGGATCAGATCTTGCGCTTGCTCCGTGCTCAGTGTCTTTACTGCCACCGCTTTCGCATGCGACGCGCCGACATAGAGCTCGTCGTTTGCAAGCTGCGCCTACTCCAGTTCGGTCTTATTGATGCCGCCAACTATCTCGACGACATCTCCCCCGACACTACGAATATACAGGTTGATGATGAGGTCCTCTCCGATGGGGAAGAATTCTCTGCCCTCGACAAAGTCGTTCGCATGAGACAGGCCTACACCGAAAAGGCGCTGAAGAGCCACAAGCTGAGCACCGCCGAGATCAGGAAGGGCAAGCATGAAGGCGCTTCTGAAGCCAGGAGGGAAGTGCTGAAGAACTTCATGAGGGACATGACCAAGGGTCGAGCCTGTGCTACTTGCAACGGCATATCCCAGAGCTACCGAAAGGATCGCTTCGTCAAGATCTTTGAGAAGCCTCTCAGCACTAAGGACCAGGCTAAGATGGCCCAGCGAAACCTCCGTATGAAGGATGCACTGGCGCTCCAAAGGAAGGCCGTAGCTGAGCCCACCAAGAAGCCCAACTACGACTCGGACGAGGGCATTGCTGATATTGACCTGGCATCGAGCGAGGGGGAGGGTGAACCCGAGGACGAGGGTGATGGCGAAGAACTCGACGAGAACGGGGATGTTGTCATGGCAGACGCCGCTGTCAAGACCACAAAGCCCAAGAAGGCCGATGCGGCAAAGGCGGCGCAACGATATCTCACCTCCTTCGAGGTCCAGGCGCGCCTTCGCCTACTCTTTGAGAAAGAACAGGAAGTCATGGCTCTAATCTATAATGCAAGACCACTTGGCAAAAAGCTCCCTGCCAAGCTCCCGGCGGACAACTTTTTCCTTCAGACTATCCTCGTCCCACCCAACAAGTACCGACCCGAGGCCCGTCAAGGCGACGGAGCAATCGCAGAAGCTCAGCAGAACTCTCTATACAAGCAGATCCTTACGGCGTGTACGAAAATATCCCAGATCCACAAGGAAATCGCGACTGCCGGCGATCCTGAAGCTGCAGCGACTATTCGGAGGCGCGATATGTCCGAGATGCATGAGGCTTGCGTTCAACTGCAGGAGTGCGTGAACTCGTTGATAGACCGCGACAGGAATCCTATCCGAGGGGCTGCCGGCAAGAGGAATGAAGACGGCATCAAGCAAAAACTCGAGAAGAAAGAAGGTCTCTTCAGAAAGAACATGATGGGAAAACGTGTCAATTATGCTGCCCGTAGTGTCATCTCACCGGATCCCAACATTGAAACCAGCGAGATCGGTGTCCCCCCCGTTTTTGCTATGAGGTTGACCTACCCAGAGCCGGTAACGAGCCACAACTTCCGAGAGATGCAACAAGCTGTCATAAATGGTGTCGACAAGTGGCCCGGAGCGGCTGCCATCGAAAACGAAAACGGACAGGTCATCAACTTGAAGAACAAGTCGGCCGAAGACAGGGTCGCTCTAGCTAATCAGTTGCTTGCACCCTCCAGCCAGATATACAGTGGCATCAAGGGGAAGAAAGTCCACCGACATCTAGGGAATGGAGACGTTGTCCTGATGAACCGGCAGCCTACTCTCCATAAACCGTCCATCATGGGCCATAGAGCGAGGGTGCTCCCAGGGGAGAAAACCATCCGCATGCACTACGCGAACTGCAACACTTACAATGCCGACTTCGACGGTGACGAGATGAATATGCACTTCCCACAAAATGAGGTTGCCCGTGCCGAGGCTATGAACATAGCAGACACCGATCACCAGTACCTCTCGGCAACAGCCGGAAAACCTCTTCGAGGTCTGATTCAGGACCATCTTTCCGTCTCCGTGTCTCTGTGCAGCAAGGATACTTTCTTCGACAAGGGCACTTATCACCAACTTGTTTATGGCGCTCTCCGGCCAGAAAGTGGACATATCACCAGTGAGCGGTTGGAGCTCGTGCCTCCAGCCATCATTAAACCCGCCAAAAGATGGACCGGAAAGCAGGTTGTCACCACCATACTCAAGAATATGAAGCCAGCTGGTTGCGGTGATCTCTGGCTCACAGGTGGGACATCGATTAAGGACAAACCCTGGGGCAAGTTCCTAGAAGAAGGTACCGTCCTCTTCCACGATGGGGAGTTCATAACCGGTATTTTGGATAAGTCACAATTAGGCCCTTCCGGCGGCGGTTTCATTCACTCGATACACGAGATCTGGGGACCCCAGGTGGCGGCCAAACTATTGAGTTGCATGGGCCGACTATTAACCCGGTATCTCAACATGCGGGCTTTCACTTGCGGTATGGACGATCTGAGACTCACTCCCGAGGGTGAAAAAACCCGTCGACAGAAGTTGGAAGATGCTGCCCATATTGGATTGAAAGCTGCTGCCGAACACGTGAGCTTAGACAACCAGCCCGATATCACTGGTACGAATCCGACACTTCTAGAGCGCCTAGAGGAAGTCATGCGGGACGATAGCAAGCAGGCCGATCTGGATAGCGTTATTAACGCAGCCAGTGGAGTTCTTTCTGGCGATGTTACCAAGGCATGTCTTCCTGTAGGACTCGAGAAGCAGTTCCCGAAGAACCAGATGCAGTTGATGACAATATCCGGTGCCAAAGGAAGTCCTGTCAATGCAAATCTGATTTCCTGCAATCTTGGTCAGCAGGTTCTGGAAGGTCGCCGTGTCCCTCTGATGGTCAGTGGCAAGTCGTTACCTTGTTTCCGTCCCTTCGAAACCCATGTACGGGCCGGAGGTTACATCGTGAATCGTTTCTTGACAGGCATTCGACCACAAGAGTATTACTTCCATCACATGGCTGGTAGAGAAGGTCTCATTGACACGGCCGTCAAGACTTCAAGATCCGGTTACCTCCAAAGATGTCTCATCAAAGGCATGGAAGGCCTTAAGGTGGCCTATGACACGTCTGTTCGGGATGCGGATGGCTCCATGGTGCAGTTCTTATACGGTGAAGATGGCCTAGATATCACCAGGCAGAAGTACCTGAACGACTTCAGCTTCGTCCTACAGAACCAGGCCTCACAGGTACACCAGCTCGGCATTGGCGAGAGAGGGTGGGATCAGGACGTTTACCAGTCCAAGGACTATGCACAGAAGTATCTAAAGAAAGCAGTCAAGCAGGCCAAGGCAAACGATCCCAACACCATTGACCCTATCAATACCGAACTGAACCCTAACCGCAACGCTTTTGCGACCTCAGAAAAGTTCTACGAGAAGGTTTCTGATTACATAAAGACCAATAAGGACCATCTGATTAAAGAGAAGGGCGATAAGTCCTCGGGAACGAAGTCAGGCGGCGTGCTAGTCCCTCGCAAGTATGCTGAGAAGATTTTCCATTCCAAGTATCTCAATTCTCTCGTGGAGCCCGGCGAGGCTGTCGGCATCGTGGCTGGACAATCCATCGGAGAACCCTCCACCCAGATGACACTGAACACTTTCCATTTAGCTGGTCATTCTGCCAAGAACGTCACCCTCGGTATCCCTCGTTTACGAGAAATCCTCATGACAGCGAGTGATCATATTTCCACTCCATCCATGACGCTTATTCTGAACGAGGAGCTGTCCGAATCAGATGGCGAGACGTTTGCAAAGGCCATCAGCGTGCTGCCCCTCTCACATGTGATTGATCGAGCGTTAGTCAAAGAGCGCATGGGCAAGGGCATCGGACACAAGCTTGCGAAGCTGTTCGACGTCCGCTTGGAGTTCTTCCCATCAGAGGAGTACTGCAAGACGTATGCCATCAATGTTTCAGACGTCCTAAACAAGGTAGAAAACGAGCTGTTGCCCAAACTGCAGTCGATGATCAAGAAGGAAATCAAGGCGAAATCGGACCACGATAGCGCCGCTGTGCCTGAAGTCGGTCAGAAATCCGGAGTAGTAGAGATGGCTGCGACCAATGCCAACGAAGCAGCTCAAAACGATGACGATGACGATGATGACGAAGACGACGATGATGCAACAGGCGCCAAGCAGCGCGCGAACCGAGCACAGGCCGTCTCGTATGGCGCAAACGACGACGAGGATGACGAAATACAGCAGAGATTAGAGCGCGAGGCATCTCCCGAAGATGAGCCGGAGCCTGAGGATGAAGGGTTTGGTGGAAGCCCACCGCCATCAAGTGACGAAGAGGACGGGGATAGCGCAAGTCGAAAGACGCAAGCCAAGAGTATTAACCGTAGCCGTGAAGGCCGTGTCAAAGAGAAGACGCCGGCCGTTTCCCGTTTCGAATGTGATGAAACCAAGGGCGAATGGGTCGACTTCACGCTAGAATACGATTCCAACATGCCCAAAGTCCTCATGTTGAGCTTGGTCGAGGAAGCCACCCGGAAGACGCTAGTACAACAAATCCCCGGCATCGGCTCCTGCACCTTCGTGGCCGAGGAGAAGATCCAAGACCAGCGCACGGGCAAGGAGGTGAAGCGGGCCGTCGTGCACACGAACGGCGTCAACCTGCAGGCGATGCAAAACTACGGCGACTTCATCAACCCGAACACGATCCAGACGAACGACATCTCGGCCGTGCTACGGATGTACGGGGTGGAGGCGGCGCGGAACAACATCGTGCAGGAGCTGGGCAACGTGTTCGGCGGCCACGGCATCAGCGTGGACAACCGTCACCTGAACCTCATCGGCGACTTCATGACGCGCAACGGCGGCTTCACGCCCTTCAACCGCATCGGACTCAAGGGCAACGTCAGCCCCTTCACCAAGATGAGCTTCGAGACCACCCTGGCCTTCCTCAAGGACGCCGTCCTCGACGGTGACTGGGACGACCTCACCACCCCCAGCGGCCGCATCGTCATGGGCCGCCTCGGCAAGGTTGGCACCGGCGCCTTCGACGTCCTGACTAAGGTCCATGCGAAGAATGGGAAGAGCCATCTTGGTTGAAGAGAGAAAGAAAAAAGGAGGAGGGCAAAGACGAGGAAGGATACGTTGGTAACTTACTACTGCATATTTGGGAAGGCTAAGTCAGGGCGTTGTTATGATTGATTCCCAGGAGTTTTCGAAAGAGGTGGAATCTTGATGTCGTGCATGTATTTATTCCAAGGCAAAAGAGATAATTCATATATGTTTGATACAAAGGCTTCTCAGGCATAAGCTGCATATCGCCGGGCCCTGCTCTCAGAGAAGTACTACCACTATGATGGATGGGGTGGAAGCTAGAGGTTATGCACAATCAACCGTTGCTCGGCTTGCCTACCGTAAATCGTGCTCGCTGTTGCCGCCCGATGGCTGGTGAGGCTGTTGCGGTCCATGGCTCTAACTGAAAATAAATCAAGGGCTACCTCAATGAGAGTGTTGGCTGGTATCGTTCCAAGATATGAACTTGCGTCGACTTGCCTTTGGAAAAGACTTGTTTTTAACTCCTAGATAGGCATTGGTATTGTTTGTATCCTAGGCTCGGCCGTTACGGGATCATTAACGATGAATGGCTCTTGCTGGGTTTCTCCCCTCCCCATCCGAGCTATCAGTGAAGCATTTTAGGCAGTAAAAGCCCTACCAGTCAATCAGCCTGCCCGCCGGCGATGTCCCTCTGGCCGTCGATGAGTAAGTAATGACAGGATGATTGAACTAGAAAGGGTCTTTACAAAATGGCATCGTGGGAGTCGATTGCTTAGTTATTTACATGGACAGGCAGGCCTATTGGCCCTCCCCATAGGTTGCTTTATCTACGTCTACACCACCTAAGCACCTAGAGGCGAGATGTCGTGGCTCATGAGCTACATGCATCCCCGCTCGCGAGAAGCTATACCTACTCGCATACGTGATTTGATAGCCACCACCATCACCAGGAGGCAGATGTCGACGAGACGAGAGACTTTACTAGCTTATTCTCATTTCGGAAGGAAAACAACCAGTTGAAGTGCGCTGGATCCCGACCGGGAAAGAGGCTCTTGTGCTGAAAGAGATCTTTCCTACAAAGAATGCATGTACCTACTTTAGCCCGCAGGGACAAATTCTGTAGAAATCTGGCGCCGACAAGTTAAGCTTCAAGAATTTGACTGCTCGAATCGAAGGCTTCCAAGTACAAAGCATCTTAGTTTCCAGATGTATCGAGGCGTAGATCCACAGTGAGTAGATGTAATAGACACAACAGCATAGTACGACAGACCATGTAGCCTTACAATAGGCAACTACAATAAAGCGCACTCATAATGGTCGCGACAGTCAGCGTCTGGTGATAGGTCAGGCAGGCACTGTTCATTGCCTGTCCAAAGGCAGCACAGGCTTAGGGCAGGGCAGTCAAGGGCATCAAGGGCAAGGCAGGTGTCTACATGTAGAGGTTCATCACAAGTAGCATAGGTAGAAGACGCGAAGTATGTTTATGTTTGTGTTCATGATCAAATGCATGTTCAGTATTGCAGCGCAAAGGCAGCTGCCTATCACTGATGTACAACCATCCCTGTGCCAAAGCAACGCATTCGTAACGCCGTGATTAACCTTCCCTGTAAACCGAATTCATCATGTCATCGCGGGAGTATCATCAAATCCACCGCGAACTCTCTCTCCTCCAAAAGCCCCTCTGGTGTGAAGCTTAGTTGCGCTCGCCACGGAGACGACGGGCAAGCTGGATGTCCTTCTGTAGAAGTTGTTAGCAGGCTGTGGTGCAGATGATAGTGGCATGATGGGGATACTGACCGACTGGATGGTGACACGCTTGGCGTGGATGGCGCACAGGTTGGTGTCCTCGAACAGGGAGACGAGGTAAGACTCGACGGACTCCTGCAGAGCACCGATGGCCGAAGACTGGAAGCGCAGATCCGACTTGAAGTCCTGGGCAATCTCACGAACCTAGTAATAGGCATGTTAGCACGATGCTTGTATGTATGTACTGACACGCGATGGATAGATGGCGGCGGGGCAGTCGCGTGTCGCGTTCTGTACGGTCGCGGGGTGGAGCATCGCCACCACGAAATGAAGCAGCGACGAGGTTGGAATGCAATGAATGTCAGGCAGAAGACTTACCAATCGCTGGAAGGGGAGCTTGCGGATCAGGAGCTCAGTCGACTTCTGGTAGCGACGAATCTCACGGAGAGCGACGGTACCGGGCTTGTAGCGGTGAGGCTTCTTGACACCACCGGTAGACGGGGCGGACTTGCGGGCAGCCTTGGAGGCGAGCTGCTTACGGGGAGCCTTGCCACCGGTGGACTTACGGGCGGTCTGCTTGGTGCGGGCCATTGTGAATGATGATGAAGTAGTTGTTTGTGATGGAAGGCTGATAGAATGTGGTTGTGGTTGATGGAAAAGACTCGGAGGTCTGAATGATGGAATGCTTTAGTGGATGTTGTTGTGATGATGGAAAAGGAAGAAGTTTGGGGAGAGTGGGGGAACGCTTAAATATGTGAGAGAGCGGGTGCGCGTTTGGCTGGCTGATTGTGCAGGTGCGACCAAAAGAGTGGGCCGTTGCCTGTTTTGGGTTTTCGGGTGGCTGATTTGACTTTGCTGGAGTCTGGCGGAGGGATGCGCGCTTAGCCCCCGACAATTGCCAATTGTTATGGTGGTGTTATGTTGATTCTTTTGGCAGGAGACAGGGGTGCGTTTTGTTGTCAAAAAGTGGGAGAGTTTTAGCTGGGGAATTCGGCCTTGCACCGCTTGAGATCGGCGTTGCTAATTTTTGATTGGCTGCAGCCTTTGATGGCTGCACTTGACCGCACTTGACCGCTTTGGCAACTAGCTGAGTTCCCTGCTAGACTAAGCCTGTTCTGCGTGCCTATTAACGCGGTACGTACCTAACGCCTAAGGCATATGCCGGTATGCAGCATCTGCTCGTGATCTACGGATCGGGATCTATCTGCATTAGGAAAGGTCTGTGATTCTTCTGCGCCTGCCGGACTAATGGATTTCTTTCTTTTCCTGTGACCGAATTACCTGATTGGCCAGGAAGCACTTAGCAGGAACATCTACGTCCAAATACAGTAAGTTGCCTAGATGAGTTACAATTTACCTACCTGCCTAATCTACATTCCCCAGCTCGAATTACCTACATCAAACTTTAATACATACGTAGAACTCCCAGTCCATCAGTTGAACATGTAGGTAGATGTGTACATGGTAATCCATGCTTATGGAGGCAATATATCCAGGTAGTCTAAAGCTTATGGTGTCCCATCACCAAGGTTCACGCATCTAGGTACGAACAGTAGGCATGCCAGGCTGTTGAGATAAAGCTACTGGAAGATAAAGCATGAGGCATATAGAGTTCCTATAGCAGAAGATCTCACAAAGCTTGTCATCTCATGTCAAACCGTGTATATCAGACAGCAAGTAGGTAATCCAGTACACTCATGGCTATCAGCAAGGACTAGCTACACGTAGCACCGTACCTGGTCTAGAACAGAATGTTCCAAAGAATTGGAGGAAATACCTAGGCAGCCTCGTGATCCTTGTGCACCAATACTAGGTACATGCAAAGGCTGAAGATGTAACAGGGCAGTTATCAGGCTGCGGGAAGTCATGCTGGGTTGGAGCTAGTCTAAAGAGCAAAAACACACTCCCTAAAGGCAGAATCAAAGCGATGCTATTGGACGGTAAGCTTAGAAAACTGTGATCCGGTGCTAAACAACAGGCGAGTAGGTAGGTACATGAGGAAGCACCTGCATGCAAGGAACCAGCCAATGGAATTGCAGGCCTCCGGGGCATCAGCCATTCAATCCGCATTAACAGAATCAATGGGGCCATTAAACACGCCTGACACGCTCAACTTAAAAATCCAGCCGGCCAATCAGAGCCCACCCTGCTTGCCACCTAGCACCTGTAACGGCCCCGGTAACCCCATGCACCCACGCACCCATGCAGCCCATGCACGCGTGCAACGCAGCCCGCGCGCAGCGTCAGGCTGATCTGATTCGAACCCGCATCTCAACCCCATCCATATTTAAACCTCGAACCCTTCCCCACGCTTTCTACCTCTTCCTTCCAAAACATCGTATTCCCACCACCACCACACAAAACAATTCCTCAGCCTCGTCCATCACCACCACCAGTCGAGTTCATCTCGACCACAACCAAACCACTCTACACTTTACTACATACCCCACATTCAAGATGACTGGACGCGGAAAGGGCGGCAAGGGTCTCGGCAAGGGTGGTGCCAAGCGCCACCGCAAGATTCTTCGTGACAACATCCAGGGTATCACCAAGCCCGCTATCCGACGTCTCGCCCGTCGTGGTGGTGTCAAGCGTATCTCAGCCAGTAAGTCTTACCACCTAGCGATGATCCATCATCCAGCTCTCTGGCGCGGCGCGTCTTTCCCTTCTCTACGCGTAGTGCGGGGTTGCTAACGCGTCCTTTTCTTCCAGTGATCTACGAGGAGACCCGAGGTGTCCTGAAGTCCTTCCTCGAGGGCGTCATCCGCGACGCCGTCACCTACACAGAACACGCCAAGCGCAAGACCGTCACGTCGCTCGATGTGGTCTACGCCCTGAAGCGACAAGGCCGGACTCTCTACGGTTTCGGTGGTTAGAGCAATGGGTTGTGTTTGGAAGGGGTTCACGTCTGTTATGAAAGTCATTTCTCGCGATTGGCCGCAAACGTTGGAAGTTGTTGGCTGGGCATGATTACGGGATCAGGGTTCTGCTTTTTATCTATTCAGGTGTTCATTGTACCATACGGGCACGGGGTTCTAGGGATTTGCCCAGCTGAGGCATAATCAATCGGTCCATGAAGGGCTTCTTCGAGATCAAATCTTGCTTGTCTTGCAACCATTGCGATGTGATTAGTGCCTAGACGCGCCTGTGTTCACGTGTTGTTTACCGTGTTATAGCTAGGCGCGGGCTCCACTGTAGTCTTGAGGTGCCTTCCATGGATGGTCACCAACGAGCGCTATGTAGACGCCTATCTTTTCGTAATCTGATAATGTCTCATTGGCTCATCCAATTGCTTGCCAGTCATCTTTCTGATGGGCGTTTACGAGCTTCCTTAAGCATTCACCTCTTATCTGATCCACTGTATGGGCGTTTTCTATGTATTGAGTCATTCACTGCTATATAGAGTATGTATGAGTCAGGTGTTTCGTCATTCCTATCGTCGTGTTCTACTAGGTGTCAGGCTCCATGTTATATGTGCACATGACTTTGACTTGATCAGTACTGCATGTGATATCGACGTATCTGATGTTCAGTTAAACTTACGTGGCCATACTTGAAGCTTCGATTCCGGGTGGTCTTTTGAATTTTTAACATTCGGTTGTCCTTGGGCTACGTATTTGTTTAGTGGTTCCTAGTCTTCGTGGTCATGCTAGTATTTGATCTAGTTTTATGATAACAGTATATCAAAGAGTTGATAGAGATCGAATGTCACACGGCCTATTACTCTTACTGTATACTGCTGGCCTATGTGTTCGTTTTATGGTACGTCTGGACATTGGTCCGTGTCTTCAGAAGGTTCGAGGAGGTATGAGGGACTTGTTCTTTTGTATCGGGAATCTTGCTCTGTTGGGTGTAACTTATTCCAATGGGTTTGGTTATTATATACCACTCGACCATAAAAACTGACATCCATGTTGTAGCTCCCTATTAGTTAAGCAACTGTCTACCATTTATGGGTCTATTCACTTCTTGCAAATAACTTCATATTCGCTGCCTTGTCTTCGTGTAGTTTAGAGCGTTATCCCTATTAAGGAGTGTCATCTTACTCTCAACCCTATGAAGACGAATCACCAGATGGAAGTTATCGTTACTAAGCTATGCTATTCTAGTAACTATCGAATACATCCTTGTGCTTCTGGTGTTTTGTCAAGTCAATGTGTAGTTTGGTATGCACTCGAGCTTACTGGTGATTCGATATTGCCCACCTTATTAACCTTGTGCTTAACCACCCTTCGGATTACCCGCTACTGTCGAGTAGCATACATGTCGCCAGGGTATCAATGATCATGTTGCCGTCTTTCTCCAGATTATATACCCCAAGGACCGACGCAAACTATGCTATCGTGAGGTGTGATTTGGCATATAGGTAATACATTGTGCTGTTCGTAAACTGTTGTATTTTAGTGACATAACAGCATATGCAATGCTTTTGACATTTGGGGTACTACAACCCCAAATGTAGCATATGCTTACCTCTTGACCTGATTGTAGTTCACCATACAGGTGTTAAATAAGGCATCTGTAATGTCATAATATATATCGTAACGCATAACATGAGATGGGCGAGGGAGCCCCGTCTATTAAACCCACGGCTATGAGCATTTGCCCACGAAAATCTTACCAGCCACTGCGGAAAGCATTATTACGGCTCTAGGCCGCTGTACAACGAGTGGGATTCGGGGCTTCGTTGCAATTATAGGTTATCAGGACCAGTACGTTGCAAAAGCCAATCAGTGAATCTTCGTTGTTGTTGTTGTTTCTAGGAAAGCTAAAGCTAAGTGGATGGTAGTATGGGATATAAGTAAGTAGGTATGTAGTAAGTAAGTGGCACCTGCCTATAGCATTACAAGCATCCATCTCATGGGACTCACATACTCTAACTTGCTTTACAGATTGCTTCAACTTGATATGCGCTCATCACTGCTAGTATGTGCCCATTGATATACACGGTAGGGTGGACACAGGTCTCAGTGTAGGTCTGCTCAGGTATATGAAGCAGAAACCATTGATTATCTCTTCTTTGTACGTTTTGTTGGTGGAGAGAAGATAAGAATAGGGCGGGCATGTCCTTTAACGTAAGGAGGCAGTAGACATTGTGGAGTAAATCTGCACTGCAAGTATGGGTTTTGTAGTAAGTGGTGTGGTTTACCAGATTCAACATATTGATGAGTCGGTATTGTCATCTTCAACAAGCAGAATATATTCCGCATTCTCTCTGGGCTTACGGCTTACAATCATAAACCCACCCACCGAATACCAAGTCATGGCTAGTCACGAAGTATGTTGAACTCGAATAGGGGTCGATATAGTGACAATCATATGAAAATCGATACCATAGTCCCTTGGCTGGGAATGTCTAGATAGCCAGTGATGTTTAAACTTGGCGCTTCCAAGTCAATCTGAGCATGGTGTTGATTATTCTAGACGTCATCGCCCAGATGTCGAGATAGCATAGAGTCGAGCAGCAACGAGAACTGAAAGCCATGTGTATATCTGACAGAGCGATAATAGTAATGCCAGATGGTTTTCAGTCTATTTGGGCTCGGTCCAGTACCAACGATCAATCATTGGTCAAAATTGAGTGAATGATGGTTTAGACGACAGTACTTGGCCCCCCTATGTTGAAGGGCTGAAACGTACAACGTGTAGTATAACGTCCATAGAAGCACGAGGTCACATAACAGAGCTTAGTAGATCTATACGCATCTAAATTATTCGAGCACGAAGCACCGAGTCACATCAACGTTAAGCTACCGACAGTGCCAACCAACTGCTACCGCGAGCCATAGTCTTGGAGATTAAGAGAAGAGTGTGAGATTACAATTTAGACTAGAGAATAGCACACGACTTGTCGGTGTTATGGTATACGAAGCTTCATGTCACCGGCCACCGTATCCATCCACGGGGTTATCAAGTCCCCCATCTGCTACGCCTTCAACTATGACAGCTTCGAGGTATACAGTACTCGGCCACTTCACGGAGCAGAAGTATGACAACTGGGGTCCACCTCCATTATGCAAGAACTCGTAGGCGATTACGAAACCTGTGTACCAAAAGGGACCAACGGAACGTGCCTAGGACCCCATGTGACTTCCAACCATCACTACTGCTGACAGTCAGCCCCGAAGGTTACTGTTACGAGATCGCGCGATCTCCTAGTTACTTATACGACCAAGGCTGGCATCGGATCTGGTCAGGTTTGTAAGTTGACCTCACCCGTTCGACTACGACGTTTGGCTCCTATATCCTACCAGGATGCCTGTCGAAGATGACTGTTTTGCAAGCACTAAGATGTATCCTCGCTGACATACCATGGGTGGCACCCAACGTAGGATCTCGACACTGCTGGATAGGCCCGGATGGTAGACTGCAGAATTTGACAGCATGGCGATGATGCATGTTGAGCCATCGAGAGCAAGGGCTATTCCTTAGCTGACCTAGCGACAGCCCCATATGAAGCAACGGAAAGTCTGATCCGGCGGCGGGCTTAGATACCCGACAAGTTCGATGCCTGGGGCGACTCCGCTTGATCCGAGGGTTGACCTAATGCCTAGCCCCCGTGATGTCCGCCTCCAGTGGGCAAAAGTGAGGCCGGCTCCAAGGAGGACTCCAGTGCTCCTGTGGTTTCTATCACTCCAGACCGGTATTACTCATCGGCAGTGGATGGAATGCAGACCCCTGTCTTAGAAATCGGTGTCTCTGAAGAACACGGTATGCTGGCCAGTGCAATCACCACTACACTATGGCGTGGCCGAATGGCTCTTCATAGATTGGAATGTAGAAGCCTGGAATGCTATGGGGCGTCGTCATACACTTGGTGGCATATGGAGCGGACAGTCTTGCCGCACGTGGTCATCACAGACTCAGGAACTTGGGCGGAATTTGAGACTGCCCAATAACTATCACATGCCATTCTTGGGCGTTTGCCATTTGGGCAGGGCTGAGCCACCGGCAATGCGAAATAATGATGGGAATTTGCATTTCGGTGCATTTCAAGGTTCGCAGTTGCAACTTCCGCTGCACTAGCGGCTAGGCAGCTTCCAAGGTTCCATCCTTACTGGCGACTGGCTTAATGGGATGTGGGTACCTGCGCAGCTAGTGGATATCGCATTCACCACTGCAAATGGATATACATACATAGTTACATACGCAGCCCCAACATTGCGGCTGGACAGCTGGATTGAGGTTACACGCCAAGCCGAGCAACGGTAGTTGAAAGTGCACGATAGTCGGGAACATAGCCAAGAAAGACACTGCCTCTGCTTCTGGATGGGGAATCTCCATCGTTGCTCGTACACTGCTCGTATGCATGCATCCATCAGCGTACGAAGCATCGTAAAGTGGTTACGTAGTGTATTTCGTAGTGGGTACCTACTGTGTGTGTCACAGCGTGTCACGTAACGCGGAGCTTCGGGCTGTCCAATGATGGCTTATGCCGACCATAAGCGCCCGCTTAAGGCCGAAACATCAACCGTGGAGTGGAGACAAGCCGCAGAGAACATGAGCCGCAATGAGAGAGGCTAGTATCATTGACACACACACACACACATCTCAACCTTCCACATCAAAGTGATGAACAGAGTTTTCCGGTGGGCGGCCTCTGCTGGCTGTGTAAGTACATATGCAGCATAGATGGAAATATTCAAAGCGAATAGAATCGCCTAGATTGATGAGTTGTTCAGGTTTATTGGGAACTTTTGGCCCTACGTGTCTAAGACGGAAAGATCGTCTTGTGGATCTCTAGGCGTGGCCGGTCCGGCTGTTCGTTGCGGTTCGTTTAGTGGTGGATCGAGATAAAGTTCTAGAAGCCACTTCCCACTTCTTCAATGATCGCTGGGTAGCCCATCATGCCCACCATGTATGTATGTATGTATGTACATACAATACGTGCTTGTTCTAGACCCTACCTACAGACAGAGCTTGATGATACGACAAATAAATCCATATGTCGTTATCAAATGCACCACCTACCTACTACGATAGAGAGTTCGGAACTATACTAACCCCCTGGCTATATGACCAACTGCATAGCCAAGCGCAAAAAAATGATAGTTTTGTGAGGATGCTAGGAAGAAATCCGGCTTGACCGACCACTGCGACTTGCATACCCCCAGGCTGTATCAATAGGAGCGGCGCGTTTCACTGCATCGGAAGCAGACTCTCATACATCAATGCTACGTAGCAGGGCCCAAGTGCCTGGCAAACGGATTGAACCATGCATTGTGAAGAACTCACATGTCACAGGAAAAACGAAAAAAAAAAGAATAATTAGAAGAAACATTGAGATGCTATTGGCGCATTTCTCGCCTGTACTTACCGAACCCTTACTAAGCGAGTTAATCAACTCGTACTCTAGTATATCATGACAGGCCGAAAGACTTCCGAGGAGCGGAAGCTTTACTTCAAAATGCTTATATAATAAAGAAGCGCATAGCTTAGAAATAAGACTAAGGAACTGATCGAGTAAAAACCGACGTCTCGGAATGCCGTTACCCACATAACTCCGCGGCGGTGTTCGCTTTTCGGGGTTTATCTCCTCGGGGCAGACTGCGCTTCGGTAGTATAACGGCAACTGGACCCGGGAGCTGGCCAACTTCACGGTGAATTCTAAATGTTGCCTTAGAGATTGCGTAGCGAGGCGTAGCATCGGAATATCTACTGGGTAGTATTCGTAATATCGTACTTGAAAGTGCATACTGTTTCATATAGTCCTATAGCTTTGTCCTTAAGTAATGCTGGGTTAGGTACGTTGCATTGAACTGCCCGGTGCAAACTCGGAAGTACAAATGCCACCCAGGAACTGGAGGATATATGCTGTTACCCAATGCATTTGCGAGGTAACGTACCGAAAAAGAAGGAGGCCTTGTCAGCCCTAAAACTGGGGGCCATCAAGCATATCAGCTATAGCGGGTAAATTACCCGTATCTCAGCTGTTCAAGATCAAAGAGAGAAGCCTTACCCGTGGCTTAGCTGAGTCGGACTTCTTACTTTGATATCAATTGCTTACTCTGATAGATATTCTAGCAACATAGGCACGTATGAGTAAAAGAATCAACATGAAAGGATATGGCCTGCACTGCAATCATCGATCTTACCCGTCACGTTCGGACATAAGACTAGATATCGATGCTTGAGCACCTAGCAGGAATTGTCGCTATTATTAGGGCAGTAAGGGTCATGGTTTCACGGCGTTAGCCTTTAAACAAGCGTTGAACGCACGACCGGGGAAACCGCTGCAACTTGGGCCTCGGCATGTGGGATTACTATTGTACGTCCAAGCAACATCTTGATGATTGGTCGCGCATACTTACTTACCTTTTAATTCAAAATCTATCGTGGTGCGCCTTGTTTTGATACGGAAGAATAATATCCCATCCATGCAGGGAACTATTGATATACATTGGATATAGGTATGCGAAACAATAGCCCGGTGAGATTCGTATGTACTATGGACATTATCTATGTACTGTAGGTAGTCAAGTATAGTACATCAATCAGGCAATAGTGGGCGGCTTAAGCTATCCGACCATGGTGGGGTGATAGTAAGGCGATGAAAGCGTCAGCACATAATCTGAGCACCAGCTACCGAGTCGCCCAAATTTCAACGAATACCGTACGACAGGAGCTGAACGGTTCCAAATAGTTTTATGTAGAACAATGACAGATCTAGATGGCAAAAGCGCACGTGTGGAGGCGAGGCCCGCAAACCCATGATTGGTCAGCCGAACAGGCACGTATGCAAGCGAGCTTGATGAGGCTTCTCCGACGGTGACTGATTGGAAGGAAAAGCCAGCAAGTCCCGTGCCTACCATACCGTAAGCGAGACGGCTTCCGATGTTAGGCACTTTGTAGGAAGGCTGCTACCGAATATCGGGACTACTTCCTCGGGACTGCCTCCTCGCTACTACCTCCTCGGGACCACCTCCTCGGGTAGAGAACGGAGATATTCGAGGGTTGGCTGCGATGCACCAAGACCGCAGACGCCGAGAGACCGAAACGCTTTGGGAAGGAACCAATTCTCTAGTCTTCGTCAAGAAGAGGTAGCCAAGCAGATCTTTTGGCTGTTGCCAAAGCCAAGTTGTTGAATTTGATCGCTTGTTGCTTTACCACATGCGGGAGGGCCTACATATGGACGCCCTGTCTAGGCCTCAACCCTTCTGCATGATGGGGCTGGTGAGACGGGCCAGAACAAGTACCGAGTGTGGCTTGCTGCCGGGCTGCCGGGCTGCCACAAACTCCGTATTATATTGTGGCGGAGCACGGCAGTCCCTGTCGTGAATTGGTCTGTGCTTTCCATCTAGGGCGCACTATTTGCGCGTGATGGTGTCCTTGTTCCGGTATGTCAATCGGCCAGACCTAGGGACTATGTATGCCGCTAACACGGAAAGCATCGGGTTCGTTCGGGCTGCCAATGATTCGACGATAGGAAAACGAGGTGTTATAGGGATGGTCTCGGCATAGTGGACAAAATTTTCATTAATGGCTTTTGCAGTCATATCATACTGCCTGACTACTGCCTGACTACCCACTTACACATACGATCCGAGGCTCGATTAGTCATATGGTATGGGATATGTTTACTATTCACCTTGGGCATTGCTTGCTTGACTTTTGACTTGATACGATAGATCCTGTGTATTATTACGAAGATAATATTCGTATACCTTATAATAGGCACATATGCACTGTACGCCATATGACCGCATGCAGGGCATAGTTACATGTACTGCAGTACCTCCAACGCTTACCCTACGATGTGGTGTATTTGAGGAAACCGACGTCGGCAGTAAGAACCTATGCCAAAAATACTAGTGTGAGTAACATAGAGAACCAGTAACATACATATCTCTTCAATGCCCTACGACAACATAAGTATGGAGAGATACCTATGTATCTTCAAATGCTGATAAGTCAGGCCACCCATGCACCCATGCACCCATGCTCTTGCGTGGATCATCAGTGGTTTAAAGAGTGGGTAATGCGGCCTGGCCCATCCGGAGTGACACCAAAAAAAAGGAGGGGACGGTCGCACCGTTCTGTCTACAGACCAGACAGGCCAGACAGACTACAGGTCGCGTCCTACACACAGCGAAAGCCGAGGGGAATTACGTCATTTGAAGGGCTGCATGCACGCTTGGTGCAATCGACCATGGGGCCCGATCGACCCCAGATTGGCTGGCGCTCTGCACACTGGCAGACAACGAATCGTTGTCTGCTGGAAACCTTAGTGTAGTATGTAGTAGCTGCTATCTACTGCTTTGCTACCATACCGCATGCCATGCCATGCTATAGGTACCATGCTATGCTGTCCAAATCAATGCGCACCTTAGACCCTGCATCAACAACACCGAGGAAGTTTCCTCAATCCGCTGGGCTGGCAGAGACGTGTATTGGCGAGACCCAATGGATCTGGGTATGTTGACATGTTTCTTCGCTTGTGCCTAAACTTACCTGTGGTTAGGTTCGTGAGGAAAACATCCTAAGAGGGATGGGGATGGATACGCTACCCAACCAACATGACTGGATTGCTTATAGAATAAATCTTTGCTTGCATGAAACCGAGCCCGGGTTTTAGCTTGAAGGTGCCCTCTTAATAGGTAGCTTTCTCTCCACAATGTCACATTGTATACATACCTATGGTCGCATCGTCGAAGCATTCCAAATCACCACACCACCAAGGCGTATACAACCACAGGTCTGCCTTTTTTTTTTTTTTTTTTTTTTTTAACAAGGCCGCTGGAAGCCACGAGAGACAACTCGATGGAAAGGGAAGATAGTCTACATAGTCCACAGTACCTATGTACCACTTATTAATCAAAATCGAATCCCGTCAGGCCCGAACAAAGAAGGGGTGAAACACATCCATCCTCCGTTGCCAATTTGATGACTTACAGCGTTTGATGACAATATCTTACCATTCATTATTCTTGTCTCCGGCACAACAACAAGGAAAGTAGGGAAGGAGAGTCTTTTTTACAAACATTCATCGAGGTATTATATAGCAGTAGGACAATGGTTATTAAGGGGTGTCGAGAGGAACAACCATTAGCCGGTCAAGGCCCGCCAGACTTTCTAAGAGGTTCTACGTACAAAGTACTTAGATTCATTGACCTCACCCAGTCTGGTCCTTTTGGAATCGACCTCGGGAGGTTACACCCACGCTTACTCAAAAGGGCGGAGTACATACACTCTAAGTATACAGTACGCAACTATTGTCTTGGCACCTCGTCATCCTTCATCCTCCACCAAATACGACCCCATCCAGGCACATATACACGTTTCTGGCCGTCGTCACAGGGTACTCGGTACATTGTTGACTTACATGCACACGTACATAGCCCCGTACCCAGGCTTGATGTCGATCCCCACTAATACCTTGAACCCTCTGAACCCTCGATCTTCGTGCATATACGCAGATACGTAGGGTAACCGGTATAGAGTATAAAGTTCAAGAGTTGCCACCTTCTCTCCAGTCTTTGATCTACCCCACCATACACCATATACCATAACCATACATCATACCAACATACATCATACCCTCACCATACATACACGCTACGTTCCTCTACGACAAAGCGCAACGTCGACTATCCGACTATCCAAACAACAACCTCAAATCACCACATCGTCTACATACAGCATACAGCAAAGTACGCACCCGCAATATGATGCTTGGGTACAATAACTACTCGACGGTAACACATCACCCTCACAACAACCACTACAAACGGAATCGGAGTCGTCCACAACAACGGCAGCTACTCGACGACTCGAATACTTACAATAGCGCGGGCTCGAGTTTCCATTCGACTCCCACGACGACAACCCCGACACCACAGCAAGCCTTCGACGACCACCCGTTACGAGCAGCGGCTGCCTCCGCGATAGGCATCAACAGCCAGAACCTCAACCAGGTGCCTGACCTGATGCCTTCAGAGTCTTGGATGCTCCATAACCAGCATACTCCAACTGCTGCACAGCGTTTAGGTCACCAGCGCGAGTCCTCTCTCTCGTCTCTAGGCTCCAATGGCCCGGCATCGCCCTACAACCCAAACATATCGAACCCACAAATAGCTGTTACCGAGTCGGGCAACAACGATGGGTTCCACGAGCTGAACTCAGGTGACGGTGCCTACTCTTACCAGCTGAATAAGCACATGCCCGACCATTTCTACACGAGTGCGCTGGCGGGCTCCAACAATGCAAAGAGCCGCCACCGGAATAGTGTCAACAACAGTGGATACACGGCTATGGCTGGCTCCTCGTTCGCTGATGGCTTGCCCATCCTATCACCATCGGCAGCGCAGCAGAAGTCGAGAGGCGATCGGGGCCTTGCGCCAGCCCTTGAACTTTCAGCCAGTAACGGGTCGTCCACGAGATCGCATCCCGTCTCTGTGGCGAGTTCTACTGCGGACGATGACTCACCCGCCACGCCATCCCTTCACGAGCCTGAGGAGGATACCAGAAGGCCCAAGAATGGTGAGAATTCCGAATTTTCAATCCTACGTTACCTCAGTGACTCTGATGATGACATATGCTCACATTCTTTCTTGGACGGCCTAGTCTTTAACCAGAACCTTCCTCCAAAACTAGACCGCACTCTGACGGATGTCTACACGGACGAGCTGTATAATCCAAACTTCACCTTCACTTCAGCATCGCCACCTCAGACAGTAGCCATGTCGCCAAGTAACGATGTCTTCGCGCAGAGACTCCATGCAGCCAACAGCCAGCACCTCAGCGCTGCGCAGTCGCCTGACTCGAGCACATCGCGAGACCGGTCGCCATTCCGCCAGTGCTCTCCATACGCATCAACTGTCAATGACTTCGCGCAGATCGGGATGAACCAGGTTCGACTTGGATCGGCGCAACATATGCGCGAGAAGAGGAAGGCTGAGCAGGACGCGAGGGAGATCCAGCACCAAATGGCACGCAGCACAGCACGTCAATCCGGCACGCCTAACACGATCTCTCCCAAGGATGCTGTCTTGGATTTCAACGAGCCGGAAGATGGTTCCAACTTCCCGCTGTTTTCCCCACACGAGACCAGTGGGTTCAAGATGGAGTCACTAAGTCACAACAGCAACAGTGGGGCACCGCAACATCAGCAGCAGCAGCAGCAGCAGCAGCAGCAACAACAGCAGCAGCAGCAGCAGCCAAACCAGTCGTTTCGATCTATCAGCACAGCTACTCCAGTTCCAAGCGCTTTCAACTTCTCCATGCCGGCCAATCTCCACATGCCGCAGCAGTATCCGTTCATTTCGCGTTCACATTCGCAACACGAACAGAATCAGCAGCAGACCACGCCGACAACTTCGAACTTTTCACGGGTCAGCTCTATTGATATTGGCACCCCGGACTTCAGTGATTTACCTGCGCAGAAGCCACCAGGAACGAAGGCCGACGGGGGTACGTACACATGTACATATCACGGCTGCAGCCTTCGGTTCGAAACTCCAGCCCTTCTACAGAAGCACAAACGCGAGGGTCACCGGCAGGCAACGGCGCTCAATGCTATTCGAAGCCCCGTGGGAGGGATGACTAGTACTCTTCTCAACAGCCAGGCTGGACCTCACAAGTGCGAGAGGATCAACCCGAGCACGGGCAAGCCCTGCAACACGGTTTTCTCCAGACCGTACGATCTTACCCGTCACGAGGACACTATTCACAACGCTCGCAAGCAGAAGGTCCGATGTAACCTATGTACGGAAGAGAAGACCTTCAGCCGGGCAGACGCACTTACCAGACACTACCGCGTATGCCATCCCGATGTGGAATTCCCCGGCAAGCATCGGCGGCGGGGCGGCAGTGCTGCTTAACTAAATCGTTCGGAGGGCGCCCACGCATACTGACTCCTGCATATTGGCATAACCCGGTTCGGACGACGGCATGAGTGCATCCATGCGTCCATGCACCCATGCCATGTCATGCCAGCAAACCCTAAACCCAGCAGTTTACTCGAGCATCCTTTTCTTTTCCTTCGTACGGCCACATTGCATCGTATCATCGCATCATCGCATCACGCCGTGTCCATGGTGTCAAATGTCGCATCACGCCGCATTACGTTGTGCAGACAGGCAATGCTGTGCAATGACGACTCAATCGCATCTCGACACGAAGCTGATTCGAGAGCTCTGACAGCGCCCAAGTGCATGCAGCACGACCCGGCATGGGCCCGATTACCCCAAAGCCGTTCCAGTCCCGTCATCCAGGGTCCAACGTCAATATGCAGGGTCCTGCTTAGTCCTGCTGGCCAAGACCAGGCTTGATCCCGTTCCGGCATCGATCGGCACATTAGGGCAGGTTTTGTCCCACTTCCGCTGATCCCTTCTGCGGGCCCAATTGGTCGCCCGCCGCAGGTTGAACGCCTATGACGTCAGGCACTCGAGCTCCCCCTCTGCACCCTCTGCGTCTTCTGCACCATCATCGACACCACTGACACCACGGACACCCTCCCGCACCACCACCTGCAGAAAAATGAACACTTGTCGTCGATAACGGGCTCTACGACATCATAGCCCAACCTTATTCCATGCATGCACATCAATGGCTTGCTGCTGCCGCTAGCGATGTCGTCTCGCCGCTGCTTTCCCCGTTGCTTTCCCACTATCTGCTATCTATCTGCTATCTGCTATCTGCTATCGAGCGACACACCCCAAGTCCAACGACCGGAACTAGATTGTTACCTACTCGATCTATTCTCTCGGGCTTGCATGACCCTTCTTATCATCATCAACGTCGTCATCGTTGTATTGTCACCACAAAATGTCACTCTGCCTACCCACCCTGACCACCGACCCTTCCGTCGCATGGTGACGTGGGCCTATCCGTCATAGCTTCCCCCCTTCCCCCATCTTGGTATGGTCGGCAAGCGGGGTGCGGAACAGTCCCCTTGCATTAAGTTACGACACCTTCTTCTTCTTTTTCTCATGTATTATTTTTCCCGTACCATTTTCTACTTCGGGTTCATTCTTAATTTCCTCGATTCCCTTGACGTCATCCGAACAAGGGATTTTACTGCATTTCAATCATCGCTATTATAGACTCGGGTGGGCCAGGAGGATGGCCCGGGTTGGCGCACCGCTAACGTCTTAATGACTTACATTAATGTCTCCATGTACCATTATCATATCTTGTCCGTATCAGCGGTAGCGTGCCATCCTATCCTTTTTCGGCGGTTGTCTCAGATTACTTCCCTATGTCTTTACTTTTTTCTTACGTTTTAGACTTCTGTACGATACTAGCGGGGGCATGGTCGGTGGAGTTTGCGGGAAAATGGATGACGTTGATGACTTATAACGAGATTGTATGAGAGAGAACCGCTCAGAAAGGAGAAGAGAGGCTTGGTTTTCCAAAGGGGAAATAAAGAAAAACGTTTGGGATTGGCGTCGTGTTTCATATTATGCGGGACGTGAAAACACGAAATAGGTCGCTGGCGTCAGAAGAAGGCTGCTCGTTTGTACGATGAGCGATTTGGCAGGAAGACAGCCCGGGAATTCTCTTTACCAATAGATCATGAGCTTTACCAACAACGGTGGTATATAATCACTCAGAACAAATTAATCCTCGGGCATTTCCCCGGGCTTGCATACCTACTTACACGCCCCTTTTTGGTATGAAAATACGTTGGTTGGCTAATTGGCCAATCAAAAAAGTGACCATGTAGATTCTGCATCATCCTCATAAGGGGGCAGACATATCATTGCCTAGCATTGATGTTAGCCTGACATACGTGACACATCCAACGGCGCTCCAATGGCCCGGTTTGCAATTGGCAAGGGGCTTGGTACAGTGCATTGCATAGATGCCCAAGACGCCCCCGAGACGCCTGCTTGCACGCAACAGCAGCGCTGCCAAGAGTCTAGGAAGGCTACCGGCATCATGGCGATATGTTTATTCGTAACCAGAGCCTGCCATGCAGTGACTGGCTGGCGATGCAGTGTACCGTTGTTCGACATGAGCTCTGGCCGGTCCCTTGTAAGTGTGGTAAGGATATCGAAGTCAATGCTAAACTAACCGACCTTTGAGACCCCATCTGCCGCCACGTATCATGTGTAAAGAGGGTTCGCAAGGTCTGGGAAAGAACAGGACACGATAGTAATGCAAAGGCGTGAAGAGATCCAGCAGCAGCAACAGCATTAGCGCCAAGGTCAGGCGTGAGAGGCACAAAGTGTCCCATCATGTATGGTATCGGATCTTACTGTATTGGCAACTACCGATAGTAGGACCCCAAATACATAGGCATCCACTCGCGCTTTAAGCATTCATTACAAGTTAATCGTGTAATGATTGTCAGAGTCACGGGGGATGTGTCTTTGATTGTCCATAGAAGTAATATTGTCTATCTACCATAACGGAGAGGAACTGCCACATCCATCGACTTATGATGATAAAACCGAAGATCGTTAAATTCCCAACCCTAGGATCCCGGTTTGTACAGAGTGAAGACTTGGTGAGGATAGATACAGTATCACTATCTCCCATATATAAGGGTAAGACACGCAAGTAGGTAAGTAACATAACGGCAGCAGCAGGACACAAACCGAGCAGATCATCTGTGTAGTATCTTACTCTGAACTCAAGACGGCGGCTCGCACGTCAGAGAACAGAGGGATGATCCCTGTCCACAGCTGGAACTAAACCAGACAGTTAGCAACATGGGACGGAAGAGCAGAATACATATATAGTGGTGATACAGTAGTGGCTAGATTATTAGAGGATCTCATTCATACCTGGTAGTAGCCCTGGGAAGCGAGCACCTCTAGTCCCGGTAGCGTAACCCATCCGTAGCTCTCGGCCAGTTCCATGAGGGCCGTGCGGCGCGGCTTGTAAGCCATCTCGAGCAGGATGCGTGGTGGCGAACCTGCTGGTTGTTCTGGCTGCTGCCGCAGCACCGTGTCCATCAATTCCCGTATCGAGGGATCCAAGGGCCTGTCCGCGGGTACTGTGGTAATAACAGTGCTGGGAAGGTGACGAACAAGGCTGGCATCCGCAACCGGCTCGATCTTGAAGTCCTCGGGGAACGACGAAGCGAGTTCGCCTGCCCTCTGCGCGTTCCGCGCTACGACGTAGATGGGGCTGTAGCCGAGGGAGTGAAGAGCGTAGATGGCCGCCCTCGAAGTACCGCCGGAACCGACTACTAGCGCGCTGCTATTTGACGTCGACGACGAGGAACCTGCCGTTGCAGCAACAGCACCTGCCGAGCGAAGGGAATAAACCATGCCTCTCCAGTCGGTATTATCTCCCAGTAGGCGGGTCTTCCCCCCGTCTGTTTTCGGGACGATGGTGTTCACGGCACCGATGATCTTGGCCGAGTCTGAAATCTCATCCAAGAGTTCCATGATATCGAGTTTCAAGGGAATTGTGACAGAAGCGCCACCAAAATAAGGGGATCGGATCAGGTCCTTGACATCCGCAGCAACGTCAGTCTCAAACAAAGAGTACTCATGTGGCAGACCCGTCTGGCGGAACAGAGCGTTATGGAGGGCTGGCGAGCGTGACGCCGAGATAGGCTTGCCAAACAGATAGAACTCCTTCTTTTCTTGCTCCCCGAGCAGAGCCAGTGCAATACGTATTTCTGCAGCCGACAGCTGACCTGGTGCTGCCTTGAATGGCAGGTCAGGGTGAGAGACCGGGGTGAGGAAGCCGTTTAGCACCCGTGACAGCTTTCCAAGCGGGCCCATGTTTAAGGCAATGATGGGCCTGTCGTGGGCCGCCAGCATTCTAGCCTTGAAATCGGCAAGGGCAAAGTTGTCTTCCATCCTCTGGGCAACACCCACGAGCTTGATAACGTCTCCGTATTGCAAGGCACGGTTGTACCACGCCTGCCAGCTCCCATTTCTCCACGACAAATTGCCCACGGGGTCATGATGAGACGCAATCACGCGCGTTGTGGTACCTTCTCGAGACTGTATCACCTTGTCTAGTGTTTCGTTGGAAAGACTCATCTCAAGATCTATGTACTCGACACCCGACCGCAGAGCTATCTGGTACAGTGGAAGCACCTCCTCTTCCGACTCGTAGCGGAAACGACCACCCTGGGATTCGGAGCGGAGGGTGAAAATGATGGGCACATTTGCCGCCGAGCGCAACTGCGCAATCTGTTCGCCAACCGAGTCAGGCGAAAGGTCGTCAAGCAGATCAACACGTAGTTCTACCGCGTCCGAACCGACTACGACACGGGGGATGACCTCGAGCGCTGATGAGATTCTAGGCACTGTCAATGAGACGAAGAACGACGGCCGCTTCCTCTTGACTTCTTCGAAATCTTTGTTGTCCCCACACATAACCGAGGCGAAGCGCATGAAATCTGCCGGGGCGTCGTGAAGATTTCCCGGCGGGTCGAGGTAGGGGCTGTGATATTCGTAATTGCTACATTCCTGGAACAGTGGTCTGCGCCTCTCGTAGACATCACGGATCTGGTCAGAATAAGCAGGGCGTGTCTTGTCCCGCATGAGATATTCGACTACCCGCTCAGCATCACGCTTGACCAAAAGGACGATGCCGCCGTTCCGATGATAGGATATCAGCAGCTCCAGTGCTTCAGGTGTCTCGACAATGCCACCGCCGCAGGAGAAGACATGGCCCTGAGATTGGTTCTTCATAACATCCCGTAGAAGCTCAAGTTCATCATGTCTGAACCCATCCCAGCCACGGCCGCTCTCGTTGATGATCTGTGGAATCGTCATACCGGCTCGGCGCTCGAGCTCATGATCCAGGTCGATGAAGGTTCGTCCAGAAACGTTTGCCAGCCAACCGCCAGCCGTTGTTTTGCCAGCACCTCGCATACCGACGACGAATATCGATGGCTTGGGCTTCGAGGCCTTTGCAGCGCTCGGGTGCTTGGCTTCGTGCTGATCAACACCAGACAGGTTCACCTGGAAAGACTGTGCTAGCACATCCCACCAGCCGGGCCACGTCTTGCCCGTGCACTCCCGCTCCAGGATGGTGACGGGGTTTGGCGACAGGACAGACAGGACGCTAAAACTCATTGCTACTCTATGGTCATCATAGCAGAAGACACCGCCCTTGGGCTCGGTAAGTTCTTGATAGTTCCTACCCGAGACCACGATCCCATCTTCGAGCTCGCGACAGTGCACACCAAACTTGGCAAGTTGCTCCCGCATGGCGGCAATGCGATTGCACTCCTTCACACGCTGATTGGCAATGCCGGTAATACGAGTTTCACCCGTGGCGACGGCACCGAGAACCGATGCTGTCAAAAAGGCATCGGTCATGGGTTCCATGTCGACGTCGATACCCTTCAGCCCTCCAGGGCTTGGACCAGTAACCGTGGTAGATGAGTCCGTCTGGTCTACTTTGCAGCCCATAGGCCGCAGCACATCAACGGCGAACCGGGCGTCACCCTGCAGCGAACTAGCCCCGATGTTAGGGATAGTACATGTCGTTCCCGTGATAGCAGCAACAGCAAGAGGGTAGGTCGCAGAACTCGCATCGCTCTCGACGACGTATTCCTCGGGGTTGATGTAGGACCCCTGGGGAATGTGGTAGGTATGTGCTTCGTCTGCTGATTTCGTAACAACGATACCAAACGACTTCATCATGGATATGGTCATATCGATGTACAATTGAGAAATTGGCTTCCCGCCCACGAGACGAAGTGTCACTGGGTTCTTTGCGTACGGCGCGCACATCAAGAGTGACGACACATACTGGGACGAAACAGTGGCAGCCAACTCGATGACTCCTCCGTCCAAGCCACCGGCAGCATCAATTTGCAGCGGCAGGCTACGCTCCTGACCTAGGTACTTGATGTTGACGCCGTTTGCCCTCAGGGCATCGACCAGGGGCCCGATGGGACGGACTTTCATCCGTGCGTTGCCAGTTAGTACAGTCGACGTCGAGGATGACGAAGGCGAGCAGAGTGCAACGACACTCGTTAAGAAACGGGACGCGGTGCCTGCGTTTCCAAGGTATAGATCCTCCGTGCCCGATTGGAGTTTGCCGCCTTTGCCAGTGACAACAAGAACTTCACCGGCGTCTTCCCAGGCATAGGTGGCACCGTTGAGCTGGGCAATTGCTGTGAGCATATATTCAGTGTCATCGGAGTGCAGCAGGTTCTTGACACGACAGGTGCCCTGGCCGAGAGCGGCTAAAACTAGGGCGCGGTTGGATATACTCTTAGACCCGGGAGGGGTCACTTGCACGTTCGAGGTAGATGGGACCCCTGGGCTAACACGTATAGCCGGAGAGAGAACAACCCTGATGGCATTGTCGTCGACAACACTGGCTTTGGGTTCATGCGTCCGGCCAATAGCAGATAACAGAACGATTTTCTTCTTCTTTCCGTCGTTCTTCTTGTCGACTGCCATTTTCTCGAGCAAGACGTCGACAGGGCATTTCTTCCCAGCCGTCAATTTGACAATACGTTTGTCATGAAGGGAGGTGGGAAGGTCATAACTCGCAATGCACTTTACTAGGCGGGCGACGGCGCCCGGCCGGAGCACGCCAAGGTAACGGGCAAGCTCGGCCTCCTTGACCATGCCGATAGCGACAGCTTCTCCATGCAAGACCTGGGGCGTGAGGATAGCCTCGAAGGCGTGGCCTATAGAATGGCCGAAGTTCAACAGGTTACGCAACCCGCCCTCCTTCTCATCCTTGGAAACGACCTCGGCCTTGGTACGGGCAGACGCAAGCACGATCCGCTTCAGTATAGAGCGGATAGGACGTACTCTCTCGCTGGGGTCGGAATTCTTGGATTTGACGGTTTCGAGGATCAGAGACGCATTTTCTTCTAGTGCAGTGAACTCGGTCTCATCCCATATAGCGGCAGTTTTGATAACCTCCGCCATGCCATTAATAAACTCGCGCACGGGGAGAGTCCCGAGGAAAGCAAGATCTATGTAGATACGACGGGGCTGCCAGAAGGCGCCGATGAAGTTCTTGCCTGCCGGGGTGTCGATGGCCGTCTTGCCACCGATGGAGGAATCGACCATGGAAAGCAGGGTCGTGGGGACCTGAACGAAACGGACCCCGCGCATGAAGGTGGCGGCAACGTAGCCGATCATGTCACCAATGACACCCCCGCCCAGAGCAATTATGACAGTGTCTCTGGTGCATTGCTGGGCCAACATCCAGTCCTCGATATCGGCCTTGGTCTCGCGGCTCTTGGACGTCTCCCCCGGCGGAATGGTGTAGGTAAGCAACCTAGCTTGTGGGTTGCTGCGCTGGGCAGCCTCAGCAAACTGCCTTTCGAAGGGCGGTACATAGCGATCATGAAGGTTAGTGTCCGTGATGAGCACGTAGGTCGAAGACCGGAGGTTCTCCACCAGGTCACCAGGAACGAAACTGAGCCAGATGCCGTGATCAACGACAATGGAGTCAGACCCGAGAATAGAGATACGCGTCGGGCCCGAGCTCGGACCGCCGTGTGCATCGGCTGAGTGAGGACCCGCTGCCGCCATGGCTCCTGCGTTGTATGTCCGGACGTGTGTACGGCTGCTGCTGCTCCACCGCCTGTGTCTCCCAGGCTAGAGGAGTGAAAAGTACAGTAGAGACGAGGAGAAGATCGTCTCAACCGGGCAAGGTGGACACAGCTTGGGCGAGACAGGAACGCGGAAACAGCTGTGAATCGACTAGTTTCCTAGAGTATAGTTCATATGTACGAGCCTAGGACTCGGTCTTTTCCTTGGACATGCTCAAAGGGAAAGGGGCTTCCGATATCAAGTCACGGCGGAATATACTATGTAGGTATGTAGGTATGTAGGTAGTCAAAGAGTATAGTCGGAAAGTCGGAGTCGGAGTCAGAGCCAGGGAGCAAGAGGTGGTTATTTTCTCGCAACTTAATTGGCCAATCAGAAATAATGGGTTTTCACTGCTGTTGAAAAAAAGATTGAAGGTGGTGTGTAGGCTAAAATGCACACTAGAATGGCTCCGGTTACGGCATATAACTCCATACAACCTAGGCAGCTGGGTACATACAACATACATTGTGTGGCATAGGGACTCTGGCACTCCAGACTCGGGAGCTACTTCCCACGCTTCCATGCTGCTGTAGTTCCCAGCCTCCAATCCGCGCCTCCAATCACACTGGCACACAGTCTAGTTTAAGGCATCATGCACGATTATGCATATACCCAAACGCTACCTAGGTATTAAGGCAACTAGTTAACTCCGAACCCTTTCAAGGTAAGGTAGATTTCTTGTCCTGACATGCCTCCAATCACCAAGCACTTGCATATGCCTTCTTGCGTGCATCTCAACCATATCAAGACCATGTCCAAGTCAGGCGCAGTAATTGTAGACCTATCTACTCCACCTTCAATGGCATGCGCTCTTCAGACCCGTAGCTCCGGTCGGCTATACGGAGTATTACACTCGATGCTACTTGACGACCAGCAAGATATGTACTGTAACGTGCGGCTTAATAATGGCCATCTACTCCATAGTAGCCCTAGGCCAATTATTTTGCCTGGGGGGGCTAGGGACCGGGTCGCCTGGTGAATATTATGGATGGAACCCACAGTGTGGGTTCGCCAGGGGGCACGGGTAGCTTCGTTAACAGGACCAAGAGCTCACCTACTAAATAAAAAACGTGACGTTCAAGCAATCATTTTGTTTCTTGAGTTGCTTTCTACTCTGTATCGCGACCTCATCGATTGTGTATCACATATCCCGCCCAAAGAAACCATGGCAGTCCTTGTGGATAATGTCAGTGACGAGGACAAAAGTCTTGAGACGGGCCAGGAACCCCAATACGAACCGATTCACCTGAGTGGCCAGGAAAGTTCGCAAGAACCGACGCGTACCAGTTCCAGAGTGTCCGCTTCTCGGCAATCCCTTTCAGCTAAGTCGGCGTCGATAGCTCGTGTGCGTTCTCAGAATGGCCACGGCTGTGCCGACTTGGACGAGAGCGAGTGGCCCGACGATACGCTCTCACCAGACCGCACTGAGCTCGAGAAAGACCCCTTTGAGGTGTCATGGGAAAGTGAGGATGAGCCTCTGTGCCCCCGCAGCTTACCGCTCATTCGCAAGTGGATTATTGTTCTCATCGTTGGCATGGGTAGCCTCTGCGTGTAGGTCTGCCCCGTCGTAGCTTGGTGAAAGGCATCATCCTTTACCGTCCCGTCCCGGGCGGAGGTCGACTTATACTGACAGCCTGTCAGTACATGTACGAGCTCAATCTACACGTCCACGTATAGCCAGATGAACCCCGAGTTCGGCATTTCTACTATTGTGGGAACCGTCGGCTTATCAACTTTCGTGCTCGGGCGTAAGTCTAAATCCGACCCCCAGTCTGCCCCCTGGCCTGATCGCGAACCGTACTAACGACGGAATCAGTGGCACTTGGCCCGCTACTCTTGAGTCCACTGAGTGAATTCTATGGTAGAAGACCGATTTACATAGTTTCCTGGGGGATGTTTCTTATCTGGCTGATACCCTGCGCCGTTGCTCGAAACACGCAAACGATACTGATTGTAAGAGTGCATCTGGTGCCCGTGGATGGTCTCAGTTAGATGCGGGCCCCGAAATTACTGTAAAAAAACATTCGCTGATTCCACATACCCCGTAGGCGCGCTTCTTCGACGGATTTGGCGGGAGCTCTTTCCTCAGCGTCGCTGGTGGAACGGTCAGCGACGTCTTCAGGCGTGATCAGATTCAAGCGCCGATGGCTATTATCGCTCTGAGTCCATTCATAGGTAGGCCTTTCAGCGTCCCTGGGTTCCTCTTCATCAAGTTAATCATCATTAGGACCGAGTCTAGGGCCTTTGCTCGGCGGCTTCGTCAATTTCCATACGAACTGGAGGTGGACATACTACGTAAGTATCCCAACTCGGGTCATCCATGGATGTATCGTCCGAAGTGGCAATCATGAGGTACCAGTGGCTAACAATCTACGGGCGTAGTTCATAATCATCTGGGCATCTGCTTTATTGCTGCTGATTATATTTCTTGCCCCTGAGACATACCGTATGATACCAGTGGCACCCCTTCTCTGTCCCTAGCGACGGCCACTGCAAGCTAACGCTATTATAGATCCAATCAAGCTAAGGGAGAAAGCGAGAGCCCTAAGGAGGGAGACAGGGGATGATCGGTGGAAGTCTCCAATGGAAAAAGCCACCAAGTCCATCCCCAGGACCATCGGATTGTCCCTCCTTCGGCCTTTCCAACTGCTCATTTTTGAGCCGATGTGCTTGCTCCTTTGTATATTCTCAGCCATCCTGCTGGGCGTGCTTTACCTTTTCTTCGGAGCCTTTGGCGTCATCTTCGGCCATAACTATGGTTTCAACCTTTGGCAGACCGGCCTATCCTTCCTCGGCATTTTTGTTGGTATGGTGCTCTGCTCTGCCACAGACCCCCTCTGGCGGCGGGTGCATGGATGGTTGATCGAACGAAACAACGGGATACAGGAACCCGAATTCCGTCTAGGGCCCGCCATTGCCGGGTCCATAGTCGTGCCTATTGGGCTCTTCTGGTTTGCCTGGACTACATACCCTCACGTCCATTGGATCATGCCAATCATCGGCTCTGGTATATTTGGTTGCGGTGTAAGTCATCTCCATCGCACCATTCACAGCTACGCAGACTGCTTGCTTTGTTATCTGTGGCGCATGTTTCAATATCGTCGTATTTGCAACCATACTTCTGCTGCTGAATCTTTCCAATGTTACTGACCCAGTTCGCGACAGACACTTCTTTGTTTTACCGGAATATTCACATTTCTCGGTGAGTACCCTTCCCCCCCCTCGAAGATGGACAGTACCTCTTCTCTTCAGCGGTGGGGCTTACATTGGTATTTTATAGTTGATGCATACCCACTGTACGCAGCCTCGGCCCTAGCAGCCAACAGTTTCACGAGATGCGCATTTGCAGGTAAGTTTCATCACAAGATCTCGAGCATAGCGACACCCATCACGTTAAACTAGGAGCTGACTAGTCGCATATAGCTGCCTTCCCGTTGTTCGGACTACCAATGTACAACGCGCTTGGCTACCAATGGGCCTCGAGTTTACTTGCCTTCTTAACAGTGGCAATGCTTCCTTTTCCATATCTCTTTTTTCGCTTTGGAAAGCGTTTGCGAAGGAATAGTAAATTTGCTGCTTAAAAAGAAATATATAATGTAATTTATATTTTAATAATTATTATAATTATTATAATAAAGAATTACTTATTATATCAATAAAATGTATTTAAAAATGTATAATAAGCTTATATAATATATTATATTAATTTTAATTAAAGGTTATTTTATAAAAATAATATAATACGGAAATTATATCTAGAAATTCAGGCTTAAGAAATACCTTTAATATGCGGGCTTTTTATTAATTAGGCCTACTTTACGCGTTTTAAGAACTAATTAAGCCAGTTAGCTCTGTTTTTTTAACTAATTAAGTAATGCGCTTTAAAAGTATTATATATTATTGAATTCACTTATTAACGCTAACTTCGTAATTTTATATAATGCACTTAATAAAAACCTTTATAACTTACTTATTTAAAGCTAAACCTGTAATTTTATATGATATATTTAATTATAAATATTATAACTACTCTTATATTCACTTATATAGCTATATATATAATCATTTATATAATCATTTATTATAGCTTATTTATTTATTATAAGCTGTTATAACTTATTTATTACAGCTTATTTATTATAGCCTATTAAAGCTAAACCTGTTACGATAGCTATAAGACATAAGGAGCTATATAAAATAAGGGAATAAAGAAAGTGAATAGTACTAGCGCAGAAGTGGGCCCTATACGGCAACCTATAGCAAAAGCCTGCAACTTTTCTGCTTATCTTTTCCCTTTTCTTTCTTTTTTTTTTTCAGCTTAGAATTTTATATAGCTAATGGAATTCAGATTTTCGAAACGAAGCCAGTAGCCCGTAATATAATTCTAAGCTCGTTTTCTTTATTTAAAAAGATTAATAATAATACCGATTAAATGAAAAGTTTAAGCTATAATATAATAAGCGTGTCTTAAAAAAATCGCGAACTTAAATCCTTAATTCTTAATACCGCTAAACCATTATATCCGACGAATTAACGAATAAGACATCATGGTGCAATTATCGGGAAAAACGGCCGAAGCCGTCGAAAAAGCCAAAAAGGAAATGCGATTCCACGAGTTTGCGCTTAACCGAATTACATTAAACCCTAAGAAATTCCCGAAACCTAAATTCCGACACCGATCGAATTTAATTAACGTTATTCCTTTTATATTAAAAGAATTTATTACTTATAAAAAATGTAATAATAAATTTATTAAAATGTATATTTACGATAACTTTAAGAAATTCTTTCCGAAAACGGAAATTAAAGCGATAACTGCTATTTTCGAACCTAATAAATTTTAACGCGATTTTATTAATAAATTCGATGAATTAACGGCTACATATGGCAAAATGGCCGACGGAATCAGCTTTTCGTTTATCGCTTTAATTAATATCAGCAAAAATGCTTGTTTTAATATCGATAAAACCGTTAATTAAGTTGCTTTTAATAACATATATTAAAAGGATGTAAAAGCGACCTTTTACGAAATTAAGGTTCGAATCCTTATAGGCCTAATCCTAACCGGAGGTTATTCTGTAAAGGTGGTGTGATACGGAAATTATGTCCAGAAATTCAGGCTTGGGAAATACCTTTGGAATGCGGGCTTCCCATTGGTCGGGTCCACTCTATGCGTTCTGGCGACTAGTCGAGCCAGCTAGCTCCATTTTGCCAGCCAATTAAGCAGCCCGCTTTGGAAGTATAATACATTGGCCCAACTTATTTATTAACGCCAGACCCGTAATTCCGTATAATGCACCTAATAAAAACGCATATAACCCATTTATCCAAAGCTAAACCCGTAATTCCATACGATACAGCCAATTATAGCCCATATAGCCACTTATATAGCCATTTATATAGCTATCCATATAACTTATTTACTTGTTATAAATTATTATAACTTACCTGCTATAGCTATAGCCTATTTGTTATAACTTATTTGTTATAACTTATTAAAGCCAAATCCATAATTCCGTACGATATACCTAATTATAGCCCGTATAGCTATCCATTATAGCTAGCTTACTTATTATAGCCTATTTATTATAACCTACCTGTTATAGCCTATTTGCTATAGCCTATTTGTTATAGCTTACCTGTTACAATTTACCAGCTACAGCCTACCAAAACCAAACCCATAATTTTATATAATGCATCCAATTGCAACCTATATAGCCATTTATTACAGCCTATTTATTACAGCTATTACAGCCTATTTATTACAGCTGCTACAGCTATACCAATTATTAGCCATTTCTTGCTATCAGTTATATATTTATTGCAGCCCTTATTTCCTTGCCGTTTAACGGGCGTAAGCCCGTATAACCTCCGGTTAGGTTCTAATAGCTTAAGGGTTTTCTTTTTTTCTTTTTTTTTTTTTATTAAGAATTAAAAAAAAAAAGAAAAAAAAAAGAAAACCCTTAAGCTGGCCTAAATATCTTTTTTTTTAAATACGTATATAAAATAACGTTTAAAAAATACGAATATAAAATAGCCTTTAAAAGATAC
>JAKJXP020000097.1:0-113998 GCA_022225965.2 Diatrype stigma
ACCCTAACCCTAACCCTAACCCTAACCCTAACCCTAACCCTAACCCTAACCCTAACCCTAACCCTAACCCTAACCCTAACCCTAACCCTAACCCTAACCCTAACCCTAACCCTAAGCGTTATATTTTAATAAAAAAGCTATATGTAAAACTTAAAAGAATTATGCATAAGTTGCGCATAAAATTCGAAAAGGCCATAACGCATTACGAATAAGTCGCATATAAAATTTAAAAAAGCCGTAATATATTGCGAATAAATTACGAATAAAAATAAAAAAATCGTAATATATTACGAATAAATTACGAATAAAAATGAAAAGGTCGTAATATATTACGAATAAATTACGGGTAAAAATAAAAAGGTCGTAATATATTACGAATAAATTACGAATAAAAATAAAGAAATCGTAATATATCGCGAATGAATTATAAAGAAAAATAAAAAGATTTTTAAAAAAAACTGAAATAATTTAATAATATAATAAAATATACGAATAAATTAAAACAAATTACGAAAAAACTATAAACAAATTAAAACAAATCGAAGCAAATTACGAATAAACTGGAATAAATTTAAATAAAATCCGAAAATGTAATAATATTATTAGCCGTATATATAAAATAAATGGATTTTATTATTGTTTATATATAATATTTATAAGAAATAAAAATTAATTAACTAGCAAAACGGAATTAACTGGCTCGATTAATTATTAAAACGAACGTAACGGGTCCGACTAATCGCAGGCAAAAACGCTCGAAATATTTCCCAAGCCTGAATTTCTGGACATAATTTCCGTATTACACCACCTTTATAAAATAACCTCCGGTTAGGATTATTATAAGCGTTATAAATAAAAACGTATAAAGCTAATACAATATTAAAAACGCATTTACTAAATTATTAAATAATTAAAGTAATAAATATATATTTATAAATGGCTTTAATACTTTAATATCGATATTAATAAAATTATAATAAAACATAACATTAACGTTAAAGTAATACGTTTACGTAATAATGTTAGCGGTATTAAATAAAATAATCGAATTAATAAATTAATGCATAATATTTAATGACGTTTAAATTAATATAATAATTATAAATTAATATTAAAATAATATTTATTAATAATTCGTTATTCGGAATTAAAATTTAAAAACATTTTAATATTCTTATAAAACTTTATTAATAAGCCGTAAACGTAAATATATATCATAGTAATTAATAATAAGCAAAGGTTAATTAAATATATATAAAATAATAACGATATATAAATTATTGCGATTTACGAAATTATAAACCGCTATTACATTTCGAATATTATACGTAATTACGAAAAACTTATAACTAATATTAACGATTTAATAACATTTATTAAAGCTAATCGTTATAAAATAAAATAATTTAAACTTATTATAATCGTAAACCGTTAATTTAAAAATGCAATATAAATTATAAGTAATTACATAAAGGGCTTTAATAATTACGTTAAAGCTTTATAATAAATACATAATAATAACAAATTCGATAAATATGTTATTTAATATAATTTAAAGATTAAAGCGATAAATAAAAAACTATATAACCGTTATAAAACTAATAAATAATTCGGTAATATGTTGTTATTTAAGTTTTATTAATCGAATAAATCCTTTTATAATAATATATGCGCCAATTGCGTATTTTATAATACAAACGACGAATATATTCGTAATGGGCATAAAGGCGGCGTTTTAAACCTCATTTCGCTTAAATAATTACAGATTAATATTAAAAATTTTAAAAAGAACTTTAACGATAATAAAAAAAATAAGCTAAGTATTAAGAATTCGAAAAATAAAAAACATATCAAGTAATTAAATAAAACATAAAATAACGTTATAAATAATAATATTAAGAAAATATAATTATGCTTTAATAAAACGTTATAAAAGTTTTAATAAATTTATATATTAAATAAAACTATTTAATATATGTAATTAAATAAATTTTATAATTAAAGTTATTATAATATTTAATAATAAGCACGAAAATAAAAAGAATTATATAAAGAATTAAAAATAAATGCATATATAATATAAATATGTAATAAAATTTATATATATATAAACGTATAATTAAAACTGGCATTTAATACTTAGGCTTTTATGCTTTTCCGAATCGAAAGGGCCTTATTACGGCTATAAGCAAATATAGGATTAAGGAAATATAATTGTTGTTATACGAAAAGAAAAAGAAAGGTTTAAGCTAAAAAAAACGAAACGTCCCTTTATATATAGCGATATAAAGCCGAATCGATAGCTATACATTTAATACCGTAACAATAGGTCCCTTTTTTCTAAGTAATTATTCTTAATTACCTTTTAAAATTAATTTTCTAAATTACTAAGCAACGAAAAAGTAATGTTTTAATTATAATTTTGTATTAATTCGAAATATATTTAATAGCGCCAAACCGGATTCGGAAAAAAAATACCTGTTCCAAATAACGTATATTTTAATAAATTACTTAATTCCGTATCTTTTATTAATTCGAAACGCCAAACCGGATTCGAAAATAAATACCTATTCCGAATAACGTATTATTATAATAGCCATATACTTATATACTTAATTATTAATTATAAGGCCCCGTATTTAAAATATAAATACGTTAATATTCCTTTTTTCCTTATTCCATAATTTTATTTTTTTCTTTAAGGCTTATCGAATCGTAATTATTCCGTTGCCTTTTTTTTTTCCGACCGATTAATATCCGCGCCCGTTTTGCCGCTTCGCCTGCTTTCCGTTTACTTATTTATTTATCGATACCATTACCGCGCCGACGTTATATCTTCCCGCCTCCATACCGCCTTCGCTTTGCCTTTTTTGGCAAAATCGCTATATATAAAATACTTCCGGTATACCATTAAATATTTCGATCCGATTAACGGCGAAATACCGGCATTCGCATACGAATAAACGAACGCAATAAACGTAATATATTTCTTATATATCGGTTATAAAAATTCTTATAAACTTATAAGTTTAATCGGCATTTTAATAACGTTTCGCAAATAACGTAAAATTTATTTATTAATAGTTTTATATTTAAGCGTCGTTTAAAATATAAAGCAATTAAGCGGATTTATTCGCCTTTTTGTATTAAGCCGATTACTTTTTCGGCATTATTTAAAACGACAACGATAATAATAATAATCCGCTTTTAAATCCCGAAAATAAATTCGTTCGAATTTATCCGGAAAATGTCCGGATTGCTGTCGTTACGGTCGTATTCCGCGTTTACGTCGTTTTCGAAACGGCCAAAAAGGCCTACCGTATTGTTATTAATAAAACCGGCGCCAAAAAAAAACGAATATGTTTTATTTTTTGGTCGTTTAATGCCGTACCGATATTAAATTAATCATAAAACGCTTAAACCCCGAATACATATACCGCTTAAATCGTTATGCGCCATATTTTAATACAAATACAAAACCCCGCTTTCCGCGTTTACGACGTAAATATTCCGTTTCGTATTCGTTTCGTTTTTAATTAATTAACGAAAAAATAATAAAACGACGATACTTAAACGACTTAAAAAGTCGTTATTAAGCCGCGTTTAATTTCCGGCGACGCCGGCTAATAAATTTAAACGATCATTAAGCGCGTTTTTTATTAGGAAATAAAACAAATCCTAATTACGGAATTCGGCCGTAATTAAACGAACGACGATATGGCAATATTTCCGTTTAATCTCGCCGCTTATTAAGCAATAATTCGTCTTCTTTTCGCCGGCTTTTATTTACGGTAATATATTAAATTACGTTTTATTAATATTTTGGCATTAATTTATAGCTAATTAATTATTATTTCGGTTTTATTTCGGCTTTTATAGCCTAGTTCCGGCCTTTTAATTGCGGTTTTTTTTATTATTTTTGTTTTTTTTTATTAATATAAATCGCTTTACGGCTTATTAAGCCTTTTAAGCCAATAAAAATAAAAACTTTTCTTTTTTTTTGTTTATTTATTTTGTAATTTTATTAATTATAACTTAAAGCCGCGGTTTTTTCGGGCCATATTTACCAATTTAAAAAATCCGGCTTAATAGGATTTTTTTTATAAAAGTTTATTATATTACCGTCGCATTTCTGGAAATTCCGAACCGGTTCCTAAATGGACCGATATAAAACCGGCCATTTTATTCGGTATTATAATCCTATTTATATATGCCAAGAATTAAGGATTTTATTAAAATATCATTCCTTACTTTTTGCTTTTTCGTTTTGCGGTATTATAACGCTTTCGGCTTGCCGGTTTAATTTTTCGTTAATAACTTCCTAATCGGAAAAGCCTTATTAATGCCGTTAAATCAATAAAATATGAAAAACGGAAAAAATTCGAAAATAATTAAATATTTAAACGATTACGGTTCGTTTATACGTTTTCGTAACAAAAAAAGGGTTCATTTATTTATTATTTAGCTTCTTTATAAATCGTTTTGTTTTAATATTTTTAATATTAATCCAAATTCAATCTTTTATTTCGAATATGCCGGCATTAATTCGATACCGGTTTATATTTTTAGCCTAGCGTTTTTGGAATTTTATTATGAAAAACCTAATTATTATTAAGACTTTTTCGATTTTATTAGTTATAGTCGTAACGTTATAAAATTCTTATTAACGGATTAATGTTTTAAAAGCAATAACAAAACGGCTTAATTCGGTATTTATTTTTAAATAAAAGCCGTAATTAACGAAAAAAAATAATATACCAGTTATTTCCGAAACGGCATTATTTCCGGCGAATTCCGTTAATAAAAGCTAATCGATCCAATCGTTTTAATAAAAGAAACAGTAAAAACGGAAATATTATTCCATAACGTTATTAATAATCTCCGTTTGCTTATCGAATTTAAAGTAATATATTAATAAATAACATAAATTAACGCTTAATCGATAATTAAATTCATTTTAAAACGTAAAAACGAATTATATATCCTTATTAAATATAATCGTATTAAGGATTTCGTAAAATTTATAAATTTACATTACGAAAGCGTTTTTAAAAATTTTAGCTTTTATATCGAAAACGGATACATAATAACGCATTTTCGTTAATTTATCGATTACGACTAAAACGTATTCGTATATAATGCCGTTATAAATATAAAAGGAAAATGGTCCTACGTAATTAACGGAAATATCGAACCAAAAACAAAACGGAACCAATAAGGAATTAAACAATTCAATAACTAAATTACGGAAATTCTTAATTCGCTTATAAAAGTAATAGGCTTAAACGAAAACGGCTACATTTCGGAAGAATTTCGGCCAAAAATAAGTACGGCGGAAAAAATCGTATGTTTTCGTTCGTTTTAAATGGCCTTTTAATATAAAGCTATAAGTTCGATAAAAAATTTATAAGCAAAAAGTTTCGTTCGAAAATATAAATAACTTATTTTTAATATAAATTCGCCTTTAAATCGTTACGTAATCGGTTTTGGTAACTTTTATTTATTTCTTAATCTTTTAATTAAATTTTTTATATTAAAAATCCGTTATAATTTAAAAAAGGTCCTGTATTAAAAACGACGCGTTATAAGTTTCGTTAATTAAAATATCGATTAACTTATTAACATTTAAAACAAAAAATTACAAAAATGCCTAACGGTTTGGAAATAACAAAATATAATATCGATAAATTATTTTTTCGTTTTTAAAGTCGTAATAATTCGTTAATTTATTGCCGGAAAATCGAAAAAATGCATTTAAAACGGTCGCTTTATTATTGGGTTTATAAATAATTTGAAATTTAAAATTATTAAAGAATTTTAATTACCGAATTTAACGTTAATTTAATAGCTTTATAATAATAAAATGCTACAGGTTTTTATAATCCGTAATTATTTCGATCGGTTTTTCGATATTTTATAATTTAAAGCGCCATTTTTCGAACGCTTTAATTATAACGAAAAATTTCTTATCGTAAATCTCATAATTATATTCCGTCGGGTTATATTTTGCCGAAAAAAAAGCGACAAAACGTAAATCCTTTCGTAAATCGTATTATAAAAAAAACCCTTTTAATGCTTAATCGAAAGCATTTGTTTTTAAAATAATACGGCATTTAAAATCGTAATATATAAATATAAATGCATTATAAAAAGCGTTTTTTAACCGCTAAAACGCCGTTATTACGGCGTTTAAAAAATATCTTAGCTATTTTTTTTTATTTATTAAAGCCATTAAAAAACGGATTAAAATTAAAAAGCCTTTAATAAAGCGACGATAAAAATTCGCAAAGCCCAAAAATCGTTATAATTCGCATAACGTTTTAAACGGCTTTTAGTTCTTAATTAATTCGATTTTTTTTAAATCCATTTAAATGCCGTTTATTAATATAATAAGTTTTAAATATTTCGTTTTCGTTACGTTAAATTCATACTTTCGGATATTTACCGTAAAACTAACATTCGTTAAACGGATAAAAACTTTTCGAACGTATTATTAATATTTTTTTTAAACTTATTATATATTAAGATATTATTTAGGTATATTATAACGTATCGGTTTAATAAATTAAACAAAATGTCGTTAATATAATATTAAAACGAATTCGAAACGCCGGTTATGCCGAAATTAATTATTTAGTATTCGAAAAGGCCGAATCTTATAATAAATGCTATTTTCCATTCGTTTCCGAAAGCGATTCGGAATCGATTAAACGCCGTAACAATATCGAGCTTAATATAAATTTTCGCTTAATAAAAGTTATTTAAAATTTTTCGAATTAACGGAATAAAGTATTTATTTTTAACGATAACGTTATTAAGTTCCTTATAATTTATGCAAATGCGGATTCCGTTTTCGGATTTTTTTATAAATAAAACCGGTACCGCTATAAAAAAAATATTGGCCCGAATAAATTCCTTTTTAAAATAATCGTTAATATATTTTCTAATTACTAATAATTCTTTAAAAAATATCGAACAAAATCGATTATACGAAAAGGTTTAATTAAAAAGCAGTTTTATTTTATAATTATATAAGCAATAAAAAAATAACGTTTCGGTTTCGTATAAAAAAAAACTTTAATTAAATCGTAATACTTTAAAAAAAGTTTTTTTTAAATGTTTTTTATCGTAACCGAAAATTTTCCGTTTAAGTATTTCTAAATGTTTTCGTTTAAAATTCGTCGTAATTACGGTATTTCCGTTATTTAATCGTAAAAATTTCGTAATCGTTTCGGTATTACATCCGAATTTAAGGTATTATTTTATACCAAAATATTTCGAAAAAAGGTATTAAATATTTAATTTGCAATATTTTCGATTAACGCTTAAAATTTTGAATTAATTACGATTAAAAAACGAAATATATCCGTTATGGCGATAAATTATTAAAATAACATATTATCCATTAATACGCCGTTTATGCGGCAAAATATAAAGAAATTCGTAATACGGAAAAACCGGATATTAACGGAATTAATATCGGCCTAAGCATAATTCGAAACCGGTTTAAAGGTTACGGATATTTTTTCGAATTTAGGAATTTCGAATATTAAAATTCGGAATCGATTTGCGGCCTAATTTATGGTTTAAATCCGGTTTCGAATATAATTCCTAATTTTGGTTTAGTTTTAAACGTAATTCTTAATTTAATCTCGGTTTTAAATTAGATTTTAATACTGAATTAAAATTAAAAAGGGACTAAAAAAATCTAAATTTAAAAATGTTTTGCCATTAATAGCGAATGTTTTATAGCTTTAATTAATATTGGGATTATAATATTAAAGCTAAGGAAAATCCAATATAACGTTAAGGCCGTTTAAACGTTATTGGTATAAAAAGACTTATTTTTTAATGGATTTCAGTTAATAATTTATAATGCTATATTTAAAGATTATTTCCGTTACGATATCGTTTATAAAGCGAAGCACTTTAAAAACAAATAAATCAAAGCTAAATAAATAAGTATTATACACGAAATTATCATTAATAAAACCATATAATAAGCATTTATTATCGATTATGACATAAAATAAAACTAATTTATTATCGAAACGAAATATTTCAATAAAAAAAAATAATATATTAAAGCTTATTAAACGTATATATAATTTATTTTCTATAATTTCGAAATGTTTTAAAAAAAGCTTTTAATTGCGATTTTTATTAAAGGCTAAGTTTTTTCCGGCAATCCGCTACTTCTTTTTCGGTTTTTTTCGAAGTAATCTTTATAAAAATAACCCGCCTTTTTATAATATAAACACAAGTAACCGTTAAAACGCCGGATTTTTTCTTACGGAAAAGACTTACGGAACCGTATCGTTTTAATTATATCGAATTATATAAATTTTAATATAAACGCTAATAAAAATGCAAATATATGCATTAATCGAAAGGATTATTGTTATTTTTTAATAAGGGCCTTATTTTTTAAATTATTAAATAAATTTCGATATAAATTAATCCATCTTACGGCGTCGTCGCTTGCTGGCCGGTTTATTACCGAAACAAATGCGTCTTATAAAGCTCCGTTAATTTTGGCTTACAATGTTATAACGTAAATGGCATTAAATTACTAGCTTTAATTCGCATATTTAACAAATAAACTTATAAATTTTCCGAAAACTTTATTGCCTTATTAAAAAACTATAAAGCTTTTATGAATTACTGTTCGAATATTCTTAACGATATATAGAATATTTAAAAACGTAATTAAATCGGTATAATTTCGCTATTTTTCCGGCCATTATTAAAAGTTATTAAAATACCTAATAATTATATCGATCCGTTTCTTAACGTAAATATATACCTTACTATTTAAATACTGGGCTATATACATAATTCGGTTTATTTCCGTTATATATACGTAATAATCGAAAACTAGTTTTAAATAAACTTAGGACTTCCAATTAACGTATTCCTTTTATATTTCGAAATTATTATCGCTTAATCTTTTAAATTTTAATAAATCGCTACTTTTAAATTTCGTTACCGATTTAACGTTAAAGCATTTTATATAACAAATGGTTTGCATTTAATTAGCCATCGAAATAAATTAAAAATAGAACTAATAAAAAAAGAATCCTAATTAAATAGCGTTCGAAAAAGGATTTAAAATCGAAAAGAATATCTAATTAATAAAACGATTTAATTGGAAAATATATAAAAATAGAAATTATTGCTATTAAATTTACGGAATCGTTTCGGAATCGTTTTTCTTTATTGTTACATTAAACTAATAATAAAATTCCTCGTTTTCTTAAATAAGCGTTCTAAGGCGTTATTTTATTTCATTTAAAATGGCATGCCAAAAAGAATTAACCGCTAAATTAATAATAATTAAATCCAAAATCGATTAAAAATCCCCTTAAAAATATTAAACAATAAGGGCTAAATATTCGAATTCCTAAAGGATAGCCGCAGCGGTAATAAAAAAGGATTAATCTAAATATAAGGCCATCGCAATTCTTTAACGCTTGCAGCTTATCGTCCGGATTTTAAGGCTTATAACTGGATTAAACCTATAAAAAAAATAAATACAACAAACTATTACGGCTATAAGCAAATATAGGATCGAAAAAATATAATTGTTGTTACACGAAAAAAAAAAAAAAGGTCTAAGCTAAAAGAAACGAAACGTCCCCTTATATATAGCGATATAAAGCCGGGCCGGTGGCTGTACATTTGGTACCGTAACAGGCCTTACGTTTCTTATACCTTTTATTATGCGGTAAGATAATTAAGATATTTTAGCTATTCTGTTATAGGCTGCGCCTGGCTGAGAAATCGGCTCCACTTCTAAGCACGGCTAAGCTCCGGAGAAGCTCAGTCAGAGCCGATTCCATACCTAGTTGCTAAGAGGTAGCTCACATCTTTTCTTTTCTTTTCCTTTCCTTCTCATTTCGAGAATAAACAGCATTTAACTTGCACCTCTTGGCCATTAAGCATGACTAGCCCTTTATATATCCAAAAAATTTCAGCCCTTTATTGTATAACTCTTCGTTTCTTACGAGGATTCTTTTGCTCTAACATCGACGATTATCTTAATATCGTTGGCCTGCTCACGTGATAAGGCGAGAATCCCATCCTCAACCACCTTATCTATTGTAATTCTGCTTGTAATCATCTCCTTTACATCTAGAGACCCATTGTCCAGCGCCTTGATGACCGCTTCGAAATCCGCCGAAGTATAGCTCAGAGCTTGCTAGAAGTCAGTTAAATGGTTCATCCAAATGCATTAGGAAGCGTGTCGCTGGGGAGCATTATCACCTGTCAAGAGTCTCTTTTCCCCGAACAACAGGGCGTGCATGTCAAAGAGGAATTCCTTTTCCCAAAGGGCGACATTCACAACCGCCCCTTTGCTTCGAACCGATAGGCAGGCTGATTTGATGCTAGCAGCTACACCCGCGCAATCAATGGCGCTATCGGGCCCTTGACCGTCGCATAGCTTCTTGCACTCGGAGACTACGTCTTGCTCTCGCGGATCAATGACGGTCGTGGCTCCGAACATCTGCGCGAACCTTTTTCGATTGGGGGCCACTTCGGCTACGATAATCTGCCTGGGTTGACGAGCCTTGAGGCATTGGATGACAGCTAGGCCGATCGGACCGGCACCCATGACGAGGACGTTGTCTCCGGGCTTAGCGCCGGACTGTTCAATGGCATGCCACGCGACCGCGAGCGGTTCAATCAGAGCTGTGACCGTCCTCACTTAGCCCATTTCTCATCTAAATTGTGCACCTTGAGTCCTACTTACCTCCGATGTCCGATGGGATTGTGTCGGGTAGTTTGAATACGAACTTGGCATCCATAGATATGTAGTCTGATAAGCCACCTCCCCCACCCATCAGTCCTATAAACCCGAAGGAATCGCAGCAGTTGGTCTCTCCCTCTTTGCATGAATGACATTTGTTGCAGCAAATAGTAGGCTGGACAACCACCCTATCTCCGACCTGGAAACCGCGGACTTCTGACCCAACTTCGACAATGTCGCCGGTAAACTCATGGCCGAGTGTCACAGGCCATACCTCGCCAGTCACAGGATGAGGTGTGTCCTTGTATGGTATGGCGCTAGGCGAGTTGTACGAATGCACATCCGAACCACAAATACCGCAGAAGGAGGGACGGATTTTGACTTGGTGGGCAAGGCATTCCGGCTCCGGAATGTCGTATTTCAAACGAACATCCCTCGGGCCGTAATAACGGAGGCCCCGCATGATTTTGCGTGGTTGATCGATTTGTTAGCTACCTGTTAAAATCCCGTATACGGGAAAGAGATGCTTGATTCTTCGGTCGTCGAATCCTGCGAGCGCGAAGAAACAGTTAAACTAATTCTTGGATCCAAGGACAGTTATATATAAATAATGTCAATGGTAGGGCCACCGGATTTACCCGAAATGTGACATACAATCTGACGTACATCTCAGCGTAGCACTCCGAGGCTCGTAAGGTTGCATATATAACCCCATAACTCCTCTCCACGGCTTACTCTTTCGGGTACTTAAGTACATGGGGTCCTTCGAATTATGAACCAGGGTAAATGTTACAAAAAAACACCCCCCGACAACGGCATGTCTTATGACTTATTGGCGGCTTTCTGTATTCAAGTGCTGATTTGTGGTCATGCGCCTTTTCTGACTAATCTCTTGCAGCACAAGCTACCCAAGCACAGGCCTTTCCCCATATTGATGTGCAGCGTTAAGCCTTCTTGGGTAAAGATACTATCGTCAAATCTCAACTTACTCCAAACTAACGTGGGGTATTTGGGGTGTTCACATCAGGTTCTCGTAACTGGATGCATAATGTGCCATTCATGTTCTTGATAAAGTAACCTGTCATAGGGGCACTGCAATCAGAAAAAAGGAAGCTGTATTAATGAAGGTTATAAAGCCAAAGCAAAGCAGCTCCTGCTGCCCTAGGCGAAATCCTGTACGCTAGGCTGCTAGTTATCCTAGTAGTGCAATATATCCATGATTCACTCTTTAACCCCCTCATTGCTCTGCCTGTTTCACAAAGCTTAGTAATTATCCCAAATGTTCTAGTGACTTTGACGGAATCAGTAAAGCTATGAGAACAGACAATGCTGCTCCAGCCATAGAAAACACGAAACATCGTTTATTCCTACCAGGTAGACTTCAAGCCCTGCGACAAGATCCGTGCCGCCGAAAACTTGCCGTATTTGGGTTCCTCCAGTAGCTAAGACATGTGCGGCGTTGATATTAGGCGCAGTACTAGAAAGTTCTCCCAACAAGCGATTCGCAAATAGAGATGGAGCTGCAGTGACAAAATAAGCACCGCTAAGAGAGTTAAACACTGGTGTGAAAGTTAGCAGGAATCCCAGGTGACTAGAATGTGTTTTGGATCCAAAATGAAAAGGGGCCGGGGGGGGGGGAGATGGGAATAGTCTTGAGACTTACTGAGCATGATGCCTGTAGCTGATTCTACTTCCTCCGGTCTTGAGAAGCTCTGGACTGTTGTCACCGAAATCCGGTTGCTGAGTCCAACCCTAAAGCCAAGGAGCAGCTGAGGGCCGATGTAACGAATTGTCGAGGAGTCGACCTCGAGCGTATAAAGTAGAGCGGCACCGGCCGTGGACAAGAGTCCGCTTGCTAGGTGAAAGGGTTACAGAAGCCCCGTCTTGCATATGAAAAACCCGCATAATGTGGTTCCAACGGCAGAAAGAGCCACGTACGGTAGGTTGTTGACGCCGCTTGTTATGGCCGACTGGCCATGGATGGATTGGAAGTACATAGGCAGATAAAAGATAACTTCGAAGTTGGTAAAGTTCTTGCTTCGCATGAGTAATTTAGCCAATGTCAAGATGAAAACAACAGTACAGACCAGTGATACCTACATGAATCTGTACAAGGCATTCGCCCAAGTCGTTCGTGATCTCATCAATTTCAATGGCACCATGGTGTAGGCACCTTGTACCCACCCCACCAAGACGGAAGCGATGGTCAAGGCAATCCACATGACTAAGGCAGCTATAACGCTTCCATCGTTCCATAGTCTAGACTAGCCACCCCATTGAGGATCCAAAGCGGAACAAATGAGTGAGCTAAGCAGGACAGCGAAGCCAGGAAGGGAGATCAAGCTGTGAGACGATTTCCTTCCACGTCGCCACCGGAGTTTACACATGGCGCGGCACATAATAGAAGAAGAATGTAAGGACAGCGATGGGTCCTCTCACGGGAAGGTTAATCCAAAAGCACCACCGCCATGTCAATTGGCTTGTGAAGGCATCTCCAATCAGGGGCCCGAGAATAGTAGAGACCATGAAGACCCCCATCCACAAGCCGATGAGCGTGGGTCGTTTTGTGGGCTCGACCACGTAGGTGATCATAAGCAAAGAGCCGCTAAGAGTACCCGCGCACCCCCAACCCTGAATAGCACAAACGACGACCAAAGCAACGCTGTTGGGAGCCGCTGCGGCCACGATGCTTCCAATCAGAAACAGGACGAAAGAGGAGAGATAGACGGTCTTTGAGTTCATGTATCTAGACCTTACCCCACCTTGGCGACGTGGTGCCGGGCCTCCGGCGAGGAGGAATATAGCGCTGCCGTAGCATCCCACTTGGCCGAGCTGGTGGAATTCATCTGTGATGGCAGGGATAGCCGTAACGACGATGCCCTGCAGGCCATACCTGTTAGCTAGCGGAGAACTAGGACGGAATTGCACGGATGAGTGCTTACAAGGTGAGTGCGGTAAGCAGAGTGCTGAAGAAAATGATGGACATAATGGTAACCAGTCTCAGGCCGGTAGCATATCCAGCTAGGCTCCATCGTTTTCTGGTTCGGTTGGGAATCTGAATTAGGCGACATTTTGCTGACTACTCAAGGGATATTTCTGCTTTCTCTCTGAAGACTGGCCGCGGGATAAAACGTTCCACGTTGTGAGCTTGAAAGCCTATGTACTAAATTTATATAAAAGGCTCAAGCCAGCTGGTATGGGGGCTGAACCACATCACCCCTGGCGTACTGGTCGGTTGGGGGCCTAGGGATGATCCAAAGTGGCCAACGCGTACACGGGCTTAATGAGAGTGACACGAGAATGAGTTTGAGCTCGCGATGATAGTGAAGTTAGGTCCGTAAGGCGAGCGCGAGCACCATTCCCGATTGATCTAGCCTACCGATTGATAAGATTGACAGGATCCTGGCTCACCTGCATGCTGACTGTTACACATTATCCCTAAAAAGCCAGTAGACGCTGGTAGGTTGAAAAATTAGGGGAAAGGACTTGAATTACAGCCTAAATCTATATTCATACCGTCTTGCTTCGAAGTACAGTCCTGTATTAACCACCTCGTAAACAATACCAAAATATCTACTTAGCCTCTGTTACATTTTAAGTAAACACCTCGGAAAGTATGATAAGTGTCGCAGCAGGCGAAAGGGGCGTCAAGTAGGGAACGTCAACTCTGAAAGCCTGGAATATCCTCTCTCGGAACTCGGCCGCAAGCATGCTGTCGACACCAACGCTGCTGATGGGCTTGGTAACGTCCAGCTTATTATCCCTAGGAATGAGGACCAGGCTCGAGAACTTCTGACAGACCGTCTTCAAATGGCTTCTTCGACCGAGCTGCCCGCCTCAATGGCTTCAGCCACCTCCGCGGTAAAACCATTCGTCGAGCCATTTGCGCCGGTACCCACTGTTGTCTCGTCCAGTGCGGCTTGCCAACACCAAGGCGCGAGAGTCGTCAAGGTATGGACTCGAGCCTTCGGAGCCCTTGGCACGCAGTGCCTTCAGTCCCAGAGGCTCCAGCCCTGTCAATACATGGCCCAGAGCAAAGCTATCATACGTATTATCCGTGCCCGTCAGTGTAGTCGCTACAGTAGACAGCGCGATGTCGATAATGTGTAGTATGTCGTCTTCCGTTAAGCCTCGATCTCCGGGTTTTCATGTAGGTAGCCAACCTCCGAGATCATACCCAGTCCCACGGAGACACCAGGTATACCAGTGTTGCGGAAATACAGGGAAAAGACATCAAGAAAGTAGTTGACGCTGCAATAGTTACTCTCCGTAGCGGTTCCTACACTCCCTGGGACAGTTGAAGTCATCAGGAAAAAGTCCAGATCGTTTTCTCGCCCAACAAGCGCGTTGCGCAGGTTCCAGGAACCCGTGACCTTGGGCCTGAGTTTGGCAAGCCAATAATCTTTAGGCATAGTTATGAAGATCGCTGCCTACGGATGTGCAATATCATTAGTGTGGAGAACTCGAAACTATTCAACGAAGGACTCAAGCTCGAAGCTTCCTCCGATTGGACCAATTATACCGGCAACGGCGCGGTTGACGTCGTCGACGTTCACCACATCGCCCCGTACGACTGTGACATGAGCGCCCATGGACTGAAGATTATCGACTGGCTATTGTGCTTCTTCAATGCGAAGGGGCCTCACGTAAGTAGTGCTATCTTATGCATATGCAAATAAAGAGTACTTCTGTAGCTATCACAAGGTTCAAGGTTCGATATATATCCGTGCTGTGGTCATAAGGCAGCGCACATCGTAGCCCGGGTTCCTATTCATTTGTCTTCAGATAGTCATAACTGATACCTGTTTAGTAATTCCCACCCCAGGGCAAAAGTTTCCAATCAGAAAGGCTACTAATCAGCTTGGAGCTTCCATTGCAGCAGCTTCTTCAGGGAAAGTGGAGGGTGAGGGGGTAGCAGATAGGTTGTCTAACACAAGAACAAAGACGGCACCTCTAACGGCGTGATACACCTAAATCAACGAGTCCGAACACGGCCAATAACAAAGACAAGACTAATACAATGATTACACTTAGGAACTATCGCACGGCCTTTGTTCAGATTGTTGCTTCCAGTATATTAAATATCTATCACAGTGTGGTTGGTCGAGTAACGTGAACACTACAACCTTGCGATCAACCCAGCAAGCCCCTGGTCACGCAAATACCGAAAATACTTGACGACAGCAGAGTCGACAAACAAGTGCATTCACAGCCAACTCGACCTGACACCCGTGCCTATTACCCAGGGCCCAATCTTCTAGGGGTGATCACTGAACCATAATAGCTAACGCAAGCCCCTATACATACCGTGTCCGGCGACACCACCACATCCGGAATGGACCTCAAGGACATTCGGCTTCAATATACAAGTAGCCAGGTTGTGTGCAGGAGCAGGACGGAATGCGAGATTGAGCATTTAGACCTCCCCGAAAAAGAAGAGTACCCTGCACTATCCGATACTGCCTGGGATGCCGGGCGTCTCCTAAGTCAGTTACAGTACTCCCGTACGTCGGTGGTCACCTGGGAGTCTATGCGGATAGCGTTGGATGCCTACCGTCAGACGCTTCCTGTCGCTGTGCAGCACCAGATCCTGGTGCACGTGGGGAACTATCCTCATATATTCGGCAACACGGGCCGGGACCATGCCGACTGGACGCGGGACTGCGAACGTAGTCTCGGGTTCTTTGCTACAAGCTTCGCATCATACGAGTACGTGATCTGGCCGTTGTCCAACGAGCACAACCATTGGGTAACCGCGATCATTCGCATGGCCAAGGAAAGATCCAGTGACAAGACGAGGAATCACGTTGCCCAAATTGCCCTGATCGACCCTCTGAGAGATCAGCACTCGGCGAGGAGGGTCGGCCTCTTCAAAGCACGGCTACTGCTTATATTGCGCCAAACGATGCACTTCAGTCTGGGGCCCAGCGCCACCCGCTGGCAAGATGTGTGGACGCCTACACAGCACAGCGATGTGAATAACAGCAGCGGCCCACGTGCTTACTGGACATGCAAGGAAACGATGAGGCGGGTTCTTGAGTTGTATGAAGCGGGGATAGGCTACCACGAAAGTCTATGGAACGATCACAGTGGCTGGTTTCACGATGCTATGGTACGACAAGAGATCATCGGTTCCCATGCATGGCTTGCGATCGAAGGGATGGACTATCGTGGTCGGGTGGCAGTTGAGGCAATCAATAGAGTCCGAAAGGACCGCGACTCGCCCTGGGAAGAGGCTAGCGAGCGAATGCGGCCTGGACCGGCGTTCGATCCGCCGCGCGAGCCGCAAAAGCCGGATCAATCCAAGAAGATACCCGTAGGCAGTAAGGATCCGACGGCCCATATACAGCGGCGACCAGTATTCGCACTGCCGCCACGGGGTGAGCCCAGAATCAATCCCCTGTTCTCCATGAGAAAGGGAGACGGGAAGAAAGAGTACTGCGGATGGACGAAGGCGCCCGGCAGGAATGTATTCTGGAACCACCCCCGAAGAACATGGCCGAAGCCACCAATCAGTCCGCCTCCAGGACAAACTACCGCCCCTAAGCAACCTTACCCCAGAAATCTCACGGGGAGTTTGTTCTAAGTATAGGATACTGATCTTTGGCGGATAAGTGCAGAAACGCAGCTAAATCTTTCTGGTAATGGGCGCTGAGAAGGCTGGTTTAAGGTAGCATAGGTAGATTCAGACTGAGCTATGCTGTTTTCTTGGAGGGTCAATCATCAGAAATACATGTTAATAGCCAACAGTAATTGTGTCTAGTCGTGCAATGAAACAAAGCCATGACATCAGGCCCGGGATAACAAAGAGTCGTAAGTTATCTCCGAACTCAGAAGATGACCTCACTTTCCAGTGTCCAGGCATGGAAGGCGTATGTTTTACCTAGCGTAGTGAGTCTCGTAGCGGCGTGTCCAGTCCAACACTAAGCCCGGCTTTTCCTTCAGCTCTTTCTGGCATTTCCCTATCCAGACATAGTATGCTTCGAGATTGTCGTACTCCGTCATCCAGCAGTCAAACCAGTCGGCCAAATCTGTGAAATATACTTCTTCCCCGGGTCGACGTCGGTATTTGCGAAATATCTGTAACCGTCGTTTTCGCTTCTCATTCGATACTGTAAGGTCGTCGTCGTAACCTACGAATCTATCGGGGGAAGCCCGGAAAGGATCCCGAGGCAGATTTGAAAGTAGTACTTGTGCGGAATCTCAAATGTCATGTGCGATTTCTTGTCCACATTAGCGCACTGCTGTATCTCGTACCGGCCATAGTTGAGCCCAGCTGTCAAGGTCCTACGTGTATGGGTAGCCAGGAGCTCAAACCACTCCGTCAACGTTTTCGCCGGCTTCTCTTCGCCATCCGTATTAGCGTAGCAGGAGTTGCAGAGCATCGCATTGATGAAATCATCGTTTATAGCGGATCCATCCCGGTTTCGGAAGGGTCCCATCCCGCGAGGTTGAGATGCCGGCCACCACTTCGGCCACAGTCCACCACACTTAAAGGCGCACGCCTCAAGTCATCGAGCGCGCCCGGGGGATCGAATGGTATACATGGTGAAGTTTTCATGTGCTCCCGCTCGCCATATCTCCTGCATTGACGTAAGTGCCGTTTAAAGCCGCAGCGTAGGCGCTCGACAGCGTCATCGGCTCAATCCAGAATGCTGGAGGTTCTGAGCTTTTCAGATTCGTCAAGGCTCATGTCGAGGAACTCCTCCATGCCCGCTTCACGGAAGGTATAAAGCCTATCCATCAAGAGTTGCCCTTGTGTCGCTTGGCCCCAGTCCAACGTGGCAGCTACGTCGTACTGTTGATTGAGCCTTCTCGTCGCTGCGCGCTGGAGCTGATCCCTTTGCTGTTCCAGGGCTCCAGAGACGGTCGCCCCACCTCGGATGCAGAGCCCTCCCACGTCCATGGAGAGAAGTGATGCCCCCATATTCTTTCAGACATACCAAACCCAAAAGCCGCTCCACAAAATGGCGTCGCCGACGTTCGATGGCCACTTCAAAGCTCCTGCATGTCTGGCTGACTGATATCAGAGCGATGGGATCCAGGAAGCGGAAGATTGCGCAGTAGATATCCGTTGGGAGTGTGTCGAGACTAACAACTGCCTTTTCGGTGAATATCTTCTTAGCAGCTAGAGCTCGTGGGGACTGCCGTGCCCCCTAGATACAAACACCTAGATGCAAGTACCAATTTAGATGCCAAGATGCGAGCACCAGGATGCAATTATTTGGTGATGATGAATGCGAACTGGATAGTAGACATCTCCAGGTGGGACAGGGCTTCTTCGCCTGGAATAAGACAAATGGGGTAAAAATGCTAGCTTAATCCTTAAACAAGAAACTTAAGTATCTTAAGTAAGCATATAAGGTATAAATATATAATTAGACCTTCAATACTTGGCTTAATGGGTAATCACTTACTTCTAGATAAAAAGCACTTACATTGATGTATGCCCAGGTGGGAGAGTTAGGTTGGCATGCGGCAGTTAGGCATTGCCTCGGTATGTTGGGGCGTTGTAGGTCTGCCGAACAGAAAAGGGGCAGGGGCCACGACTAGTGTACATACATACATATGCATACCAGTATGTATAAAGAATCACGAAGTAGTATTACCTCTGTCAAATCCACGCCGGACACGCTCTGGTTCAACCACATTTCCTAGCCGAGCCAATGTGATGCATTGGGTATAGGTTATTTGTTCCAGTACCTTGCTTTCTCCAGTAGGAGATGGGCCGCGATAGTGCAACCCCGATACACAATGTCACCGTAAGTTGCTCACCAGCGACCATAATATGGCTGGCCTCGACGAGGCCCGCCGTAGTAGGTTGTAACATCTGCACTCAGCATTAGCTATGGGGATGAAACGGACATGGACAGAGTGGGCGGGTACCTCTTTGTTGGCTGATCCCAAGCTGATTAGCCACATTCACATACCCTTCCTCGCCAACAATACCGGTATTCTGAATCTTCTTAACAACGTCGTTGTCGCCCTCCCATGGTGCCCGACACATGGGACAGGTCACCTTGTCCCTGACACTTGTTCGCTTAGTAGCAGCCCACATCTGGAAGCACTCCTCGTGCAGATTCTGGCCGCACTGAGCACGACAGTAGACAGTATTGTCAGAGCCCTCAAATGGTGTAAAGCAGATAGGACAATCGCCATCGACCTCCTTGCGGTTCTTGTCGATCTCTTGTTGTTGATCGGAATTGCCATCACTGATCTCGATAGGGGGCGCGTGACTAAAGATCTCGCGCAGCTCAGACGCAAGGAGAGCAAGCTGGTACACAAGGTCGAACCGAGCGCGGAGAACTCTGGACATGACGTAGATAATATGCTTGCACTGGTTGCCCTTCTGGGAATGGGGACATGTGCATGTCGGCAACCGGGCGATGCGGACATGGTAGATGTTCCCGGTAGATCCAGTCATCTGGATAGTCTCTTCGGGGCTTTCATTTGTACCCAAGCGCGTTCTGCTCAGGATGTAGAAGCGCTGTGACGTAGCTCGGTCGTAGATGATAGTGAATTGCTGGGGAGGTTTGGGACGGAACCTCTTGAGACGCTTCTCATCAACTTGGCGCTTTTCCCTCCGTGTAGCGCGTGTGCCACCCTCCCCTTGTGCTTTTGGTGCCTCCTGCTTTTTATCGTGACCATTGTGGCCATTATGGCCATCATCAGCAGTGGTCTCCGCCTTACTCGCATTCCGATGGTGACTAGGAGTCTCGAAGTTGTCGGGGAGCTTTCGCTTCTGAGAGGATCGGGATCGCAATGTATAGGGAGCAGACGGAATGGAGGATGCTGGTAGTGGGCTCATAGTCTTTCCCGCTATGGCAGACTGCTCTTCCTGTCTTGTTGCCGTCTTCTTCCTTCCATCCATCCTCTTATACGTACTCTTAATGGTTGGGTCGATGACGTGATGAGGTCGGACGTCGTGTGGTAGGCGGATACCAGTCCTTTAATCTGTAGCTTGCAAGTGTGTCTAGATTGGATTGTTTAAGAAGGGAGGGGGAAGAGGGGGATGGGAAATTCGATTGGCTAGAACTAAACTCCAGATCAACATATAAGTTTAAGGATATATAATATAACATAACAAGCCTGTTTTTGTAATGCCGAAGAGATAATGAAGTTTATGACCCCCCGCGGCCCTACCGAAGTTAAAGGGCCAGGTGGCGATCTGGGGAGTGCATGTGTGTATGTATGTATACAGTACACGCCTAGATATCCAGGCGCTGGGGTAACTGAAAGATACAGTAAATAGAGATGTCCACAGGTATTTAGAATGTCCAACCTAGGTAGGATAGCTAACAATACTGTGTACTTATGTAGTATCAGACTACCTAGGTACTTACATATGTATATACTATATCATGGATAGCCAGCTAAGAACACACTTGCCAATCCATGGATAGGTCACCTACGAGACGCCCGGCCTTGCCTACGTAATCCAGCAATATAGGCCGGAGTCTCTTGATATACTGACAGCTGCGGCTCTGGGCACGCGAATGGCGGGGCGTTTCAAGGTCCCGAGGTCTACTCTAAACGCCAAACCAACACGAAGTCAAGTGACTACATAGTAAGTACCCAGACGCCAGACTACCTAGAAGATCAGATATGGAAGGCTCAGGGATGGGATTTTAGAAGTGGCGGGGTCGCGGAGGGGTTAGATGTGGAGTTACTTGACCCCACGAAGATGGTGATGCGTACCTGTGGGCCGGATCTGTATTGTACATATGTGTGCGTACATAGTAGGTCGTTAAGCTGATAAGATCATCTTATCATCAGCCTTGCACAGGAGGTCAATATGTTACGTAGGCTGGTAAATAGTACCTTCTAATATGTAGTTCCATACAATTTGTAGTTACATGCAATTTGTAGTTACATACATGGAATTAATTCTCACGGTTAAACCCAGTCAACCATCTTATATATTCGCGGACAGACGTGGACTTATACATGCAAAATACCCGAGTCCACGTATTAACAACCTGATCCATAGGTATGTACTTAATTCAAGTGCTGGGTATTGGACCTGCCATCTGCGATTGGATCTCGGAGCAAACTCTCCATTCCCATGCCGTGACATCTGGAAATGCATGTACCCAGTCGCCAATGTAAATGTCCATCTTTTTTTTTTTTTTTCTTTTTGGCTTCGTTAACGTCACCACCTACATTCTGTTGCGACGTTTCCGACGCTACCTTGGCTACCACCCTACATGCACCTACCTAGGCAAGCCCTAGGCAAGCAGCAAGAGCCTCGACTGAAGCCTAATGATTGTACTTACTCAGTATAGGCCAATATGTATGTAGGTAGTGAGCTTAATAAGTGGCTTGCCCTATTGTTCGTCTTCAGCCAACATCGCTCCTGAGACCCTTCACTCGTCAGACGAGCCTCGTGTGGCTCCGCATGCTGGTCGTCACTGAGTTGTGCATGCCACGGATCTTTGCTATACCCCAATGTGGGGTTATACGGAGGCTGGGTATGCCTGGCGAGACTCCCGAGATGCGTTCCCGGGCTTCCGACCTTGGCTTTTTCGCCGTGTCATTATTCGTCCTACTGGCCGAGTGCTCATTATCGTCAACGTAATCATCACGACATGAACTAGTCTATATGCCTCGCCGGACCTGCCCATTGGCATATCTACAGGGGTAAACGGTAAAATCATGACAGCTATATGCCTAAGAAGTTGATAGTTCGGAACCCCAAGGTCACATACTCAACAGATTCATGGCGTCTTTGAATCACCATGACATAGGCACCATCCTCTAACTATAACCTCTGTAAGTCAGGTAAGTCGGGTAAGTCAGGTAGGAATATCCTTCCCATCAGCCAGCCACGAATTGGTAACTCTATCTACTTACCTAGGTATATATAACCCTCTGGTGCACTTGCCAGGCCTAAGCTACACCGTCCCTTTGCTTCTTCTGCTCTGCATGCCTTGCTGTCAGACCCAAAGAGCCATTCCCCAATCATGTCTTCGTACAAGGCATATGCAGTAGCCGGGTTCCTAGCGTTCGCCGCCGTGCCCGACGTTCGCGCTGTTCCCGTGACCTCGTTAGTAACGACGACTGGCTCTTCCGCAGCTGCATTCACCAATTCTGCTATCCCCGTCACGAATGTAACTTCCCATGGACGCTATACCGGGGCGGACCCTACCACCACAGGTGCCATCTCTACATCTGTGCTCGCTTCATCGATCCCGATTTTGCCGGCGGAGTCGTACAAGCTGAGGTATCCAGCTGATGGCAAACTCCATGCCCCTCAGCCAGCACCCTATACCCCTGCCGGCGGCGTGGGCACGAACGGGTCGGAGCCCGTCTATCGGGTGCAGAGCGACTTCGACTACCAGTCTGTTGCCCTGGGTCTCTATCAGGAGTGGATCGAGCTCGATCTCTTCCATCATGGTCTCGCCAAGTACTCGACCCAGAATTTCACCGACTACGGCTTGACCGCCGAGGACCGGGCCCTGCTAGAGTTCATGGCCGAACAGGAGGTCGGCCATGCTACCGTCCTGACCAACATGCTCGGTCGCGAGGCGCCCGTCCAATGTACCTACAACTACCCCGACACCAACCTCCAAGAGTACATCGACTTCAGCCAGAAACTGACGAGATGGGGCGAGTCCGGCGTCTACGGCTTCCTGAACCACCTGGATTCCCGGGAGACGGGTCAGATCCTGCTGCAGTCCATCACCACGGAAGCCCGGCAGCAGATGATCTTCCGACAGTTCGAAGGCCTGTTCCCCATGCCCGTTTGGTTCGAGGTCGGCATTCCGCAGTCATGGGCCTGGACCCTGCTGGCCCCCTATATCGCCTCGTGTCCAGAGAACCAGACCCGGTTGATCTGGCAGAACTTCCCCAAGTTGACCGTGCTCAACCAGCCCAACCCGGCGCGCACGAATGGCTCCGCCGTGTACAACGAGACGCTGGGAGATTACGCCAACACCCTAAGCACCTCAGATGTCACGTTGGAGGAGGGTTGCAACAACTCGACCTGCGGACCGGCCATCACCCATAACCGATCGGTTCCACTCTCTTACCCGGGCCGCAAAGTCTACCTCGCCTGGAACAATCCCGGCCAGGCCGTCGGCCCCAACAACAGCTACGTGACGACCACGTCTACGACCGCCGTTCCGCAGTACGCTGCCTGGGTATCGCAGCTGAATGTGACGTACTCTCCGCTGCTCAACATTTCCCAAAACACGGCCTACACGATCCAGCCAAATGTCAGCACCATCGAGGGAGACCCGGCTATCAACGGTACCATCTTCCTAGCATTGACGGACGTCGACCTTTACGTCACGCCTTTCAATCTATCGCAGATTAATCCGCATGTCCTCGCCCTGAGCATCTATCAAGCCGGCTAGAGCTATTTCCACAACGTGATGTTGAACTAGTGGCTGAAATGGGATATAAACAGCTCTTCTGGGGTATAGGACTGCGTCAGCTGCTTGCTCCTAACTGTTCTTAGTGCAGTGATGCGATTGTACGCATGTGAGAGCTTATAAAGTAGTATATAAAAGGGAAGGGGAAGTATGGGGGCTGAATTGTCGAGTTCACACTATGGTGGTTGACGTGGAAAATCTTAATCCATGAATTATTTCCTGTACATAATATCATGCATCAAAATGGTTCTCAGAGCTATATAACGGAAAGAGATTGTCTTGGACTCTCACTGAGAATGACATCTACAGGTAGGTATTGAGACCTACAGTCAGATCTGTGGTGTTATGGCACGACCGCCATCCTGGACACAACTGTCCGTATTAATTTGATGTCCTATCCACGCTGGGTGGCGAGTCGAGCTGTTAATTAGGAGGCGGGCTAGCTAATCGAGCTCGCAATCAACGAATAGACCAAATTTCAACCTTCAATATTTAAGGGGATTTGCATCACCCAACGATGGCTCGGCGGTTGATACGATATCCCATGAGAAGAGGCCAAGCTAGACAAAAACCACCAGGCAATCCTGGTAGGCCCCTATTGTCTCAACAAGAGCCCATATATTGTTTTTATTTGTCCCTCTTTTTTCTTGACCTCTTCTTCTTTCTTTTTGAGCGGGTCGGGGTGTTGTTCCTGTTAAGACGTCTTGATATCATGGTTAAAAAATCACAGCCTGACAAAGAGGTTTTGCGTACGCGACACACCTAGCCAACCCAGCGACAGTCACCGCCAACTAGCGTTGGCTACCTCTGAACGCCCGATAGAACATAGTAGTAACTTGAAAGTCTTACTAGAATACGTGTTTTAGTTCCCGGCTTGCTTGCTAACCTGCTATAACTCCCGACCTGTAGTCCTTTACTAAATGTACATTTCCTTGTCCACCTCCGAATGGGTATCGTCGAACATCGAATCAATCATCTATCCTGAACAATGGTTTTGTGAAAGCATGATTCGATAGAAATTGCCTTACCCAAATGGAGAGCAGCAGTGTGTTGAGATAAAATCCAGACCCATCCCATACCCTCATCATTGCGGGACGTTGATCTCGTATCCAATGAGCACCTCGGTGTTGGTACCCTCCCAGCCACGATTGCCAGCTGCCGAAAGCATGAAACGGCTTGACGCGTCCACATACAAGCTCGATATGACGCCGGCCCTGGGCGGACCTGGAATGATCAGAAACGGCGGCGGCGAGTGTTTCGACGACGAAGAGTACGACTGCAGATCGTACAGCCGCAGGATGTCGTGGGATGCACAGACGAGGTGGCGTCCGTTCACCATGGGGCGCACGCAGCTCACGGGGCCGCTGCCGCCGGGGAATTTGAAGACCCGCTCGGGCTGCCAGGGCCCCCCGCGCCCACCCCGCGCCTTGTGGATGCTGAACTCCTCGACCGCCCCGTTGCGCCGCCCCGCGTAGATCCAGTTCCCGTCCGGGCTCCAGCACGCGCCCATGCACCACGGCGGCACGCCCGGCCGGTTCCCGATCCGGGCCACCGGATTCGGCATGCGCCGGTCCCACACCCGCAAGTCCCCGTCAATCGACGCCGACATGAACGTGCTGTCGGACGTCTGCGATGCGTCGTGATGCGTAAGCGGCGGTGCTGCAAAGACTGCCGACGGAGATTCCGGTGCCGGGATCAGAGATGACTCGCCTATAGGCTGCGAGAGATCTACCGGCTGAGTCGAAAAAGCGGTGTTTCCGTCAGAGGGTATCGAGAAATCGGGAAGTGGTGGGAGAATCGAGGGGTCGTGGTTATCATTACTATTGCTGGCATCACCATCAAACAGGACCGCGTCCAGATTGCTGGAGTCTGGCGGGGGGTGCTGAACAGGTGGTGCCTGGCCATCGACAGTATCAAATGTAGGAGCAGACATATCGAAACTTTCCATGTTGGCAGCATTGTTGGCAGCATCAGCGCCCTCTCGCGCCGTATCCTGCGCCATGGCCCGCGAAAACTCATTGTCGTTTTCATCGTCTCCACCAAACCCGCCCATTCCATCGTTGTCGCCGAATAGATCCGAGCCCGCCGTCGGGCTTCCAAATAGACTGTCGTGAGCAGGGCTGCCTTGGGTGCCTCCTATACCATCGGTCCCGTTTGGTAACGGCTTGGCGGTGCCATTTATCCCCGTCCCGTTGATCCCATCTTTCGCATCCACACCGTAGACATCGTTCCCAAAATCAAAGCTCGCACCTGCTCCACCTTGCTCTGTTTTGGCGAAAAACGTATCACTGAGCTCTGCCTCCTCGGCTGCTTCGGGTGGTATGGGCGCGCCTCCCATCGGCCGTATCTCAATAGCAGATATCTGGCCCGTAGTACCAAACTGCCTGGTTACCAGACCGGTGTTCAGATCCCAATCGAATATGCTCTTGTCCCAGCTCCCGCTCAGTACGCTCTTTTCGTCCGCTGCCAGGGTCAGCACGCTTACAGCATTGGTATGCTTTTGTAAGCAGGTGATGCGCTTGCCCTCGTCGTGCCTCACGCTCTGTAGGTTGATCCCGCCGCTCTCCAGACCAGAAAGAAGCCACAGCGCTTGCGAATGAACGGCCAAGCTATAGACGGGGCTCAGCACGAGGTCCTCGGCACGGGCGCTGGGCGCTTGAGGCTCGGCATTCTCCCAGTAGGACATCAACACCCCAGCTTTCACGACAGAGTCGACGAAGGGATGTCTTTGAGCGACGGTCAAGAGCTGCTTGCCATTAATCGTGCCAGGGCCGTCGTACTTCCGAATGTAACCGTCAGACCCACCAGTCATCCAGTAACGAAGGTCTGGTGTGATGGCCATTGCGTTGATACTGGTGGCCATCGGAGCGGCCATAGTCGGGACGACATCGTATGTCCGGGCATTGAGGTACTCGGGACGTACGGTTGGTTCCCACTTGGGCGTTCCGGATGGGCCAGGGGTAGCGGATGTCCGGGTCACTGTCGGATTGGTGGCAGCCGGACCGAGGCCATTCAGTTGTTGCTGGTCCTGGGTACCTTCATCCTCGTCATGCTGATCCTGATCATCGTCGTCGTCATCATCATCGTTGTCATTCTCATTCTCATCGTTATCGTCCTCCTGGTCTTGGTTCTCATCCTCAACCTCGGCATCTGGCATCAACTCGTCCTCGTGCTCATTATCGGAGCTCGCATTTGAATCCCGGTCGAAATCATCCATGTTGAAAAGGCTAAGCAAGTATGGGGACGGCGAGGTGGGGGCAAAGGGGGGGAAGGGGATGATCCCCGAAGCAATGTTAGGCCCCAAAGTCCCAAGCCCGAGTTATGAGATAGGAGATGCAGGTAAGTCCCCGATGGATTTGCTTTAGTGCTCACAAGCTACCTGATGTTGCTACAGATTCGGTAGGTGGTTAGGTGAAGGGCAGAGTGCAGTGAGATGAGATAGCCAATCGCTAACGAAGCCGAACCAATCGAACAGGAGAAAGATGGTATCACCAGGTAACAAGCCCATAAACCCACAAGCCAACGAACCAACGAGCCAACGAGCCTGCAGAAGAAAAAGGGGGGATAGGTTTTCCTGACTATCGTTGCGAGAGCATGATAAGACGATTTAGCAAGCGTCAGGATGCTTGGCAAGAATACGAGGTACTTGATGATGACAGCGACCAGACAGTCAGACAGTCAGAGAGTCAGATGGACTAGCGTGGTTGGTTTAGTGGTTCGTGATTAGTGATCCAGTGCCAGTGACCAATACCAAGGATGAGGCTCAAGTGCTAACGGAAGCGCGGGGGTGCGTGTGTATGTGTGTGTGTGTGTGTGGGTTTCCGGGAGTAGGTGAGAGAAAGCCAGGGCGGGTGCGGCAGACAGTCGGAGTCGTTTGTTGTCGGTGGTTTCAAAAGCCGCGTCGGGATGCGAAATGCAGAAGTGCAAGTGCAGGTGCAGGTGCAGGTGTCGGGTGAATGCCGAATTGCGACCACAAAATGTGGCTCCAGCTGTGGCGGGGGATAGCTTCGTCGAGCTAAGTTAGCAGCCATTTGCAGCTAGGCGTCCAGGCACCCAGGCACCCAGGCAGCATATTTCCTACATACAAACATACAAATGTACGTCCACTACTACATACAAGTTAGTTACGTGGGCAAAGCGGGATAGTTGGTTGTGGGGTTTGGCCAGTTGGCCACAAGGCGCATACTTATCGACGTTATCGTGCATGCGGGCTGGGCTGAACTGGGTAGGTCAATAGTTATGTACATAAGCAGAATGTTCGGTACCTACAAGTAGCGTTACGTACATACACATAAATACGGCATCCATAATACATTGCACACAATTGTTCACTTTAGTTCCTGTTTTAGTTTGAGATCCTAGGCGGTTGGACAGAGACGATGTTACATTGTCTGATAAGTGGTGTGCCTATGTGCTTACAAAGTGTGCTTATACCTATGTAAGGCTTGCAAGGTATGAGTTGACTACCTAGATAAGTATTGATTAGCACCAACATATTTCGGTACTTGCCTTGCAAGCTTATGACAGTTTCCCCATTTTAGATCACAGGCAGCCAGGCAGCTTGCTACCCAATAGGCTGTGACCAGGGAGTGCCAACTCGACCAATCAACTCCTCTGTCCAAGTGTCCAAGGGTCCAAAGGGCGATCCCATAACGTCGAAACTTCATGATGATCATTTGTATAGCTGCAGAGTCAGTCTGTTCAGCAGCCACACACAATCACTTCCATATCATCCCCAGTTCCATTGCTGCCTACATTTTCCAGCACCTACTCTCTCCTGACATGATCTACAAGCGCTTAGAATAACGTGCTGGCTGCTGGTGATGACGTGCTGGGTTCGGTATTTGCAGCAAAGGGCTTGCGTTTTTACGAACGAGCTTCAATGTTACTGTGTATAATTACCTGCCAAAACCAGACTCGGGCGGTTATAAGCTTCGAAGCTTAGCAATAAGTTAAACTTAATCCCGGGAGAAATCTTACGATTGGTATCAAGATATCGAATACACGCCTCTAACATCGGCGCCGAGCTGGCCATTACAGTTAAGATTTGCATGGCTATACGGGGCACACAGGGCAGGGAAGATAGCGGATGTACCCGAGAAGCTATATACTAGTTTGGGTTTAATAAACATGAGAATGGGTCTCGTGACTACATTCCAAAAGTGATATAGATATCCGATGCTGAAAAAATGATGCCATAACTATATAACATTGCGCCATGGCTATCATGGCCACTATTTCAGACTTTTGTAACGTAGTAACTAGTAGTTCGAGTGTGGTTATGAACTAACAGGCATCACAGCATCGGTGAACTGCCCAAGTTGGACCCCAAGTAGACCTACAATGTGATGATCTCGAACGAGTTTTTATTCATCTTAGGACTTATGTTGCTGAGGTAATGTACGGGTCAAGTAGCCCAAGGCAATGGATAATGTACGTTGCTTAGTTACAGGGTTCCTCAAGCACTCCAAGTATCGGCAGTCTCACGTGTCATGTACATATGAAAGGGATTGAGAATGAAAGTCAAGATAGTGACAGGTTCCAAGCAGTTTGCAGTGCTTCAAGCAGATAATTGAATAATCTATGAATATGAATCAATCAAGTAGGTCAAGTATATATAATGTAAGAAGCTTAATTCAAAACAGAAAAGGTGTAATAATATCGTCATGCCATAAACCGTGGCCGCTCCAATGTGGGGTTTGGAGACGGCGACAAACACTTCTTCTCAAACCACTTCGCAAGATCCGTTGACGGAATATCGACAGCCCTCCAAAATATATCCGATGCCCATATAACAATGGGGACATATGTTACGGTAGCAATAGCAAAGCTGATGGCGTACTGCCAGTCGCCCTCATGTCCAAATATGCTCCAGCAGGCACCGGTGATCCACGTGCCGATAGTGCGGTTGCCAAGGCCGTGAACAAGATACAGCGCGAAGCTGATCCGTCCTAGATAGCGGGCCGGTCGGGTGAGAAAGAGGCCTTGAACGACGGGCAGAAAAGCCATAGGGGCAACAATCAGGATCGAACCCACGGCGAGCCAGAAGCGACGGCGATACGCCGTATACGGCCACACGTATTGAGACCACATATACCCCGGAGTCTCTGTATTGCCATCTCTAGGATATCCGGAGAGGAAGACGCCTAGCGTCAACGTGAGATATAGCACGATGTCGGTCATTCTCTTCTTGGAGGGACTCTGGGGCCCCCGGGGATAGAGGATTTCTATTTCCGCAATGATCATTCCCACCACGAACAGGGCTGCATCCCAACGCTTATGCGTGAACCCGTGCAGAACCAGTAAGCCCTCCACCCCCAGGCGGACGACGGGGCGGACCCGCGCCAGCGCAACGATCAGCAGAAACACAACCATGGAGCCGCGGAACTCAACCGCGATAGACCATAGCTGGGGATTGTAGAAGCCGAAGAACGACACGTCCCAGTTCCAGGGATCAGACTCCATGTCGAGGAAATCAAAGTAGGCCGCCAAGCCGTGGGTGAAGTGTTTCCCGTCTACCTTGTTGGGAACGCTCACAAGGTCGAGGTCGGTACAGATGTATGCCAGCAAACTAGAGGCAAACGCCGGCAGAAATAACCGGATGGCACGGCGGAAGGTGATGGACGACAGGCTAGCGAACAGCTCCGGATATTCGTGGCGGTGCATGCGCTGGATGAAACGATGTGACAGTACGAAACCTGATACGACGAAGAATACAGCCACCATGGCGGCTCCAGAGTAGATTAGCCGCACGAACGGCAGCAGCCATAGCGAGGTGTTGTCTTTGTAACCCCATGAGGAATTCACCGAAGGGTAGTACACGTGAGTCCAGTGGAGGGCGAACACGATCAAAGAAGCCACGCCTCGCACCCCGTCGAGATACTCCGTCCTCGACTTCGGCAAGGCGGGCTTCTCTGGCGACGGCGAAGCCTCCATCGTTGGTGATTGTGACTGTCTCTGTAGAAAGCTAGGGCGGAAGAGAGCGAGGCACTGCCCAGCCACAGCCAGTAGGGACTGTGGCTTCCAGATGGGCCGTCTCCATCTTTGTTTTGACGGAGTCGCTGGCGGCAGAGGCGAAAGAGGCAAGAGTGACTCGCCGTCCTCGCTATGTAGGGATCTTTCCAAACGCATGGCTTCCGTGTGAGCGAGACTACTAACTCCCGCCGTCCTGCGTGTGCCAGACTTTCTCAGCGATAGTATGGAAAAGAGTGTGTATCCTAAACGGATAGCAGATCTGGCTGGGAAACGAACTACCGCGTCCTCATGATAAAGATATTTTTCTGAAGGGAACCCAAGACAAGTTGCACCAGGCAAGCCCGATGTCCAAAGGAGGTAGTAGTACAAGTAGTACAAGTCACATGGATTCGTCCGCGAGGATGAAAAAGATAAAAAAGATAAAAAAGATGATAACGGAGGTATAACAGAGGTAGGCAGGGAGATGGGAGCGACCCCCCAACGGCCCCATTGAGCAGTGATTAGGATAGGCGACTAGTGTGATCGTACTTGTCTTGGCTGAGGCAATATGAGGGGGGGGGGCCGGGATATGACTTGGAAAAGTTAGGGGCATCTACTTACTGTATTTGATGCCCTTCCCACTGTCGAAATTTCCAGTTGTATTCTCGTCATCAAAAGTCCCCAGGCGCTGAGATGCCATCCTGCCATTCTGGGTATACCACGAGAGAGCTCGATCGAGTGACTAATACCTAAGCAACGAGCGATGACTGACAGGCTGTGTAACGTTTCCACATCGACGTACTGCCGAATGACACCTGCTGCTGCATGCTGCCAGGCCTGTATGCTGCCGGCGGAGAAACCGCCTTCGGACCTACGTTGGGAGAATCGCACGCATCGGCTTCAACATGCTACACGTTGCTACACGCTATCACCAGAAGGAGATGTCCGCAGCGCTATCCATCGCGCTAGGGCAAAGGGCATCCATGGCAGCCCAATAGTAAAAGTACCTTGAGTACCTATCGTGTCCCCTCCGTAGCCCTTCCTCCTTTTCTTCTCACGCTACAACGCTGGATTTGATAACCGGCATCATGAGAAATGACGATCAGGGGGGCCAAGTCGTGGAGTCCAGACCTGCCAAGCCTCCAGATAACCGGTAGCGGTTGCAACCCCGCGCCTGATTGGACATGCCCCTGACCGCACGCTACAGAGGATCCGCCAATGGCCCACGATAGTCCTTCACGAACGCTGGAACCGGCAAGGTGAGAATTGCGACACTCCACGCATTAGGTTACGATCTACGGCAGATGGGATTAGCAAGAAGCTTATCGTTTTAGCCGGCAGCGTCGTGGAGGGTCATTACCAGCAGGTTGACAGTAGTTTGGCAGGACATGCAGAACCCTGCGCTGCCCTGCAGAGCCGATGGTGGGTGCATGCTACACGGGCCTAAATGGGAAGTTGATCGCGTGCTGTATGGTCCTCTAGGGTCCTCTCGGAAAACCTCTAGGCCCTCAACTCAGCTGGAATTTCCCGTCCACTACAATGTGTGAGAGGAAAGGTGATAGAAATTGCGGCTGCTTGCCACAGAGATCCGACATCTCGAATTCCGTTCTGCCAAGACGATACATCCTACCGTCACAAGCAGAACTGCCGGCTTGTCTTGATAACTTGGCACCCTTCCGGATCCAGCGAGTTATCGCATGACATCCGCATCCAAGCTCGAGAAAAGGCTCGAAGCGCTCTTATCGTGCGGGACCTCTTCACCAGGCTCATATTATACACACACATACACACACACACACACACACACACACACACACATACATCCGTTGGGAAAATAGCATCGACTTCATCTGGTGCGGCGGGTGTGACACCGGATTTTTCCCTGGATTCCCGGCCATCTTGTATTAATTGTGTTCGAGCTCGCCGTGTTGCTTTGTCTCGAGTGCGTCCCTCTGTTCCACCGAACTGCCCGTCCCCCTCTCCACCCCTAAGCTAAGATGCTGTTATCCCCCCGGAGGTTGAGGGGCTTCCCCTTCAAGGATGACCCATTTGAACAAGGACCGCTTATATCTCGGCCCGTTCGAAAGGTTGTCTGTCTGCTGTGCCTGATATCCGGAGGACTCGTATTGTTCAACAGACAATACGTAACAGACGAGCTCACCGCCGATGCATACCAGAGTTACAAATTTCACCTGCGGTTTCCTGCCGGTCCGGACGGCAGCCTATCTTCGAAATGGGTGGGAGGCGGATCCGTCATGACCTCGTCTGCAGAGGCGCCCGACGACGATGAGCCGATCAAGAAAGCCGAGCAACAGGAAACCCTCTACAGCGACGTCCTACCTGATGTGATACGGATACCTTTCCCGGACGCTGTTAGGGATGTCGAGCTGGATGGGTGGGAAGACGAGTGGTTCTCCCGTGGCCGTTTTGACGTCGAGCGCTGGGGCCCGTTCGAGACTCCCAAACTCGACTTCGTCTATAACTGGGTTAACGGATCAGAGGAGGCGTTCAAGGAGGTCCGACACCAATACGAACTGAAATCGCCTCTCAACGACAAGGAAGGCAAGTGGATATCACAACACAGCAAGAACCGTTACCGGGATTGGGGCGAGCTGCGGTACTCGCTACGCAGTCTAGACCAGTACGCGGCAGGGTTCGTCAACAAGATCCAGATCTTGGTAAACTCTGTTGCGACCAATCGGGACGGGGCGGTTCAATTACAGCCACAGCGTCCCGCCTGGCTCCGGGACGATCGGGAGGTCGACGAACATGTGCAGGTCCTGGGCCAGGAGTCCTTCTTCCGCGAGGATGAACAGCAATGCCTGCCCACGTTCAACTCCCTCGCCATCGAGTCTCAGATCTATATGACGCCGTCGACCAAAGACCAGCTCGTGGCCCTATCGGACGACATGTTTTTGGGATCACCCCACTCCGCCTCGGACTTCTACTCACCCTTGTTCGGGACCGTCATGGCTTTCAAGTCGGACCATTATAACACCAAGGCCCTGGGCAGCACGAAGTCGGTGCCGACCTTTGGCGAGAAGCCTTTCGTGTATTACACCTCGTACCTCCTGAACAACCGGTTCGGCGCGCGGGCGAGACACGTGCAGGCGCACTTTACCCACTCGGTCTCACGCAGCGTCATGCGTGAAACCATGGCGTCGTTCCCGCGACCGGCCATGAAAGGGGCTTGCGAGCGCTTCCGCGGCGAATCCCAACGCTACCAGATATACCCGTGGTATGCCAGCTTCCACTACAGCATGGAGCGATTCCGCGAGGTGTTGCTATGGTCGTTCATCATGTCGAAGTCTGACGCCAACGGCGACGGATATCTTGACTGGGATGAGCGCCGCGCGATCCTAGATGCCATCGAGCCCGGCTGGAGACTCCTAGCTGGCACCGACGCATCAGAACCAGCCAAGCAGGACGAGAATCGTGTCCGCATGTACTATCGCTTACCGCGTATGCTAGAAGATGCCGGCCTCGAACCGCCCAAGGCCAACGTGAATGTCCTTTGGACATCCGTTGACGGGCCCGAAGCGATCCGGAATATTAAGTGCAACGAGTTTGAGGTGGACAGGTGTTTTGGCGATTCGTTTAATTCGCCCCTGTCCGACCAGGTCTCGCAGAATCCCGACTTCACGGCAGCCAACATCTTTTCCCGCCTCGCGTCGCAACATGCCGACTGCGGCGATTGCCTGATCAAGTTCGCCTTAGTCTCCGCCTCCCGAGGCCTCGGGCCCTTGTTACCGCCCAAATCCAAGAAGCAAGAGCGCGAGGTGGTAATCAAGGCGCTGAAGAAGTACCAATACACCATCGTCGACACGGACGCGATGAAGTTCGTCATGATCAAGGATGCAGAGCAAGCCGAGACCGAACTTCTCGACCGGACCATCAAGCAAGGGAGACCGTATGGCCAGTACTGCTTGAACGACGATGTGATGACGGAAGACGAGGGGCAGGTCGCCAAGGTGGCACAGACCATGACGGCGGTGTTCGAGAAGCTGTGGCCTAAGAAAGGAAGATGGGAAAAGGACACGTGATTGTCCTCCATAGCGGACATTTCATTCCGGTTCTTCTTAAGTCGATGGCGACGATTGTTGCGATGTGCAATGTAACATATACCCCAAACATCTCATAATGTGAAACATGATACCAGATACCAAGCTATATTCTCAACCAACATTTTTCCTTGTTGTCCTCGTTCCTTTTTCGTTTTGTTTTTTTGTTTTGTATCTATCTGTCTGCTTACATAGAAACTCTAGATGAGTTCAATCAGAGTCCGTGACTCGCGGGACTATCTGCGAAGCTCTTGGCATGCCCAGGGAATGCGGGGAAACGAGAGATGGCAAATTTGGCATCATTATCAATGCTTAAGTGCGGGCGTGTAAGGAAAACAATGAAGGTACTTTTGCCGCCTGAATACGGCTATGTTAAAAGCCTGGATAGCATAACGTGCGAACTCATGTCAAGCCTGATAACCATCAGTATAATATGTGTTGGTGATATACCTAAGATTCCTGTCGGGCCCAACATATATTACATAGTATTACCGGCGGGTCTAGACTGTTCCGGTTACCCGCCCTGCCCTTCAGCTACAAATGACATGTGTGGATGTTTTACCGTCACGGTAATCAAATCCGCGGGACGTGTGGAGAATTGTATATGAGCCGATTACTTTCTGATATGGCACCCATTGGTGTTGTCCTAATGGCTGGCTATTTGGAAGCTAGTTTTGGACCAGCCTATCAATAGTTCTATATGCACGAGTACATATATATCTTTGAAGGCAGGGATGGGATCGTTCATACGTATGTGTACGACAGATAGTCGGTTTACAGCTATCTAGGTGCGAGTGCGAGTAAATCTAACACTGGGTGTGACACAGCTACTCCAGTTGGACACCACGCATCATACGGTACTATGTAGGTACATAGACTAACATGGTTACCTAGGTATGTATCGAGTGTCGCAAGGTTTGGTGACTTGTCCAGCTGCATATGCGTGATGAGAACTGCAATCATGACATAGCTTACTATATCTTAGTCAACTTTTACGTACTAGAACCTTAGTAGAATTTCAATGGGATGGAGCTTAGGTAGCGTTGAGAATAGCAGAATTGCACCTAGGGTTCACCTTTGAGTCTTATTGAGGCATAGAGTCAACTCCTAGTTAGCTCCGAAAGAATGAGTTCGCTCCAGAGACCATTTGATGTTGTTTATCGGTCCGATCACGGTGTGGAGATTGTCCAACATATAGCACTATTCAACTATCAACTAGGTATTCATTGTCCACATTGGAAGCCTCGGGGAATACGTAGTAGGTCAGAATGAAAAGGCTACATGATTGACTAGGGCCCTTGACACAAGCCAAGAAGCATCACGATTCGCAGTCTGCTTCATTGAGGAACATGACATGGCGGAAGACTTGCACGATAAGCTTGGTGGAAGATGGCGGGGAAGGGGGGTTGTTTGCGAATCGAGAGGCATCCAAATTCCTTCTTCGCATATCCTAAAAGAGACCGAGCCGAGTGAGAGTCTCATGATGTTTTGGAATGGCAAATTGCATATCATCTGTTCCATCTTACATGAATTTTGTGACTACTCGGTTGACCTCCAATTGGGGGCATCAAGGGCAAATGTAAGGTTTTGTCCGCCAAACCTTGTCTGAATATATTCGGCCGTAGAAAATGATGCATTAAATACTCGGATACTAGAATATGTCTTTGTACTACAAGGTAGTCCATTATGGACAATGAGTATTAAACATTATGTACAATGGATATCTACTGAAGTAATAGGTGAAACCTCTGAACAGGAAGTGAGGAGAAACCGGGTATTGGAATACGACAGTCCAGAGGATAATAAAATGAAAGATCTAGCTACTGTACCCTACTCGTCCCCGATGCCTTGATTTATCTCCAAAACAGCATGTTGGTGTTCCTGGGCAAGTTGCACAGGATCATTCAACTCGAATGTATAATCGAAGGGCATATCATCAGTGAGGCGACCTAACTCCTGATCGCCGGCACCATGTGTACTCTTACCACCAACGTGCTGAATCAACACGGGCGTGACAGCCCATTTCAAACCATCATGACCATTTGCCCAATCTTCGATGAACGTGTCAACAGCGGCGTGGCTATCCTGGACGTCGAGATACAAGGGCAGGACATTCTCTGTAACCTGGCGTTGGGGAAACACGTACCCTTGCGCGCAACACCCATATTTGTGCATCAGGTGAACACCCGGCTTCTTGGGAAGCATGCAGTTGCGACCAGCCGCGAAGAAGAGGCCGATGACCATGGGCGTGCACACTCCGAAGATGAGCACCAACATTGCCCGGCCAAGCCCCTTGCGCACGGGAACAAAGCACCGGCGCAAGAGAAACACGGTAAGAGCCTCCACCAGGAGGAAGCTAGAGCTCGCCATGATGTACGATGGCCACTCTTCGGCATTCCACCCCAGGAGCCGTCCGTCGTAGAAGATGCGAAGGTACAGAAAGCCGTCTCTGCCTCTTCCCATGGCTTCCGTCTTCACAGCAGCGGACTGCAATGCGCCCATGGTGCGGTGATACCAGCCATCCATAGCAATAACGTCATCCTCCAGCGTCATGATGTAGCTCGGGTTGACCCTAGCGCACTCGGTCAGTTGGACCGAGTAGTCTATCTTCTGTTTCCGCGCATGCGCATCATAGCCGCCGTCCTCTTCGAGTTCGCTGATGACTCGGATCGTATCAGGGTTATCGGTAAGGGTGGAATAGGTCGGGAGACTATCGGCCAGGTTACTCAACCAGGGCTGGCCGTATTCTTCGTGTCGCGACTGGTTGACATGGGCGAGGAATACGACCAGGTAGACCCGCTGCCGCTCGATCGCATCTAGACCTTCCAGAAGGGACCCGACGGTCTCTTTCAGGTAGGAGAAACCATTGCGACTGACAGAGCCGATGGCGACGCAGATGTCTGGGTTAGGAGCAGCGGCGGGCCAAGAAGTCGAGGCAGAGGTAGAGGCAGAGGTAAAGGCAGAGGTGAGATTAGCCCAGGTCGGAGGCGGAAGCACGGCAGCTTGATCGGCGTATCTCGCAGCCTGGGCTTTTCGGAAGGACGAGTATGCTAGGACGCGGGTGAGGTCTGGCTGGAAGAAGATGGAGGACGGATCGCGGTAACAGGCCGACCTCAGATAGGCAGCGGTTGCGCCGTAACACAGCAGGAATCCCAGGATGCAGGAGGTGACGACGCGGACAGGGAGCTGATGAGGCTGATGAGGCTGATGAAGTTGGGTTAGGGGAAAAAGAGAAAGCATCCAATTGGGAAGCATCCTAACCGTTGGGTCCTGGATCCTGGATCCCGACCTTCCTCTTCCGATCAGTCCCTAGTACTAGCATGGAGACGGTACGGAATAATGGAGTGTGGAGTGCATGAAGTGCATGAAGTGCATGGGTAAGGATCTCCACTGCAGTCTCCAGGGCGGTAGGCTGCATCCATACCGCAGTAGGGAATCTAAGTTCAGCCACAGGGAACTATGACGTCCTCGGTGGTCCTTTCGCGTGCTATGTGCTTAGGTATGTGCCTACATACATGTAGGTATGTGATTACGTTATTAGTTACGTTAGTTACATACTTAGGTAGGTAGTTACATATACCCACCCAGTAACTGAACCCCCTTACCTTCGCCTGCCTCCTACGACATCGATTGTAAATCATCGAGTCACTGCCGGCAACTGACAGATTCCACCTGCAAATGCCGACAGCGTCCCTAAAGAACAAGATGGCGTTTCGTGCCTGGCTCGGGAATTACATGGAGATGCTCCAAGGTCAATAGATTCAAGGTCAACGAAAATTGGCGTGTCGAGCTGAATTCTACTCGAGGTGTTTCGACCAGGAACTAATGTGCTAGCGATAGATCCCATTTCGTTGGTCAACTATAGGCTGCACATCAGGTATCTGAAGCATCTGACTCTTCGTCTTATGAAAACATTTGGCGACGCCGACACCCCAATCCCAGTGGCTCAAATTGAGGTGCTATAGTAGTTTCAAAGGGTTGGTGTTCCCACGACTGTTGGCCTGATATCGATCGCGGCACGTACTAAGTAGTGGTACTTCCTTGGGTAATTTACAGTTGATCAGGAGGTAGCAGATGCATTCAGTTGGGCGAATTGGCTCCCAGGTGGTACTCACGAATTCTTAGTGGTGTCTTCTCGAGTGACTCTGCTGCTGCGATAGATACGAGTGCCTCGCAGTGTCTGAATATACCCAGAACCCTCAAGGTCCCTCTTCCCGATGAAAACCAAGCTCCCTCCCCAATACCTGAGCCCATCCTGGGAATCACACCCCCCACCCCCGGCCAACAGGATCGACGCGCAACTGTGCCATGCCGAACGCGCCGTCGAGAAGCTTGCGCATTGCTATAATGAGCTCTACGCGCGCAGCTATAGCTTATATAGCCTAAGATAGCCGGCCTGCCCCAGCATGGACTCGGTAGGAATAAGTGGCAGATAGGACAACATCTGGAGGGACATTAGAACGCGGAGATTGTCACCCAGGCGATAGAAATTACAGCTATGTCAAGCGCCGGTCCTTCCGATGTGTATGCTGCGGCTGTCGCGCGGTAGATGTTGCGCGGCAACTGGTCAAGGAGCAGGAGCAGCGCCAAGGTCCCGTCTGGTGTCCTCGTCCAGGCATCAAGAACGCCTGCAGGCACCGCCGACACGAGGGGCTCCCATACGCTATTATGTTGCACTTCGACGATGTCTCAGGCATTGTCGGCAGACAAGATGTCGGTGGTCGGCACGTTTACCTGACTTCGTCGACGATGATTGGTCTAGTTGGGTCTCTATGATTCGGTCGGCTTATAAGGAGTAACTGAATGGTGCGAAACTTGCTATCATGCGGGATGGTGAGAGGCGCAGCTGCAGCTCTTTATGTTGCATCGCGGCTTAAGTTAGCGGTCGAGAGTGATCCTACGGTGCCGAGAAGCTCCAAAGGTGACCTCTGACGGGCAGGGCACTATGTAAGGAACTTTCGGCTCATAAAGTTGCAACTCATTTTCCAACATCTCCATGGAGAATGTACATAAGAGAATTAAAGAAACAGGTGCGTCGATTCGCCGCGTCAAACGTACGGAGGCCGTCCGGGGACCTGCTATGTCGTTTGTCATTTCAGTTACCGGTGGTCTCTATTGGCGGACGCATAGCCACGTTGGAGTTCCCGGTTCGTGCTGGTCGAGCAACGCTGCCGCGTCACACAGCAGTACGGTAGCTAGATGAAGCTGATACGTTGGTCTCCAACGTAAGATTGCTTATACGCACGACCTCCCATACACCTCTCCTTTGGCCCCTCATTTGGAGCCTCTTCCACATCTCAGCTTCGCCTTTACTCGAGCACTCTACATGGTATCCGACCGCTCCGGCCTTTTGAAGACCCCCATACCAGAAATGAGACGCAATTCTTGATGTTTTATGGTTGTGTGTTCACTCCTATTGCGCCAGCGGACCATATGAGTAGTCGATCATGCCGGGCGTTATCGTGGCCGGGTCGAGCAGCCGGCCACGTCAACAAAGATCTCACCTCGGCGGTGCCATCCTCTGGCTTCCCAAGCAAAGCAAGTTAAAGAGCGTGGAAATTGGTCTAGAGGAGGGGTGCTATCACCATCCCGTCGTCATTCTTTCCCCTGAACCGCAGAAGGGGAAGGTAGCGTTGTTTCTTGTATGTGGCAGTTCACTTTCAAGCAGCACACCATTCACTAGTAACTCCACAGCTTCAAGCCAAATTGCTGATTCTTCGACAAGCTTACATCGTTCAACGAGACGTCCCTTGAGCTGAGGCATCCACACAACCGCGAGGCCCGGCGCCCGCATCTACCGATCGAACCATGTAGCCCTCATCCTGACAATGGGAGGCTCCTCAGACTGAGGAATCGATCCCCAGGGCTTCGGAAGAACTCCTACATTATTACGCACAAGAGGAAAACCGTGACGTACGCTAGCCTGCAGCCGTATGACCGCGAGAGGCCGGGCATGGACATTGCACTGTCGCGGAGGAGCTTTCAGGAGCTTATCGAGTACGCCAAATATTCTGTCCCGCTCCCAGATGTTCACCCGGTCGACCTAGGCATATGTAACGTATACCCACTGCCAGACAAGGTGGTAGCGGAGCGAAATAGGGAGGCTTCCCGTTCCTTGGAGGACGTCTCATCTAGTACCCAAAGTGCAATTGCTTCCGAGGGCGACATGCCTGTTTCTGATGACATACCAGTGCGATGCGAAGATGTCAAACCGGTGGTAGCAGCAACTCAGACGAGACGACCGAGAGAAGCAACACTTGGACGTATCACACGCCAGCGAGCTCTGGAGGCAATCAACCACCAGCGAGCTCTAAAAGCAATCAACAAACTTCATAGTAACCCTATTTACGCCCATACCCCCTTGCATAATCAGCATAATCAGCACCATCACTGTAGTGAACGCTACATCTTTCCGACAGCAGAAAGGCAACCATTGTTACCTGTTCACCGCCAGGATAGCTACAGGGCTCTAGGCCGACGCCAATATTACGGCAGCACCCCCTTACACGCAGTCACTAGAGACGTGTCGTGGCAAATGGAAGAGGAGCGTTTCAGTCGCTTTGGGACCGTTCTTCGCAGTTTTTGTAATGTCGTTTGCGGATACTCTTCGTTGCTGTACCGTATTCCTTGGGGGAGGGGTTTCTCGCTCATTGTCACTCTACTACTGTGGGCTGGGCTAGCTTATGGAATATATAGGCTCGTTTCCTTGGCGGTCGACCTCGTGAAGGGAAGTTGGGTGCTATGATTAGGCTATTTTGACATCACGGCGATAGTACGATCTTGGAAGGTACTGGGCGTATACTGTATTAGGGCTAAGTGTTACGAAACAACCTCAACCAGGCGCATGCTCCAAATAACATAGAGTTTCCGAGCAGAATTTGTGGGCTCTCCTAGTTTTCATGTACATACCAAGTATAGTATTACCCCCTGTCTCCGTTCCCCTACCGACGAATGAATGTGTTGTCTAGAATAGGAGAAGCCTGTCATACAGGTCACGATCCTCTAGGACTTCAGGACCTATAGTGTCTATACTGAGAGATCATGACCTCTTGGCCCCCTAACCCTAAGCCACGTTCCATTATGGTCCCATCCCTTGCGCTGAATCTTGGCCGTCGTTCGCGTTGGTAACTGAACGTTCCTAGATAGGGTGGCCAATGGTAGACTTTTGTCTTATTCAACACTGTCAGCACGTTAAGTACATGACTTCGACTTGGGCGCAGGACACCCCCTTTTGCTAATATGCGAGCAGGAGTGGCTATGAGCGTTTAGTTCATTTCACCCCAGCAGTACTTTGGGTATTTGCCCGCAAGCTTATCTGACAAACTGAGGAGTAGGAGACCGTTCTCTTCATCACACAATACATATACATCGTGACTCCTGCCTACACTTTTCACGGTATTGTGATATAGAGGTGTTCAGAACTGGAACAGGATGCTTCGATTGTTTAGACTCTATATACAATCAAAATTACTTTACGGTGATCAGCCAGCTGTCTCCAGGATCCGATGTGGGAATCTAGCCCAACCTAGGCTGCCAAGCGTTAACAACTATCCGTCATATACTTGTCGGCCGACACCAATCAGCTTGCCGAGAGCTCTGAAGAAAGTTCTCTATCAACTTTTCAATTCAAAGGCCACGCATTCATCAATTCAGACCTGAGTGCCCGGAGGAGACTTGATCATGCAATTGTTAGCTAGATGAACCGTTACCCCTAACCCCTTACTAGCCCCTGTCAAGTACAGAGTCCATCCTCCAAACTTCTCGTTTCCTCCATTTCTTCTGTTCTCGTAGTAACCGCTTGCTAATAATAGAACTAGGAAGCGGGCATCGTAACCAATCTACCTGTATATCCCTAGATACCACAGTACGAAATTGCTGAGATTGCAGTAACATAGTCTTTGCTAAATCAGGAATCCACAATTTGTTTTCAGGGCTACTGTACTGTGTTTCGCGGCCCAGGCGACGTGGGAGCGATCATGAACCAGGGTCTCACAAGTGCCACAGTCAAAGTGCTAGTCGAGCCATCCCATAGGTAGACTAACTAACAGATAAGCTTTCCAAGGCGAAACCCACCTTTGCAACTAATCGTCTCTTAATATATATCGCGGAGGCGCTGCATAAGTCACTACTCGCTATCTAGGGCACCTAGGGGGTAATTCTCAGCGGTGGCCGCCGCGTCAGCGTCATTGTCGCATAAGACCCGATCATATTAGCTGGCAATGCATCGAAATATGGCAACTACAGGGCGGGAATATATCCTAGCCTAGTAGTTCTAGGAACCCGTTTACCGAGGAGGATCCACTGATGCGAGAACAATGTGGGGGTCCCGTGGTTTTCATCGACTCGGTGTATCTACGGGCCCTATAGATAAAAAACGATCGGTAGCCACGCGTCCCTCGTCCAAAAGAATTGTCCAAAGCCGCGCCTTAGTCCAAAATCGGGGTTTCAGTCGCAAGCTACCATCATGAGAGTGGACTGACCTGGGCTGGCGCTCTTGATACTGTCGATACCGTTGGGGCCGTCGGTGCCGTGCAGCGTCATGGCAGGAGCCGGTGGCTTTGCAGCAACGTCAGCACTATGGCGCGGTTTCGATATCGCAATGGCCAGGGGATTGTCGATATATATGTGTATGCGTGTGTAGGAGAGGGCGATGCCATCACATTTCCTCGGCTTTTTCTTCTAACAGCAGACATTCGCTCATGCAACTGCTGCCGGTCATCACAGCACTGTGTTGAAAATGAAGATCGCATCGATTCTCCCCTTTCTTTCGCTACTCCTACATGGAAGTATCGTCTCGGCAGAGGCATCTAGCAACTACACCGCTCAGCTACTCAGTTCGAACACAGGTAAGAACCAGAATCTGCCATGGCCTCAAGCTCTGTTATTGACGAGGAGTAGTGAAACTCGGCGAATGGCAGGCCGCCTATGACAAGGCATCCGCCATCGTCAAGACTCTCACGAATGCGCAGAAGATATCCCTTATCACCGGTGGCAATGCAGGTAACCTTACCGCTCTGGACCTGCTGGATTCGGCGACGAATCCTCGCACCTACTACTATGTCACGACCTGGCCTGCGGGTCAAGCCATGGCTATGACCTGGGATAAGGACGCCATCTACAACCAAGGCCAAGCAGTCGGCTCAGAGTTCCGAGGGAAGGGAGTTAACATGGCGCTTGGACCCACTACGCAACCTCTGGGACGCTCGGCCTGGGCTGGTCGAGTCGGAGAAACCTACGGTGTTGATTCGTATCTGAATGGGTATGCTCTGACTCCCTCTGATGTGACCCAAAATACCTTCTACGAACATAAGAAACCAGGTGGCTAAGAGACAAAACATTCAGTTTACTCTCTGGACTATTCGTCCAGGGCATGTCCAGATCCGGCGTAATCCCCAGCGGCAAGCACTTCATTATGAACGAATTCGAGACAAACAGACAGGGCTCCACGGGAGGTGGCGGCGGCATGGGGGGTGGTGGCGGTAACGGCCCGCCACCGACGAACACGAAGACGCGTCGGCAATCCACCAGCAACGGAACCTCGTCTGGCGGAAGCAGCAGTAGCAGCGACTCTTACAACGTCGTGATCGGTGACAAGGCCTTCCATGAGACGTACCTGGCGCCATTTTACGACACTGTGAAGTCAGGCATGGGAGGCGCCATGTGCGCCATGAACCGCGTGAACGGGACGTACTCGTGCGAGAGCCAAGACCTGCTGGCGCGTTATCTGAAGGTTGAGCTCGGGTTCCCGGGCCTCGTGTCGGCCGACGTGGGCGGTCAGAAGACGGCGCTGGGGTCTGCGAACGCGGGCATGGACTACGGCTCGAGCTCCACATGGAGCAATGCCACGCTCGGGGCTGCGCTGGCGAACGGGAGCTTTACGGAGGCGAGGCTCGATGATATGGCCATTCGTAACTTCATGGGTTACTTCCACCTGAACCAGGACGTGGGCTTCCCGACCACGGCCGGGGCTACGGACAACATCGATGTGCGCGGCAACCACAGCGAGCTGGCGCGCACGTACGCCGCCAACTCTATTGTGCTGCTGAAGAATACGGGCAGTGCACTGCCACTGAAGTCCAAGCGAAGTATTAGCATATTCGGCACGCATGCTGCGCCCCGATATTTCGGAGCGAACACGGCGCTGAGCGTGTACTCCGGTGTTGGTCCTACGATGCAGGGTCGTAAGTCATTCCCCTGTCTATTTACATACCCTAGCCCCTATGTATCTGGCCATATTTACGAAATCGTGTACAATGTACTGACCCCCGCCGAACAGACATGTCTACGGTTGGCGGGAGCGCCATGGGTTCCCTCGCTTACTTGACAACACCAATCCAACTCTTCAACGAGCGGGCCGCGAAGGATGGCTTCATGCTGCGATGGTGGTTGAACGACACCGTCTTGACCGACTCCTCCGGTATGGGTGGTATGAGCGGTGAAGGTTCCACGCTCACAGAGACCACGACGGGTGTGGCCCAAAATTCGGACGCATGCGTGGTCTTCATCAACGCATGGTCGGGCGAGGGCGCCGACCGACCAGAGCTGTACAATGAGGAGCAAGATACGTAAGTGCTCGCTATCGGGTTCTACCTCGCCTTGTGTTCATCCCCGAACAAGATCGTCCTTCATACAACATTGCTAACCATGCCGTCCACAATTCCCATAGCCTTGTCAACACTGTGGCGAACAACTGCAACAACACGATCGTCGTCATCAACACTACCGGTCCGCGCCTTGTCGACGCCTGGATCACGCACGACAACGTCACCGGCGTCTTGTACGGCGGGGCGCTGGGTCAAGAATCTGGCAACGCGATCGACGACGTGCTCTTCGGGACCGTGAACCCGTCTGGGAAGCTTGTCTACACGATCGCGCGGAACGAGTCTGACTACGATGCCGGCACGCAGGTCCAGGAGACAGAGCTCGAGCTCGAGTTTTCCGAGGGCAACTATATCGACTACAAGTATTTCGATCGGTACAACGTCACCCCGCGGTACGAATTCGGATACGGGCTGAGCTACACGACGTTTGTGTACGGAAACGAGATGCAGGCGCAGAAGAATAATTCCTTGCGTGCCGGATACGCGACAGGCGCGCTTGCTGTTGGCGGGCGCGAGGACCTCTGGGATGCTGTCGCCACGGTGACCGCGACAGTTACTAACACAGGCAGCGTAGCCGGGTCCGAGGTCGCGCAACTATACGTCGGATTCCCCGCCGCAGCCGATGAGCCGGTCAGACAGCTACGCGGGTTTCAAAAGGTGCCGCTCGAGCCGGGCCAGAGCCAGACTATCACTTTCGAGCTGCGGAGGCGCGATCTCAGCATCTGGGATACAGCGGCGCAGAACTGGAAGGTGGAGGCTGGTGACTACACGTTCCACGTTGCTGCCAGTAGCCGGAACCTGAAGGCGTCGACGACATTGACTGTTTGACGCAAACTTGAAGTCAGCACCTAGTGATGGCTAGGTAGTAGTGTACATACATTTCCATTCTAAAGTTATATATTGTTGTCACTCGAATTTGGTCCGTCCCTGGTACGAGTGTATAAATCCGGCAAGTGGGCTCATAAAATGCACATTAAAGTCATGCAACGCTTGCCTATAGACCGGGCTCTGTTCCCTCGTAAAGGTATAGGGTCACGATAGTCCAGGCAGTGTCTTTCATCAACGACATATCTCTAGTCAGCTTGCAACTCTATGCCGCTGCCGAGGGTATCTGACTCGCCAAAGCTCTGCCTTCTCCTGTTCGACAGTCTGGGGATAGTTGATAGCTCTTCGCAACGCGTAGTTATAACACATTATACCGCTTATACATCATATTCCTCACCTGGCACCATTACCCCATCAGACTATGGACACTAAAAACGGCGCAACCTGGAATTACTAATCCAGTTTTCGGCCTCAGCTTCCACTTCAGCCAGGCCGGTTTTGAGGTCTACATCAACTGATTCAAGCATCCATGCATCCTTTCTCCCCACGGTGACTTTATGTCCTAACCACAATGCCAGAAAGACTGGGATAGCTAGATAGGTTGTGAGAAACGAAGCGAGATCCCATTGTCCCCAGTAAAAGACTGTGAACCCATTGGCTAAGAGAAGGATAAAGAAGATGGGCAGGCAAATCCAGGATGCCCATGGTTGAATATGCGCGCGGTAAGGTACTGTAATGCCTTGAATATCACAGGCCTTGCGGAAGCGCAAAAGAATGATGCAACATAAACCCCAGGAAGTATAGCCCGATGAATTCGTGAGGCCGACAAACCAGTTCAACACCTTCCCTGTTCGCGAACTAACGTTGAGATATGCCAAAAATAGGAAGCAGGAGCTGGCGAGAACCGAGTAGATAGGCAAACCGTATTTCGTGCACCTGGAGAAGATTTTAGGTCCGTTCCCCGCGATGGATAGAGAGTAAAGCGAGCGGCTCGATAGGTAGAGGTATGCGTTTGCTGAAGACCAAGCACTCGTGAGAATACCCGCGTTGATGATAGAGGGCAGGTATGGAATGCTAGCGTTTCGAATGGCAATCACCCAAGGGGACGCGTTGGCATTACCTTGACTTGATACAAGGCCTTCTGAGGTGGATATGCAAGTGGCACCAATAGCCACGGCTCCGAGGATGTAGAACACCACCAATCTAGCGAAGAATTGTCGTGATGCCGTAGGGATAGTCTGTCGTGGGTTCCTCATCTCACCAACCATAGTAATGACCATCTCGGGTCCAAAATAGAAAGACATACCACAATAGATCCAGACGTAAAGGAAACATGTAAAATACCCACCAGAACTATCGCCCACGAGCATTGTGTTGAATGCGCCAGGATCAGTCCAAAAGCGAAACCCAAGGATTTCATGTGTTGGTCCTCCACCAGCCATGAGAACAACCGACAGTACCAGTAGGCCGATAATCATGATGACCTTGATACTGGCAAACCAGAATTCGGTCTCGGCGTAGACCGCCACAGGGGAGAGGTTAAGTCCAATGACGACCACTACCATGATCGTGATCCAAACGGCAGTAGGAATAGTATTCGGCCAATAACCGATGATGATGGCCGCCGCGGTGATTTCATACGCAACAATAATACCGAACGAATAGAAGTATAGCCAGCCCATCGCGAAGCCAATGGACGGCGAAATGACGCGAGTGCCGTAATAGGCCATAGATGTACCGGAAACCGGGAGATAAGTGCCAATTTCTACGATAGCTGTGATTACTGCGTAGACCAGAAGGGATATCAGACAGTAGCAGATCAGGAGAAAACCCGGTCCTCCAGCAGCCAGAGCTTGGCCCGATCCGACGAAAAGCGAAGTTCCGATAGCACCACCGATGGCTATCATCTGGGCTTGTCTTGATTTGATGTCTCTCTTCGTTCCGGGTTGTCCGACGGTTTTCTCGAGCTCTCCTAATTGACAGGTGCCGACTTTCTCGAGGTCCGTATCCAGCGTCTTGTTAGTATAGTCTTCGTCACGAGACATGATGGATGCATCATGCGTGTTAACCATGCTGAAGGAATAAATCTGATGTTGGCAGTTGGACAGCTTCTAGAACGGAGGAGTTATATAGTATAGCGTCAAAGTAAACAGGGTCTAACTTCCGGCTGTCTTGGAAGTGACGTGTCTGTGGCCATATATATACAAATACAGAATCAGAAAACATAGATTGTATTGGTGTATCGGTGTAACCAAGGACAACGCCCCCTGGCCAATATTCAGGGATCCAGGGTGTAGTAGGGGAGATAGCGACTGGCGATATTCCAGTGTTATTCGTGTCCCGTTATCTGTAAGCAGCCACAGATAACCCTGGATGACGGTACCCCAAATCTGGGTAAGGAGCCGAGGCCTGTGTTGCCAGACACCCCCGAGGATCGACCTACATAGTGGTACCCCAAGAGACATGATAGGCGGCCAATCCTATGGACTGGTTCACGCAGGAAAGACGGATAATCCGGAAAAGTCTGCATGGACAATCAGGTGGTGGAACCCCTGAAGTGTTGTTGGGCAATTTCGTGACGTGAGGCTGGAGTCTTACCCTGCCACTGAGTATCGCTCTTGTTAAAAGCTATGAAATTAGGTAGGTCACTTGCAAGTGCTATCACGCTTCATCTGTAATTGCGAGAAAGTAGGTATAGGCTAACCATGAGGATATTGTTATATATCATATGAATATAAGGGCCACTCTGTTGTCATTAGTCACAATGGTGCAAATATCAACGTTCCCTGGGGACGGGCACTAAACAGAAGGTTACTTCCTGGAAGTAAAATGGTTTATTGGCCCGAAAGGTCCGGCTTTTCCACCATTTATAAGCTTGAGATAGAATATACTCCACGGAAGTATGGTTGCATCGTCTTCTTTGGAATCTAATTATCGCCTTCACGTTCGTGGAGCTGTCGAGTCGAGCGGACTGGTCATCCGGAGCAAAGACAGTCTACCGTTTGGGTTTCCAGTCTGGGAAATCTGCAGCAAGAGATGTTTCAGGTAAAAGGCCACATGGACGGCGAAAACGATCTGAATCTGTACAATCCGGGACTATGGCCTGATACTCTACATCCCGAGATCTTCGGTATGCCAGAACCATGGCTACTCGCAATATCGCTGGTTTTGGGGCTCGGAAAAGAAGATGCCGCCGAGAAGAGAACCACTTCCAATCCTCTAAGCCTGGGGAACTTTCTTAGTAGGGCACAGGCCATTGAACGGGCGATCAACCAGCTACGATGGCCTAGCTATGTCGAGGATGGGCCAGAGTCACTCCATTGTGTATTGCAACCTTCTTTAGCGATGTATTTATACCGGCGAATATACGATGTGGACGCCTCGGTTCTCCAGCCCAATATAAGGAGAGAATGCAACCATCTCTTACGGTCTCAGGACGAGGACCGGAGGCTGGTGCACGCTTCTGCAAGATGTTTTTGGCCTGCATGGAGTGCAGCGCGTGAGGCTGAGGACCCAGAACTGCAACCTTCGTTTGCCACCTGGTTTCAGAGCTGTTTGCGACAGAGTGGCTTTGAGGTCTTCAAAATACCCTTCGCACAGTTTCACAGGCTTTGGGGAAGAAAAGGGGTACTGTTCGGACGCGTGTAGCAGGTGTGTTCACGATCAGTGATTGGAATAATAGCCCAAACCCTATAGCAATCCATTCATGATAGCCAATCAAATATCAATTGTCGGGGTCAACAGACATGTATTTATCTACAGAGCAATAATAGTTTGGCGTTGGAGCGCTGCCACTTTATGTGGTTTTATGTAAATGCATGAAGACTTTCGGTGGGGATTATCATGCTACCAACTCTTCCCCCGAATCAATGCCAGAACCCGAAAATCGTTTCCAGGCCCAGAAAATCACGGGTTGAATTAAGGATGAGAATTCACGTCAGGAAAATCTGGATAGTGTGTATGCATTTCCATGTGCAACGTCGTTTGGCAGCCTATTCCATCTTGCTGACCTCGTGGCGTAAAACCGACTTCTGAGTATCGCTTTGCCACACATAGACAGTGTCACAGCTCCACACAAGGCCATCATTATGCGTATGGTCTAAGCCCTATCAAGATTCATTCTATGGGAAAATGCACTTCATACCATTTGCCCAAATACATAGGTACCTAGACTACGTGTTTGTAGCCTAGGTGCAGTACGATAGCCGAGGTACATTTCTCCTGCCCCACATAACTACGTGTAATCGTTCCTCGAAAAGGGGCCCCTTAACTCCAGAGTCAGCCTTTAGAATGAGAACATAGAATGCTGCTGAGTTTTCTGAAATCCATTGTACTTAACCATATAATTACTCGGGTATAATAGAAAGTTATCTAATTCTAAGTACTGGTTTTACTGTACTAATAATACAAATAATTAACTTGTGCCAATGGAAAATATACCCACTTTGGGCTAGTATTTCCTAGTTTCGAACGAAAGCTCCTGATACGGAATGAAAGAATAGTACTTATCACCTAATGGGTGGTTATAGTACAATTATGTCACTATATATGCCGTACCCTTGTTTTAGGCTACCCACATACAGCTTGTACCGCCCTTAACATGCCGCATCAGCTCCTGATTCAGAGAAATTTGTTCGCGAACCCACTAAACCATGGATTTACGACGCGAAGTTCGCGAGTAGCGAACGGATCTGCCGGGCGGATCTGGAACAATGTGACTATAAGACCACGTATTGCTTCAATCGGCTACCCACCCCTAGTATATAAATACCAGGGACGAAGGCCCTTTGTGAAAAGACCTCGCAAAATATAAGAGAAAAGTCCACAGGTATCTGATCTTAACCCTATATCACAACCAACGTAACACATATTCGCACAATTAAACGCGGCGTTTCTTCATCGTCACGATGGACTCAACTACTTATTCCGTGCCCCAGGAGGCCCGGAAAGTGTTTGAAGACGGTATCATACATAACCCGCTGATGAAAGACCTGCCGGCAGAGTTGCAATCATTGAGCAAATGCGTGCGCTTCGAAGGATCATCTAAGCCTAGCATTCCCATTAACTGGCGATTCGCCGAGAGCATCTCAGCCATGAAGGCTTTCGAAGCAACCATGTTGAACCATCTGATCACTCGGAAATATCAGGTTGAGCCGTCTACCATTACGATCAACACGTAAGCACCACAGAATCGCAACAGCGCATTCGCGACCTTGAGAAGGAAAATGAGAATAGTTCGCTAAATACCCTCGCTTCAGGGACCACGCCTCGCTGTTCATCATAACTCCAGTGCTTGGGCAGATCATCAAGAACGGCAAGCCAGTGCCTATGGATCCATTCTCCAAGGAGGGTTTGGAGACATTTCCCAGCACAGACCTTCACAGGTCTAATGCCTCACTGCATAGAGTCCTCGCGACGAACATCTATAAGACAAAAGACGGGCGATTCTACCATGTCCATGGTTAGTCTGAATCCCCCTTTTCGTCGAGCTACCCCTCACTCCACCCATTGTCTTGTCGACTTCCGTGCGCATCCGCATTTACTTACGGGCGAGAACGGGGGTTTATTAGGCAGCATGAATCCCGACCCTACGCTGGGGGCCTTGGGATTGGCGCTCGACGGGGAAGAGAACGACACCTACGACTCGGTCGTGCAGAGGATCCAGGGCGCCGTGGCACAGCTCGACTCGGCAGCGCTTGACGAGCTTATGAACGAACAGCACCGCCAGGCAGGCACGATCGCGCGGACGTCAGAGGAGTTCTTCGCCAGCGAGCACGGCCAGAAGAACGGGCAAATCGGGCTCTACGAGTTGTCCAAGGACCCGGGCTCGTCACAGCCGCCGGCGTGGTGGCCCGAGAACCCGAGCTTTCGGTCGTCGCCCAAGCGGCCGCTGGCCGGCCTCAAGGTGGTAGACCTGGCGCGCGTCATCGCGGGTCCGGCGATCACGCGCTCTCTCGCCGAAATGGGAGCTAGCGTGATGCGAGTCACGTCGCCCAACATCACCGACATGTCCGTGCTCCACCAGGACCTCAACTGGGGCAAGTGGAACTGCGCCCTGGACCTGAAGAACGATGCGGACAAGGAGAAGCTTCGCGCGCTGATCCGCGAGGCCGACGTAGTCGTCGACGGATACCGACCAGGCGTCATGGAGCGGCTCGGATTCGGCCGGCGCGCCATCCTCGACCTCGTCAAAGACCGCCCCTACGGCATTATCGTCGTCCGGGAGAACTGCTATGGCTGGCATGGCCCCTGGACGCACCGGAGCGGCTGGCAGCAAATCAGTGATGCTGTGAGTAACGAAGCATCTTAAGTGCCCACTTGTTGTTTTGACACCTAGGTGTATGTCCTGGAAGCTCCGCTGACGTTCTTATCCATCAAACAGTGCTGCGGCGTTTCGATGGCGTACGGTAGATCTATGGGCAACGACGAGCCGGTGACACCGGTGGCTCCAAACTCCGATTACTGGTAACTCCCGCTGACTGGCAGGCTCTTATGTTGCCGATCTTATGATTTTAGAGCTTATTCTAACGCTTTGTTATAGCACTGGGCTCAGTGGCAGTACAGCTGTCTTGGATGCTCTTGTCAAAAGAGCCGAACATGGTGGCAGCTATGCTGTCGATGTAAGCAACTCCTACCCCGTTCTTCTCACCCCCCACCGGGGGGATCTTCGTGAACACTGCTAACCGACCTACTCTCCTCTTATCAGGTAGCGCTCAACTACTACAACCAATGGCTCGTTCGTTCCTGCGGGACATACGATGACCAGACCTGGAACGAGCTATGGGGACGACACGGTTCGCCTGTGTTCCGTCACTATCATGCGATGCCGTACCTGTTGCCTGCCATGCTGAAATTGCTACAGGAACATGACGCACCGGTGCTGTTCAATCCCGCTTTCTTTGAAGAGCGCAAATCTGAGTATTTGGGTGCTACATTTGTCCAAGTAAAGCCTGTCGCCAAGTTTGCAGATGGTGCTGTCGACCTCGGCTTCCACATTGGCACACGTGGAAACGGCGTGGACGAGCCTATCTGGCCTACTGACTTGACGGTCGAGGTTGTCAAGAAGCATGCTTAGTCATTTGGTCTTTTGAGGATCTGTACGATGTAGCTCAATGGTGGCTGTATATGACACACCTTCAAAAGGGCATGGTATAAGGCGGCACGATGCCAAGAGATTCGGCCACGAACAGCGGACCTACAGGTCGTTCATTCGGGTTCTATTTGGTTCTCGTGAGGGCATAACTATTCAATTGCGTATTCACAACGTGAAGATATTCCTCCGTTCTGATACTACTCGTGAGGTTGTCGTTTACATGTATGCGTATACGAACGACAGGTTGCTTTCCGTATCATTCAATGTGAGGCCTTTATGTGTAAAAACAGGTACGTTACAAGATCAATACTGACGTTCATACCCGGTATAATACGGTCAGCCAGGCTAGTCAGTAATGGCATGTCATCAAGTTGCAGCGCAGGTATACAGCCTATTTCCGTCGTGAGATTGATAGACCGTGGACTAGAGCCACAATAGCCTGTTCAAGAAAGAAGCGAGTGAAGTCCATGGCCAATTTCTCACATCTTGATATTTTCCCATCAACATACCTAGAATGAATTACCGCAGTCAATGGGCGTCTCCGGGCAATTTGTACACAGTTAATGCGAATGACGTTGTTGCGTATTGTACGTACAGTAAAGCGGTTGCACACTTGTATGTACGCGGGCGCGGAAATTACATATGAGGAACCAAGGCTATTACCGGTACTGCGGTGTGCGGGGTCTCCGGACGGGCCTGACGGGGTGGGACTCTCGGGTGCAGCCGAGAAAATCGGGCGCGATTTTTGGGATCCGCGGGATCTGCGGGATCTCAACTGGAGATTGCCGTTCTCGGAAGTGGCCCATAGTTGCTTGATTTTATAAGGGACAGGCCAAATGGAAATGATCAGATCAACCCATTTCTGGAGGCATCGCATTTTCGAGTTTTGGGGGCCCGGGGGGTGCTACAAATCCTTGGCAGTTGACTAAGCAACAGTGGGAAAAGCATGGAGCTGGTGGAGTGCTCAACTAGAGCGTCAGGGGCTGCTCTTGCCTGTCATGGCCCGTGTTGTCCGGGTTGTTCAGCCAACGATAGCTTAAGCACCGTTTAGCTTAACCTAGGCAACGGGACCTAACCACAGTAGTTAGCAGCCCGCCTATCATAGTACCTAGGTAGTTAAGGTGCTTGGCTGAGGTAATGCACATGATAGACGATAGACAGGACCGATCTTGCGCGATCTTGGACAAGACCAACTCAATACCAAGTACGGAACGTGGGGCAATTGATTAACCTAGTACTAGGAAAAAACCACCGAAGAAAATCATCGTCGCTTGAATTGCGGCTTCAAATGCGTTCTGTCGAAAGCTGCTGCCTGCTCATCCTCATGAATCTGATTCTGCAGTGGCATGAAGGATTCTGGAAAGGAGTTCCTACATTGATTTATATCCCCGGCCCATCGATGCGCAACGCCGCGCGTCGTAACTGGTTGCAGACCTTACCAATCGGGCAAGTCGCCAAGGCCCAGGAGATGGAGGAGACATGGAGCTGGAGGCGATGACCCGTCCGATGGACGGTTGCATGTGTCGCTAGCTAGGTACACTATTTTACCACCCATACACCCATACAGCCATAGTAGAACCGGAATTTAGCATACTATCTACCTAGGTAGGTACTAAGTCCGTAAATAGTATGTTCATCAAGTCGCCATTTCTCGTGTTCAATCGGGTGCACTGCCTCTCATCTATAGTCGGCTACTAGGGACCTGACTTGTTGGAATGCTTGGGACCTTCTTGGACAATGACTTGACCAACTGCTACAGATAGAGGTCAAATAAGGCATGTGTTCAGGATATACCACATTCGCCTATCCTACCTAGGAACTACTACCATCCAAAGATTAATACGAGGTAGATTCGGTCAAGCTTGACATAGCACCCGAGAGCACCCAAGGGCACTCAGAGATCTACGGACAACCTGCAACCTATTGAAGGCAATTGGCAAAACCTGAAAAGTTGAGGGTTGCAATGGCGCAGTTGGGGGTCCGTTGCTGGGTACCAACTACCATCCCCACAATTTAGCATCATCGTCACCGAGATGCGCCAATGAGAGGCAGAATCCGTCAGCAACCGTCAGGTGGTCCAACAACCTTGGAACCTTGTGCCTTGGAAAACCTGTGGTGGGCTAAGCCGTGGCCCGGTCGACCGTCGACCTTGTTGTGTTGACGTCCACGGGTCCATGGGTTCATGGGTTTAAGAGACTTGGGTTCAAGAGGCGGCCTACAAGCAAGTACATTTAGCCTAGCTAGGAGGTAGTTGTTATTATTAGCCTGCAAGGCCAAAGATCAAGGTCATCGTATTCGAAAAGCAGACGCTGTCATTCATCACTGTTACTAGTAGACACAACGCAACGAGTTTGCTGTCTTTCCCCGGTACACTGTTTGCCCCCATTGACAAAAAGTACACGAAGCCCACTGTTGCGACATCATTCAGGCCGCTTGCTCTGTTGATTAAGGGTCATTATCAGGAGCTGTTCTCGTTGGCTATTCACAGGTACGACCTTGCCGCTGCCCAGCCCGGTACAAGCTAGCAAACTATTTGCCTTGCCGACGAAACGAACGGCCGAAAGCTTGACAATAAGCGTGAGGGGAAGACGACGCACACCTCCGTATTACCCCCTCTCGTTGCTGTATACATACTTCGTACCCAATAGGTGGACGGCAAAGTAAAGCCCTAGGCACGGGTGTATGCTATGACATCGCCTGGAATCGTACGCCGATCAAGGGATATCCGAAATCGAAATCGAAAACACGCAAAACGCGAGGTTAGAAGACCTTTGCTTTTGCCTTTATCGTAATTGGTAAGTCATTAAAGAAGAAGGGGGAAGAGCAGTTAAGGACCTTGCTGCTTTACATGTGCGAGTGTGGAAGAGGACGAAGCCACAGTTCCACCTGGACATACTGTACGACCCTTTAAACCCTCTGAGACATCCATCCCAGTGCTGCCAGCCATGAACCGGATATACGCACCTTTCATTCTCATGATTGTCCGTCCATACACTTAGTTAGTTCCCTGGCCTTTCGATTGAATGTGCGCTTATTCCGTTCATTTCTAGGTACATATACTGTAGACAAGAGATTCACTAGATCTCCACGACTTCCTACAACCGAAGGAGTCGGCCTACCTGTACTTGAGGTGCTTATCTCGAAGACACAAGAAGGCGAATACCCACCTACAGCACTATATGACCCAATACATGCTTGTTTTTCGGTACAGTACCTGATAATACGAAGTACTATCCGAGTTTGACCCCTATAAGTTAGGTCGGCCGCCGGTAAGTCCAGCGTCGAGCTCGTGATTGAGCCCTTCCTTTCCCCTATTTGTCCATGAGTGGTGTAATGCCTACACAGTATACGAGGTACCTTGACGGATGGTTATGTGTACCTGTGCCCATACGTGTATGTATGATGCATTCCAGCCAGCCGTGTCAGCCGTGTGTAGACAATACACCCGACGCGGGGTGATACATACATGCACTGGCTGGAGGATTCCAGGGCTGCCAGGAAAGTCACCTGCCTGCAGTACCTAGAAGATCAAGGGCGTACATGTACCTACTGATACTATCTATTATCTACCTATGTATTCATCACCTGGCTTCCTTCCCCAGTTGGAAAGCCACCTGCAGACTTGGAACACAATGCGCTAACCGAGTAAGCTATAGACAGGTGTAATTGGTGGCACAACACAATACTTCGTACTCGGGCTTTTGCTTGCCTGAACGGTGTCCTAAACTTTAGGTACTTGCCTAGCAATAGTTACTGCCACCTAGGTGTGTGATACTGACCCGGATTGTATATCCGCTAAACCCACCCAACGATTCCTTCTGGCCTCAGTCCTTCTTGAAGCGGCTACTTTTAAGCCACAAACTACATGGGCACTTGCTAAACAAGGAAGGGGGTCAGCAAAGAAAGAAAAGCAAAAGAAAGAGGCACAGTTAGCCGTCAGCCAGTGAGCGGTTGACGCCCTGAAACACTAGGAAGAGTAATCTGGCGCTGCGTGAACATTCAGTCTGCCTACCAGCCCGCCAGCCAGCCAGCCCGCATTCCCGTCTGACGTCGAAAGCCCTGTTGGAACTAAGGTACAATACAGAACAAGTACCTGTAGTTAACGCGCCGTGTTATTGCTTGGTGATCGGGGGTACAACCTAACTACCTGAGAACAGGGAACAGTCAAACAAACGGCTTGCTGCAGTGTCAAGTGTGTCCAGGGCTGCTGGACTGGTTCTTTCATCCATTCCCATTCTCACCCCTGGCCTCTGCACCTGCCACCAAACATAGCGTACATACATACATACATACATACATACCTACCTACCTACCTACCTACCTACCTACCCAAGGTAGGTACCTACCCGCAGACATACTACATACATAGTACCTACAGGCCACCCAATAATGGGCAGCCACCGTCGCTATTCTGTCGACTTTAACCCTGGAGAAAGCGAACCCCTCGACAATCCGAACAACGACACTTACAACCACGCCCACACTCATTCCAACACCAACACCAACACCCACATCCACACCCGTTCACCACATCGACGGGCACACGATCGTTCTACTAGTCGGCGTCGCCATCGCAAGCAACCGGAACCGGAGCAGCAGTCAGGCCAATACAGCCAAACTCAATTTCCGCAGCATTCGCCTGAGAGATCGCAACAAGGACGAAGACGAGAACAAGGACATTCGCTACCACCAGAACAACAATTGCCCAACTACCCACCGCTATCGGGATCGCGCCCAGACACGTCGACATCTCGGCATCAATTGAGACACGGTAGAAGGAGCAGCAGAAGTCCGCAAAAAGCTGCCATCGGCACTACTGGTCCCGCCGAACCTGGCACAGGTGTGGGAGTTGGGGCCGGAGTAAGGAGAGCAGAAGCAGAAGTAGCACCAATCCCACCACCGCACCGTGGAACTAGCCGACAATCTTGGGGGGCCGACAGTAGGGGATCATACCGAGCAGCAAGAACAACAGGAGACGCTGCATCACCAACACGGCCATCTCTAGGAGTAGTGGACAATATCACCTTCGGCGCCGATAAATCCAGTAAGGCTGCTGCCGGGGACATACCAGCTTTGGCTTATTCTAGCGCAGCGAGAACCCCGCGAGAGAGCGGAGTCGGCGCCATGAACGGTTACGACCAACACCAACAGCCCCCTCTACAGCAGCCGTACCCGCAGTCTTACCAGAGGGCGCAACCCCAATCATCTCCCTACGAACAATCAACCGACCCTAGTGATGATTATAGTGGTGGTGGCTATGATCTCGGGGGCTACGACCGCAGTGGCGGCTACGACGCGTCGCCGTCACCAGGTTACGGGTCTGGCTATGCCAGTGGACACGGGGCGTATGATGCCTCCTCTCACAGCTCACACAGCCTTGGACCCATGAGCGCCGCTGGCGCCTCAGGTACCGCGACGCCAACGAGAAGCCACCACAGTTACCAGAGTTACGCTAGCGACCCCTTCGGAGACCCCCATTCCGTCTACAGCCAGCGAATGGATCCCTCACTTGGGAACTTGCATATCAACCCTAATGAAATCGACGATGACGGTGATGATGGACTCGATTACCGTCGTCCGGCTCGGAATAGTATGCTGAGTACAGGTAATTCCAGCAATGGCGGAGCTGCTGCAGCTGCCGGTGCTGCAGGTGGCGCTGCGGCTGGTGGTGTCATCGGAGGGCTTGTGGGAAAGAGCCGCAACAGCCAAATCGGTTATAACCCCGTAGCGAATGCCGGTCCTGGAGGTGGTGCTTACGACCTGGGCAGCAGAGCAGAGAAGCCTTCCGACTGGGCTTCCAGCAAGAAGAAGATGAAGAAGTGGATCGTGATCATAGTCTTCGGGCTTATCATCCTCGGTGCCATAGTAGGCGGCGTGGTTGGGGGGATCGTGACCCAGAACAGAAAGGCTGGCCAGACAAGCCACAGTTCTCAGACGGCGGAAGATGACACTGCCAAGAACGGAGACCTCAACATTAACTCAGACGAGATCAAGGCATTGATGAACAATCCCGACCTCCACAAAGTTTTCCCCGGGGTTGACTACACACCCATCAACGTGCAGTATCCCGACTGTCTCAAATCCCCGGCATCACAGAACAACGTCACCCGAGATGTCGCTGTACTCTCGCAACTTACCAATACGATCCGCCTTTACGGGACAGACTGCAACCAGACCCAGATGACCATCCATGCCCTCAACCAATTGGAACTGAAGGATGACATCAAGATCTGGATGGGTGTATGGCAAGATGGGAACGACACTACGAACAAGCGCCAACTCGAAGAGATGTGGACCATTCTCGATACCTATGGTTCTTCGTACTTCAAGGGCATCATCGTAGCCAACGAGATCCTGTTTCGCAAAGAGATGACCACCACCGAGCTCGGCACACTGCTAGATAGTGTGCGTACCAATCTGAGCGACCATAACTGGGACCTTCCCGTAGCGACGAGCGACCTAGGCGATGACTGGACGTCTGAGCTAGCTCAGGTCAGCGACTACATCATGGCCAACATCCACCCCTTCTTCGCCGGAGTTAACGCGAAAACGGCGGCGAGCTGGACATACAGTTTCTGGCAGAACCACAATGAGCAATTTTTCAAGACCGACGCGACGAAGAACATCATCTCTGAGGTCGGCTGGCCTACCAAGGGTGGTACCGACTGTGGCACCGATACCATAACCGACTGTCCTGATGGCTCTGTCGCTGGCATCGACGAGCTGAACCAGCTCCTCGACGACTGGGTCTGCCCAGCTCTCACGAACGGAACCGAGTACTTCTGGTTCGAGATGTTCGACGAGCCGTGGAAGATCCGCTTCAACACCGACGGCAAAGAGTGGGAGGACCAGTGGGGCATCATGGACGTGAACCGGAACCTGAAATCGGGCGTCAAGATTCCGGACTGCGGAGGCAAGACGGTTTCCTAGGAGAGAGTACAGAGTATGAAGACCATCCGGGGTCTTTGGAAATGATTAACGCTCCATCTAGGCTGGGACATGAGTCCAGTCGAGAACTGATACATATCTCGACTACAAAGCATGGCGATTTATGAGTGAAGTAATGATACGGTGGCATATTGCATAATTGGCAGGCGACATAGCGAGGGAATCACACCACCGGCGGTCAAATAGACGGAGTCCTACAGGCAGTACACGTGGACGGGACGACTCCTTCTAATTGCTACGTACGCAGATGATGACGAAAGGGAAAAGGGACAACGACGGGAGGGTTTTCTTCGATTTTTTCATTTCAGGGCGAAACGGAGTGTCGGTTGGACATATTGTTAGAATATTTGGCTGTGAAATCTTCACAACAAGGTCTCATATAGCCACGGTTGCTGCATATGCTCTCATCTGCGGCCATAACGCTATACTCGAGGGGAGCAATGCAAAAGTGGCTCACATAGAGACGAGACGAGACGAGCTGAGGGAAAGGGAGGGAGGGGTGGCAAGACGGTGCAAAGATGAAATGTTCGGCATGAACGGATGGCTTTTGATGATTGTTTGATGGATTAGGAAGGCGATTAGATCCACCCTATTGTATTATACGAAGAACTTTACTAACATACCTCTTGCTACGGCAGATTTTTCTTTTAAGTGAAGCATATGGGTGTTAAGTCGTTAGCATGCTGGGCCTTGAACCGATCCAATTTCGAATTATCACCAAGCCTGCGCCAGGTACGCAGCCGGGTATCTTACAGCTGTATGTTGTATGTATGAGTACGGGCATAAATGCCTATGTGCGGGTGTTGTGTGCGATGTGAAGCACACTATCATTACTGGGGTCCGATTATTACCCTGCTAATTATGTATACAACCTACAACCAGAACCAAAGATATCCCATTCTATTCCGTCATGACGTTGAGTCAACGTACATAGGGCTTGGATTTCATGTTGTGGTTGATCACGCCGCAATTTTCCACAGGCTGAGTTATGCCATCTCATCCCATCCTAGGACTACCAAATAGATTTGAGGCGGGCGTAGCAAACAGCCAGTCTGCGCATGCCCCTTGAAAGAGGGGGGCAGGCGAGATGTGTCAGGGGGTGGTATAAGGGAAAGGTCAAAAGGAGTGTGTTTGTAACTAGATTGCAGGTACCTGTCCTTGTATAGACCCGTTTCTGAAGTAACAGGAAGGGGAGAGGCAGGAGAGAGGGGGGGGGGCGGGTTGACCTTCTACTACCCCGTTGATATGAGCGGCTCTAGACACATCGAAACAGATTGTTAGATAGCTACCTAGTTGACAACCAATCATGATACGAGAAAGCGATTATTTCAGGTCTCGTACGGTACCCATTTAGAAGCGAGCCTTGTCGCGACTATTGCAGGAAGAAGCATCTCTGGCCTATTCTACACTTCTAATAATATAGCAATCATGCAAGGATATGTACAGCGTGCTCGGTAAATGACCGACAAAGCGCAGTGGGAATCGCACCCCGTGAGGCTCCGTCTCAATATGCTCTCCCACGTTATTAAGGGTAAAGGTGCGAACAACAATCATGCATGAGTGCAACATCCAAAACAGGTACTGAACTGTGAATCAGGTGAGAATGTCAACTCACCCAAGTAGCCATTCAAGACGCTGGGGGTTGATTCTCCGCGGGTTTTGGGTTTTCTGGGGCTGGTTCAGATGTGGACGCTCCTCCTGGCGAGGTTCCTTGGTTGGGAGATGGTGATAGATGCCCACTGCTGCTAGGACTGAGGGGATGGGGAGAAGGGCCATGGAGGGCTTGGAGGGTTTGACGGTCAAGCCCTGGTCGGACAACCTGAAACGATTTCTCCTTATGACTGTTAGGCTGACTCCCGGTAATCTTAGTCCACAGCCTCAAGGATGGAGTGGATTCTTGTTTGAGAGGGGCGGACGGCCTGGTTTTTGGGACGATGACCTTCGAAGAGGGAGGTGGGGACGCGTTGTAGAAGAGATCTGCTTCGCGGAATGAGTAGTCGCCCCATCGCGGACCCAAGGGCATGTCTCCGCCGCTGGATCTAGTAGATGACGTCCCGGAATTCGTTGTTGCCTCAGTTGAGCTCGAAGCTCGTGCTGTGTTCTGATATTGGTGTGATGCGCTCAAGTTTACGGCTGGATCGCGTCTAGTGGATGTGGGAGAGCTAGAGCTGAACGTGTCCGTGGACGGTGACTCTGGTGGCGTGCTACCTTGTCGTTGAGAGGAAAGAACGGACGCGCTGGAACGAGATATGCGCGGCGGTCGGTAATAACGGTTTGGGGCTGTAGATTGTTGTCCATGGTGGTATGGAGTGGTGCTGGGGTTATCTGGTCCCGATGTTGTTCGGGCTGTTCGGGCTGGCCGCTGACGCCCCCCAAGCGTCTCTTTAGGCACCCCAGTTTCCAGGGGTGAGACATTGTAGAACTCGGACAGGTTATTTCGAGAATTTCGCCGTCGGCGGAGTTGACGGAGGCCATATGCCTGATTGTTAAGTTCGTCAGTCCAGTTACATGCGCCGTCTAATTGTGTGAAAGGACTTACGTTGGGGAGTCGCGGTCTCCGTCGAGCAGCAGAGAGCTTCACCAAACTATATACTATTGGGATGAGAAAGCCGAAGGCTAACATAGTGGCATGTATCGCGAGTATTGCATAGCCAATGACTGCCTTGGCAGTGTCCGAGCCTAGACCTGGTATGAATGCCAGCATCAAGAACAAGCTGCAGAGCCTGGCTACTGCAGATGTTGTCCCGATAGAGAGGATCGAGTATGCCTGGAAAGCCATAATGGAAGCTAGCAGGACGATCTCGCAGAGGATGAGGGCTACCAGCTGGGCTACGGCAGAGATCTGGAGTCCGCCGATAGTCACCCCGCGGATGAAAGATAGGAGGAAGAGGACCAACACGAAAGACTTCTCTTGCGTGGTGGTCGTAGTCCCCACCGGGGACATCTGACGATAACGGTTCGAGTTATCGAAGATGAGAATACCGAGGCTCCTGGTAGGGATCTGCCGCAGTAGCCAAGCAAATGCGATCAGGATAACGGCGATGAAGAGCGCGGCGAGGGTTGTGTGATACGCGGGCAATATCCCGGCATTATCCAGCTGGTAGGTAGACAAAGCAACGAGTGGAAGCATGAAGTATGAAAGGACGCCACGAAACACGTGGTTGGATGTGTGTTGAAGGCCCGTCCAGGGCGAGTGTATGCGTGAGCTCGAGGTACGCTTCATGAACCGATAGGCTTCTAAGATAATGGCAGCAGCGAGAGCAATGATTCCGATGGAGACCACCATGTTCATCCACGTACCCCATGTCAAGGGGGCGCCGACAACCTGGGTCATCAACTCCAAGCCAAAGGTTCCGCCGTAGGTTCCGTTAACCACGTAGATACCATCACTCGTGCCTTCGTACTGCCAATCTGGCCGTATCAGGCCGCGGCTGAAAAGGGAGTACCCGTCTAGGTGGCTGACGGCAGGCTGATAGAACCCCGGATAGGCGAGACTCAGACTCCCTGTGAGGAATACGAATTGAAGATAATGCAGGCAGTCGCCGACATCCGGGAGGATGCTCCGAGGCCTGCTGGCTTCTTCTTCTCCAGAACTGGCATATCGTGCCGCCAGTGCACTTGCACTGCCGCTGCCGCTGCTGCCGCTGCTGCCGCTATATACTGAGCGAATGACGCCAGCGACCAGAACGAAAAGGAAAATGCAAAGGGGCCCAAAGGTGAGCGTCATGCGCGAAGAAAAGTCGATATCGGGTGTGATATTGGCCCGGACACAGCTCTCCCGCTGGAAAATACCGTAATCATCATCTAGCAGAAGGGTCACACCGAAGGTCGACAGGGGATGCAGGCGGTCTATGTCTTCCACGAATGTGAGTTCCAAACTCGACATTCCCATGTGCCACTGCAAGCTCCTACATACAACTGCTCCTGCGGCGTCGAGTCGGTGAGAGGAGCGGCCGCGGCCCAGCATCTGGATGTCGAGGGTCGCGGCGACCGGGGACGTCTTGCCAAGGCCGTTGCCGTTGCCGTAGCCGTAGCCATCGCCACTGCTGCGAATCACACGGGCGCATTGAGCCTCATCAATCCAGCGGGAGACTTCCAGGGACAGCCGATCATGCGTGCCATTGACGTGCTCAACCTTCCCGGACAGGCTCTGGGGAGCGAGCGCTGTGTTGTCAGGCGAGGTGGCATCGCAGTGTTGCCATTGTATGTAGGCACCCGAGGTGCAGCCGCAGCCAGCCAACCACCAGAGGATGCAGCGCCGGCTATAGGTACCGAAACGCACCATCGTCGTCAAGCCCACTCGACATGTCTAAGATGTTCCACTACCTACTGCAAGGCCATGGGAGAGGTGCGGTTCCAGCGGCTTCTCCATCGAAACTTGGCGAGACAAGAACAGAAAACCGTCGTTTGGTGCAATGGTACGAAAATGGCTGTATAATACTCAAGCAGTCGAGCAATCCAGTGGTGTATATGCGATAGTTCTGATTGTGAAAGCCCAAATCAAGCCAATTCAAATAAAAAGGGGGTTCGGCTTTTTAGGGAAATTATAATCCGACCACTAAGCGGGCCTCCTCAAGGCGTCGGGTTCCAGGAACTGCCGTGGCTGCAGCGTGGCTATGGAGATTGCTAACTGCCTATAGTCAAGGTCAGGTTTAGCTCTCCAGACTCATGATTCAGCTTCTACTTGCAGTTCGAAGAAAAGTGGTTTTTTTGCCGACACTGCCACCCTAGCGGGTTAGCTAGGCGATCACGGTCTGCGCCATTACGCTATCATGCTATCACGCTGCCAGGCTGTGCTGCAAAAGGCCCTGGCCGTCGAACAGCCGGACTGGATAGTCAGCTACAACGTTGGAACATCCTCTGTTGAAACCACTCTTTTCTCCAAATATGAAACGTAGGCCTATATGCAGGCACGCAACTCGATATTGAACTTCTCGGCTCACAGCCGTAGGCGTATCCCAAAGCAGCAGTGGTTATGGTACGGTTTGTGTCAGATCGCGTGATGGGAGATAGCGTGATCACTTGGCGTGCAGTGCCGAAGTGTTATTGACGGCACATGGGAGGCCCATTATTAGACCAATTAAGACAGGGTAGGGTCGTAGATCTGAGACGTTACCGATAAAGTTCTTCGGGTTCACGCGACGCTAGTCTCTAGCGAGGCGATCGCATCTTATAGTTATGGGTATGGCGTTAGCATTATGGTGTATATAAAGTAGATGACCCTGACACCGGAGAACGCCCCCCAGATTCCCCAGTAATCATCTCGCCTTTAGCATTTGTATGGAACTTCGATAACGTTAATCGTAGTGGCTTGTATGTCAGGAGTCGAAACACCACCTAATGGCTATGGTTTCCCAACATTGCTAACTGTTTTTAAGCTCCCGTATGTCAGGGTACCACCTATAAGGCGGTATATAAGCAACCGTGCGGTTCTCTACTCGATCGGTGTCGCACTTATAGAACAGCCTTATTGGCGAACGCAATGGGCTCTAGGAAAGGGGCTTGCAAGCCAGGAGGGACACCGATAAGCATGTTCTGTCGTCCTTTGTATAATCGAGAATGCAGCGAAGGTGATCGCTAGATGCGATTGAGGCCCAATCTTGTGGTGGGTGTGGCGGGTTGTAGTCGAAGGTGGTGGTGACTGACGTCTTGTATTGCCCGACAGGGCCAAGATGAGGTGGTAATTCGGACGGAGATCTGAGAGAGCACGGAGCCGCCGGGTAGTTGCGACGCGATGGGCTGGAGTAGCGACGGCTGTCTTCATCCTGCAAGGTATCCTAGGCGTCACAGTCTAGAATTTGGCACAGCCCAGAATGCCTCACGGTCTAGAAGGCGTCACAGTCTAGAACATCTGGTCCGCGGACATGGCTAACTGGGGCATCCTGCCATGAAAGCAGACGGGCGAGCTGAAGATGGCGGCTGTTGGTCTTAGTACGAGGGGGCGGTTCACACTTGCGAGGGCACCACATCTTGCTTGTAGTAGCCTTCGCCTCGCCACTGCCCTTTTCTGGACTTGAAACCCACATCAGCGATAACTTAGTAGCCGTGGTCACCTTGTATATCATGTCGAGCGGGCTACCCATCCTTCTGTCGATTGTCTTACCTTGGCTGAGTTGTGTAGAGGACTATGTTTATTCCAAATGCCGATTGTTGGGGGGAGAAAAAAAAATCGTTTTAAGATGTGCTAGCAGAACCTTTATGACCAGCTGATCATCGCATACCCCCTCGACATGATGACAATACCACAGGGGGGCATTCTCCATCTCTTTCTCGTGGGTAATCCAGGGCGTGGAGTTGTTGGGTTCGAGATTGTAGGTCAGTACTTGATTTCGAGACTCTTGACTGCACGTGTTGGAGGATGGCAGGTGACCTTTTGGTTCCGTGATTTCGCAGCCGGGCAAGGAGCTTACATCTTTCCCTGATGTTGAAGCTTCTCTGGAAACCCCCTCTGATTCAGCTGTGGTATTCTATAACAAGGGCGGAAGTGCAGGGGGCTACCATGTAAATCCGGATGCATTCTTGAATAGCGAGATCGATTGGGATAAGCTTTGACAATAGTGAAGACCTGCCCGCTATAGTACAATAGTATTATACCCATTGACTTCGGGCGACTTCCTGCACATCGATGATTGGAGGATAATGCAAAAGTAGGGGGGCAGATTCCATACTAAGGGAACAGCGACGAGGAGTATAGTGGCCGAGAAGTGACGGTATAATATATATATCCACTTTTGTTGCGTGCCGGCTCATAGGAAAATCTACTGGGTGTAGTAGAGCAGCAGGACATCCGTAAACTCGACATCTTCGGGGGAATAAGAATCTGGAGTGAATCGGAGATACTGTAAGAGACTACGCTGACGTGCATTGTGGCTCATCCCACATGGTCTAGCTAATAGGTGCGGGTTCAAGGAAAGCAATCCGTGAGCCTTCGAAGGGACCAATGCGGAACTCAATACGACCACCGGCGTGCTACCGGAGCGCTGCCTGTCTTAGGAGTCCCATATAAAGGCGCACCTCGGATTTGGCATGTGTAGTAGATGAGTCTATGTGTTTTGTTACTTTTGTTTTAGAGCTAAGCGCTCGAACCCCTATTCCAGAGTGGCCTCGACCCTCACATACGAATGGTAATGTAGGTCGGGGACCCTTGCGTCGTGGCGTTACTGACGGACCTGTCAAGGCATCGATGCGCATATACATACTGCATAGTAGGTCATACGGCATTTTTAGTGGCGGACCGTCACACTGGGACGTCTCTCGCTACTCAGTAAGAATTATAAGGCTGCATCGAACTCGCTAACGTTAGGCGGGAAGCCCAGGTTGTTTACCTAGGTATATTGCCAGAAATTTCAAATAGAGACAGATCCGCAGCTTTCCAGCGTTGCCATCTCCGAGAATCCCTTACCAAGTTACCGCCGTTCATGCTATACGTAGCTATGGCTTCGAGTTCGAGAGTCAACCAGCAGTCGATCAGATCATCTTGTGACCGGTGTCGTTTCCAGAAGCTCAAGTGCACGGTCTTGATAGACGCCGAGAAATGCGAGAGATGTGCTCGTGCAAAGGTGGACTGTGTCTTCAGTCGGAGAGCAAAAGCCAGACGACTCAGCGACACCCAGAATCAGAATGTGATGGACAAGCGAAGCAGTGGTCACAAACATATGCCAGATCCCCGGCCCATGGAGCTAGGATCTATATCACCCGTGATATTAGATTCCTTCTCCGAGTCCCGAGTTAACAATGATTATCCTTTACTAGATTCCCAACTAAGGTACAGGGGCACCTGGGACAGCAGCCCGTTCGGGGGCCACGGCTCCGACATCGCTATCGACGAAATCGCCCACAACATGTTATACGATCGTGAGGCCCTGGGGGACTACCAGCCTGACCACGGACGAGCTGAAGATAATCTCTTCAACTTCGCAGTTCCCTCTTCGTTCCCAGACAGGCACGCGTCTCAACCCACCGCACCCTTTGGACAGGAGGGCGGAAGGTTCGCATACCCCAGAGCTCACATGCCTCAGGGCAGCCATAGTCACCATGGTGGGGATCCGGGAAGGGATTCGCCAACCACAGGGTCCGAGGACGGGAGCTCCCACGCTATACCGCGGCTTTCCGCTCTAGTGGCGGAGATTTACGAGACGTGCGGGATGCTGAAAGATAGCCATTGGGCGGCCAACATGCACAATCCCGCTGCCATGAATGATTACCCTATCGGTCGAGTTCTACATCTATCGCAAGAGTTCACCCACGTCCTCCAGAATATGGCTTGGACTACCGGCAGACTACCAAGCTCCGACTTAGACCCGATGTCTCCGTCTGATTGTGTCGACCCACAGATCTCTTCATCGTACCCTTCTTCTGCATACGGTCTAGCAATACCCATCTCGAATGGGTCCGTAATTGGACAGTCCGCTGGCATCCTAGAGGCGGGACTACAGGAACGGGCGGCCTTCGCTTCAAGGCAATCCCCGTCGCCCGCGGGATGTGGCCTTATCGACGCACCGGTGATGCTCTTGGTGCTAAGTTGCTTCATATCGCTTACCAAGCTTTACGGTATCGTGTTCACCCACTTCGAAAGCCACCTGAGTGGGCTGCCGCCCGCGTCGTTGTCGACCGGTTCAGCCGCCGACATCGGGTTAATCCGGAGCCGTGGCCTCCAGCTGGGCGAACTTCCCTTATTGGACGAGACCTACAGCAAGACATACACCGGTGTGCGAATGCTGCTCGACACGTTCCAGTCAGCAGAGGACGTCATCGGCCTTCCCGATTCTCTCAGCATCATACGAGGATCTGCGTACCAGCGTACAGAAGGAGAATTATCCGCGCCAACAAGCGAGCTGAGAGGCACGACTTCCTCCCCCTGGATGACCTTCCAGGGTGAGCTCGCGCTGGCTATGCTGAAGCAGGACGCCCTGATTGGTGGCAGCAGTGTCCACGAGGGCTTCCACGACTTGTCTATGAAGATCCAGTCACTCAAGAGAATGTTACGAGAGAAGATGCACCTCTGACATACAGTCTATTGGACGAATAGACGCTGGCCTATGGATCGTTGGCTGAGGGCTAGATGTCGGGAGATCTAGTGCGGAAACGAGGAAACGAAGCGCCCTACGCGTACGCGGAATGAACATGCCCATGCCCCATAGTTAATGTCTCTTCTATTAGTTTCTGCCTCATAGACTTTCCGTTGGTTATTAATAATACATTACTGTATTGCCATAGCTCATATACACTATATCCCATTAAACCCGGGATCTCATGAATGAGACGAGGCCAATATGAATCCGAAGTGCGTCAATTATTGACAGGGCACCCAGATACTAAGTACCAGCGTCGGCATCAGCGTTCCGAATGCAGTATCGAACCCAGTCCCGCAGAACAATGGATTCCGCTGCATCTAGATCTAAATGGAAGCTTTATTATGCGCGAGATCTTGCGCAAGATCTGAACCCTTAAGCCACCTTTTTGCACCACTACACCCCGTATGATTTTACTCCTAGCGACCGTTGCAGCGAGCGCCGCAGATCCACAATCCCATGTCATGCTGGACGGTTACTACAGCCGGTTACGTCTAGGCCCAGCCGCTCGCTTGGTGGTGCCAACCGCTCGTGGCACCTTTGATTGTTGTGCTTGAATCTAATCGTCCCTCCTGGCTTGACTGCTACTACGTAGCTTGACCCGTCACTTACCGTCCTCATTACCCGCTCTGCTGCCCGCTCTTCCCACTCGCCCGCTGAGGGCCCTTAGGACGGCCTGATCCATGCGATCCCCACGTGCTTGGCGACATGGATAAGCGGCATGGGTCGGGAGCTGGGCTAGTGAGCTACGCGGCCCCGGCCCGCGAGACCCCACGTCCACGCTGGCAGGAGACCGTGGTTCGTAGTTCGTAGTTCTCTGACACATGGCATAACCAATTGGTCGGGTTATAGGACGGGTTCTCATTGTCGTAGAGGCAAGTGAAGGCAGGTCAGAGCATGGCAAACCCCTTATCGCCCAGCGGGCAATTCGACCTGGTCGCCGACCGCGCCGGTGATTTGTGCGACTATGTACGACATCGCAAATGTCAAGTGCAATCACCCTAATTATCGTCAGCGCCTTGGGCTGCCATGCTATTACCTAGCATACCCGCGTTAAGGTATCAGTTCATGGCTGAACGCCACTGAACTGGAGAAACGATAGAGCCGTCTATTTTTAACACGGTCTATCATCCTTTTCAGGCCTTTCCATGCCTATCAGTGTTGCAATTACGCCATTTCTCCCCTCCTTCCCGTCGAGTGGCCGCGTGGCGGAAAAGGGCCCCCATGCTAATTACGAAAAAGCAGTTATTCTGTTACATGAATCGGTCGCATATCTAGCCCTCCTGGCGACTTGGACGCGCGATTCGTCGGCTACTTCATACTTTGATCGGTTCCTTCGTTGAATCTGTAGACCTATATGCAGCAAATGAATAGTGCCGATCCTCCCCCCGGCTTACAGGTAGTACTTGCTCATGCGGTTAGTCAGATGGTGTAAGTGATCATACAAGACAAAGTACTTGCTGTGTTCCACTACCCAGAAATTCGGGATCCAAACAGAGAACGAATCTGCAAGCCTTGCTTGCTTGCTTCCTGCAGCCTCGATATCGCCTTCTCGTCACCACAGCTTTCCCAGCTCGATAAGGTAACCCTGTGCTTCTCGTCTATAGTTGCTCCGATTCTCTTTCCAACAGGGGCGTGACCATCTAGATGGCCATCTAGACGCACGAGTATTGGGCTGACGGGCTGCAGGCAGGCTGGCAAATGCTCACTATGACAACGGGTGGATTGTGCTGCGGATCTCGGCATCCCTGAAGCGTGCAGGACAGGATCACCGCTAGCAGTAGTAGATCGCGGGATATCCCTTTCTATCTAGTTCTTGTTCAAGTAGGCTGACCCGATCCTGCTGCCCAACACCAACACCCATATATGGACATCTAGATTCCCATAGAAGTAAGGGAGATGATTCTCAGACCCACCAGGTGATGACGGCTCACTTCGACGTCAAGGTGGGAAGGTGACGAGAGCAGGCTGACGCCGTATGCACGAAGTACGTGGTAGGTAATGTATCAAGTGTATGAAGCACTCCTACATACCTAACACTCCCTGCAACGATGTGCCCCAGTGGAGAGATTGGCTGACGCTTTTGACACATCATTTAGAGGGTTACATAATATATATTCGGTGAGGCCCAACTATCCGAGCTCTCACCTCCATGACCATGACTTGGGTAAATTTCGCTTAGGTTATGAGATCCCGAACATAGGGAGATAGGAGCGCTCAGCGCGTGGGATGTGGGATGGCCGACGAAAGACCGGTGCAGGCTTCCGGGTTGCCTCGAGTAAAGAGTGATGGAATAACCAATTACACGCCAATTAGCTCTTTCCCCACCATTTCCCCTATGGGATAGACGGGATTTCGACTGTTTCGGTCCCTAGATGCATCAAGCATCGAGATCTACGGTCGAGATCTGCAGTGGCCGCATCTTGATTTGGTGACATTTCCAGTTGCGATTGGCTCGGTTATCGTTTAGGTCGTAACGCCCGAGCCGTACATGAACACCGTGGTATGCAAGGCTACAAAATAGGGCATCAACGTTGAACAAAGGAGAGAGGCAGAGCAAAAATAGACAGCCACTAGAGGGAAGAAGGCTATCCTTAAAGAGGATGTGGATATGATGATTATATTTTGCAGTGACGAACTAAGCGCAGAAAATATTGTTGTGGCCAGAATATTTCCACCAGGTCCCTGGTTGTACGGATACCTAACTACTCGTGGTATCTCCATGGATCTCAGGCACGGAATTACGACAACGTGCTGTACCAGAAAGATGAGAAGTGTCTTCCATGTACTATTCCAACATCAATCTCCAACATGCCGGGATAATGTCGACTTGTCACTTGTGTAGGGATTGCTACCAGCACTGTATCACAAGGCTTCATATCAGCCTCATTGTCGTACGATAGATCGTCATGCCGACCATATTTAAGGCCTAACTCAGCAGTACACGGTACGTACGAACAGATCATAAAGTGAGCACTATACATATATCGTAATCAATATAAAGTAAGAATGGATCTACAATAAAGGCAAAGTAACAGAACCGCGAATCAGAAGCCCATTGTGGCATTGTCCACTCATGACTGTTTATTTTCCACAGGCAGTGCGACATGGGGGTAGGGGTCAGAGAGGCATCTTTACGCGTGTATCACTACACCACTCTTGAGAACTGGGATGATTGGCTATCCAGACCTATCTGACTCAGCCTATGAGCTCTAATGGGGTATACCACGAATCATGCGCCCGATTAGGGTACTAGATTAGGGTTAGGCTACAGGTAGTCGTCAAGTTGCAAACGCCGTGACTATTCTCGGGGCGCCTTTTCCACGTCGCCTCAATAACCACAGGGGCTCTGGATGCTATAGTTCGCCCGTTCGAAGTCATGCTCCCAACCATGGTAACATCTCTCAGCGTCCCGAACGGAATGGACGTTGGGCTGAATGGAACGTTCCACGGACCATTGCCGTAGTAGACAACATACTCTAGACTAGCAAGAAAACCCCGAGGCTAGGAAAAGTAAGACTTGGGACTATCGTGGGAACGCCGGGTTTCCCAGCTAGCTGTCAAGTCACCGGACTAGCCGTCACAATGTTGCCTAAGTACCTACCAATCTGATGTATACACATCGTACCCCCAACCAGGCCTCCAACCAGCTTACACGCGGTCCAGGCCCGATCTCATAAGTTAGATCCTGGGTGATCCAGCATCCAGGTTACCAGTATCTTGATCGACGCAGTGAAATGGCTCGGAGATCTTATATGCCGATACTACCATGTGCGAACGGAAACCAGGGTGTTGATCTATTCCACGATCTTCACGAAATTCCCACGCAAATTTGACCGCGAGTTGTTTCCATCCATCCATCTGCAGAGCCCCAGGCTCCATATCTACGATAAGCCCACTTAACTCCCCGCCGTGGACAAGCATATACGAAATATAAGCGGTACGACTCACCATTGTGGGTTTCCGTATATGTCTACATGTAACTTTCGAATATCGCCATAGCCGATAGGTCAAAGGCATGAATAGGGGATGTTCAGGCTAAGGATGCTCGTCAAGGGTAACTATGGGGCTTCATGGAGACGGGAAGGCTACCAGGGTATGCGTCAAGTATACGCATGATACCAATTTATAGCCTCACTCGTTGGTCATGTATGACCACATGTGGATACAAAGCGCATATTCACCCACATAAGTCTTATACGATCCGTCATATCTTTATCCCATTAGGTAAAGGTGCTTTGTAAATACCTAGGACAAAGTGGATCAATATCTTGCCTTCTTCGCATCTGGTCAAAGTCTGTCTTAAGCAAGTGTAGTACCAAAATTACCTGACTACCAGTAATAGGCCCACAGCAGCCCTATATCCAATGGGCTCATGTAAATCTTTGACTTAAAATGTTCTATCTTAGTAGTCGTGAAATCTTGATTCATCGCAGTACCTAAGACCTCGGAATTTCGAGACTCGCAACGGTATACCACACCACGATCAGCGCTGAACTGTACATAATGAGAATGCTCTTTAGCGCTTTGGTCCTGTTGCATATTTTGTGGGCACCTCCAAAGTCTGTTGTCCTGAAACATTCATAGAAGACAGGTAAAGAGCAAGCTGTCGAACAAAAAGGGGTAAATCCTGTCAGGAGAACACGGGTTTCGTCGAGGGCAACCAAGAGATCTTTAGCTGCCACGGGGACTAAGCCACGCCATCTTCCTTATTGTGGCAGCGAGGAAAGGCCTTTACCATTGAATACCAACTAATACTCGGTATACGAAAACGTTCAAGATCACACTTGCAATGGCCACGATTGTTCATATTAATCAAGTTAATCTTTGCTTAGGTAGCTAGGCAAACTAACAAGTTTTGATTTTAAGATTTGAGATGATTCTAAGTACGATTAGGCCAAGGAGAAGAAGAGTAGAAGCTTCAATGGCTACTCAAAGGGTGGGAGGGTTTATTGGGTCCTCAAGTTCTCAGGAATAATGATATACAAAATAAATAAAGTCCTACATAACTTCGGAAAGGCGTCCTATATAATTTGGAGCAGAGATGAAAAGGGGCACATAACTATGGGTCTACGTAATCTACCAGCATAAGCACTAAACAAATTAAATAAGGGATTTTAAATTTATTAATTAATATAATAACAATTAAAAAACAAGGCTTATTTAATTGTTATTGGATTAATTAAATAAAAAAACGTATCAAACAGGTATATACCGGGCCGTATAATAACCCTAAGCCGCCGGAAGGTCCGTATTAATCCTTAGCCCCTTAATTAATTCCTATAACTTTTCCGCATCGTTTTTAAGCCAATACTTTAAGTATTAAATAATCTTAAGTATCGAGATTTTAATGTTATTACGTTATAAGATTATCGTAAGTTTGTATTAATTAAATACTTTCTTATATTCGGCTAATATAAGGAAGGCCGAAAAAACGTCGAATACAAAACGACTAAGCTTAAGGAAATCCTTTTGGTATTTCCTTTATTATTTAAATATATTCTTATTTATAAAAATAAAGCCCGTTTTTCTTATCGTAAGATAACGTTAAAACTTATTTTTATCTTTATCCGTAAATTCGGACGCAATATTATCGAATAAAGCTTTAATACGAAAAAGCTTTTTATTTCCTTTTCGAAAAAAAAATAAAGGTACGGGAAAAACCGTAATCTTATCCGCTACCGAAAAAACAAATTCCTTCGAATCGGCATTCGAACCGGTAATTATATCCGAATCCGCATAATGCTATAACTAATATTTTATAACCCTTTTTTTAATACTTTTAATTAAATTAACATTTAAAGCCCGGATTTTCCTTAAATGCTTGCTCGAATAAAAAATAACAAAGGCCCAATATATAATAACTTTATTTAATACTTTCCGATATTTTTAAAGCTTTTTATAAATACGTTTAAAACCGGCTCAAATTTCGTTATAATTGTTTTTTCCTAGGACTTCGGAATTCGCCCGATCGGAATAAACATTTATCTTTTTTTTTTTGCGAATATTTAAACGAAACATAACTTTAAGGCCGCATTTAATAAGAATTCGCCTGCGTTTCAAAATGCGTTAAATAAACGTTTAAAAAAATTAAAATATGCTGTATTAAAAAAAGGCAACAAATTAAAAAAAATCGAACAAATCGTTTTTGCGAATACCGAATTAATAAAAGGAAATTTATAGCGGCTTAAGAAAAAAGGTATATATTTTTTTTATTTTTTTTTAATAGTTTAAACCTATTTAATTATAATCGAAGATTTATTTTTAATTCGTATAATAAAGGCATTACTGTATTAATATTAACGCAATTCCTTTCGTATCATAACGTTATTTCCTCGAAAAGCCAAAGGATTCCTTATATCGCTTCGAAAAAATGCCATTTTTTGGAAATAATTTCGTATTTCCAGGTTATTCGGACTTTACGATTAACCATTCGCGCTTAAAAATAATAAAACCGATTAATAAATTCCTTAAAGTTTAAAAAATTACGTACCTTATGTAATATTCCGTTTTATTTTATATCGTTATATATTTTAAAAAAACAACCGGTTTTATTTTTAATATCGAAATCGTAAATAAAGGCATTTAAAATGGAATTATCGAAAAATTCGGCTTTATTATTTTCATTTTCCAAGAATTCATTTACGGTTTTTTTTGTAATCCCATAATTAATGGCTTCTTTTTTAACTTTAAATGCTCGTATTTTTCGTTAAAAAGCATTACGACGCGGTACGCTTTATCGTATAAAGTTGTTTACTTTATAAGCTTTATTAACGGAATTAATTGCAATAACCCTCGTTTTATTCTTCGTTTCGAAAACGAAAAAAGTGGCTACGATATTAATAATATGCCTTTAATAACAAAGGCGTTACGTAATTATGATTTGTTTTGCTTATTATTTAAAAAAAAAGGAATTAACAATAAAGAAAATAAAAATATTTCGAATATAAAGCTATTATGGACGTTCCGGACTTCCTGCTTTTAGCAAGGAATGCCGGCGGCGTCGATAACGTCGATTATATATAAGGGCATAGTACCGTTATATAATGCTTAATACTATTTATTACCAATATAAAGGTAAAGTTATAAAGTAATAAAAACTTAAATTATTATAAAATACTAAGGATTCCAAAGATTTCTATATAATCCTTAGTAGTATTAAATAAAAATATATAATATTAAGTAATTTTAGGAATTATTATATTACGTAATATATGCCCTTTTATGAAATACCATTTACGTTTTCGTAATAAGTAATATTTAATATATATAAAAGATACGTAATATTTTTAATTCTTATAAATTAAAAGATAATACTTAATTATTTAATAATTTAATTGCATAATTAAAATTAAAAACTTAATTGCATATAAACTTAATTCTTATATTAAAATATTTCGCTTTGTTTATTACGTACGGAAGTTTTAATATTATTTATGTCGTATTATTTATTCGATTTTTTATTTTAAAAGCCATTAATAGTTCCGAATATTTTATATTCCGTTTATTTATTTATTCGATTTATTCGGTAATATATAATATTAATAATTTAAATTAACTTTTGCAAAATATTCGGCAAAGGTTTCGGTAATTTATGGCTTATATGCGTTCGTCGTAATTGCTAAAATTTAATTCGGAATTACGGAATTCGGTTTTAGAATTAAAAATACGTAAAAGCCGACTTACGAACGAAACATTAAAAAAGAGCCGGCTTATAAAAGTAGCTTTTTCGGATATTTTTTTTTGAAGCTACGGAATATGCGTCTAATAAAAAGCAACGTCGTTAAAAGCCATACTTTTTGCGTTATTTCTGCGTATAATTCGTATATATTCGATAATATAATTGGCAATTCGTATTTGCCGTTAATTAATATTATCCTATATTATTATTTATAATGCTTCGTTTTTATTTATAACGAAAATCGCATCCGGTATTTTTTTATTAATAAATCGAAGCATTATTTCCGTAAATATAGCCAAAACGGCATTTAACCGTTAAATAATAATAACTCTTATAATAATAATTTGTTATATTTAAATGCCGTCGGGCCAACGAATATCGATAACGATTATTAGGAATATTTAAATAATATCCGGAAAAAATTTTAAACGGTAAGTTAATAAAAATAAATTATTAATAAGCGATATTACGATATCGATTAAGTTAAATTCGTATAAAAAACTAAGGTTTAATCGGCATTAAATACCGCCGGCGGATATATTTAACGATATTGCTAAGCCGTTAGGTAATAAGCGTCCGTAAAAGCCGTTAAAAGGCAATTAGCCATATAAACCGTTCGGGAATAGTCTTTTTTATAAGCTATTCGGAAGAACTTTTCCCGATGGTTCATTTTGATTCATTTTTTTTTATAAATTATTAAGAAGCAGCTTTTTATATAAAGCATTTATAAGAACTTTTGCTTTTAATAATTGCAGTATTCGTGAATTATTTTTATTTTCGATAATAATTAAGGCCTATTATTAAGCCGGTTAAAACGGGCGCTATCGTTGGTTTCGCTAAGAAAACGCGCCAAAAGGCGCCTAAAAGCCAAAAATTGCCCGTAAGTTTCGCCCGTAATTGCTATTTAAATAATACGAATAATTGCTTAAATAATAACGGATATTATTCCGAATATTATTACGGCCAGGACCCGCTTTTATTTATTTTATTAATTACTTCCGAATACGATTTCCGATTATTAAGATATTTTCGAAATATGCTTTAAATAGCTTTTTTTATAAATATTCGGAAATTTCCATTATTACCGTAATTTCGGTATTTCGAAAAGCCGTTAAAAAGCGGCTAGCTACTTTAAACGACGGCGGAATATGTGCCATTACATTTGCCTGGAATGTTCGTAATTAATAAATAATAATTAAAGAATTTTATATAATAAAGGGGCCAATAAATATTGCGGGGAATTAGGTATTAAATATATTATATACTATATTAAGGCAAATATATAAATAAATAATTCCCATTAATTTAAATAATTAATAAATAAATTAATAATTTTTTAATAATAATTATTAACATTACTAATTATTTTTATATAATAAATAAGTTATATTATATTAAAAAAAAATATCAATGAATACTAAAAAACCGAAATAAAATAAGAAATAATTAATTAAGTTATTAAGTTAATATTACAAAAGGAAAAAGGATTATTAAAATATATTACAGGTTATTAAAATCCCTTTATACGCTTTTTTGCATTAATAAGGTTATTCTTGCTACTTATATTATTTGCTTTAAAGGAAATTTTTATATTATTAAGTTTATTAATTAATTCGTATAAATATAAATAATATATAAATAATAGGTTAAAAATTTGAATAATTAAAAAAAAACGATATAATTATTTTTTCGGCATTACTGCCGTTTATTTCTGCCTATAAAAGCTTTTATTTGCTTTAATTATTAACGACTCGTTAATTAAAACGACCGTTTTTGTCCTGTTATAAATCCTTATTTATCCGGATTTTCTTTTCGGGCTTTATTCGAATTTCTTGCAATTAATCTAAAGGGTTAAGCAAAAAGCCTTGGCCGCTTTCGGCTACGCCCTTTTTCTTTTGGTATAATAATAATAAATAACGGTTTTCGTATTAGCACCGGGAATTCGTAAAGTTCTTAATTTATAAATGCGTCGAGTTTTGGAATATATCTTATTTTTTTATCGCACTTTTATATTTTTTCTTTAATTATATCGATTAAATTTTATCGTAAATATCATTTGTCGTATACGGCATTAAAACCTATTTATCGTATTAAGTACTTAATTTTTTTCTCGAATTATTCGTTTATTTAATAGCCTTTTTATTTCGAAATGTTTATAAAGTTTTTTAAAAATTTCCCTATTTTGTTTAACTTTTATAGCTAATTTTTTACGTAACAGTATCGAAATTCGTTAATACGGATTATTTTCCGACGCAATTGCCGGTTTTAAATAAGCTATTAATATTACCGGATATATATTTTAGGCCTTATTAAAATTTAATTCGTAAATTAAATTATTTATTTTACGCATTATCTTAAAAAGGCCCACAAATCAAAGGGCTATTTTTTTATTAAGAATGTATAGCAATAAGTATTCTTTATATAAACGCATCTTAATCCATAATTCCTTTTCGAATATTACCGGCTTATATTTAACGTTATATTTTTAGGTTATAACATAAATTATTAACGATTTCGTAATTTATGCCGCTTTTCGGAATATCGCAGCTATTGATTAATTAATAGGCCGTTATAATGGTAATTTTTTTAAGTATATTCGAATATTTATAAAATATTCGTTAAATAAGCATTTAATTCCTATTAATTTCTTATTATTAAGTACCGCTTAAGTTATAATATAACTTTTGTTTATAACTTTTTAAAATATACTTAATTTTAATACCGAAATGTCGTTTTTATCGTTTGGTTTTTACGTTTAAACAAATTATTTGCTTATAAATAATAAGTTATTATATATCGCTAATATGTTCCTATTATTAATTATATTTTATGCCATATTTCTTATACGAATTTCGTATTTTTATTCGTAATAATTATTTTTAAAATCTCCTAATTACTTATTAATAATTACCGATTAATTATAAGTTCCTAGTTTTTATTAAAGTATTATAAATGCCTTAAAACGATTAGGATTACTTTAAATACTTTATTCGTAATTATTATAAATATATCGAACGAATCGAATCCGGAAATCGATTATTTTATATAAACAGACTTTATTAATGGCATAGCTATAACGATATTTAACGTAACCGTATAAAACGAAACTAAAAATATTTGGATTAGCTGTAATTTTTTATACGGCTAATAACGCAATATTCGAATATTATTATATATTAAATAATATTTTATATATTTTTCCATATTTTTTTACGTCTATAAAATGCAATACGATAATATAATTTTTTTTTACGTTATTATAATGCCTTAATAAAAGCGTTTATTATAACAATTTTTTAATATTTCTTATTTATATATATAAAATATATATAAGCGTTTACTTAATAACGGGCTTTTAAAATATAATAATCTATTTTCGTTAAAACGAAACGTTACGTTTTTTATTAGTTAATTATTATTATGCAGTTTTTTTAGGTTTTTTACGACCTTGCGTTATTATTTCCGATTATCGACTTTATATTTTTCGCGTATTTATTTCTTAAAATTCTTAATAAGACTTATTATATTTATTTGGCTTTTATTTTTAAAGGCCTTTTTTATTGGCAAATCCTTAATTAGGAATATCGTATCTAAAATATTTTTTTTTAAAAGGGCATTATTATCGCAAACCGGCAGTCGTAATAACGCATTTAGCATTATATTAAAATTTCCAAATATATATATTACCGATAACGGATATTTTCTTAAAAATATTAAGGCCGTTTATAATTGGTAATTAATTTTCGTAACATTTTAGGTTTTTAAATTTTTTTTTTCGATAATGCTTTTAATAATATTATAATTAATAAATACTATTACCGAAGGTTTTTTTGTAAACCTAATATATATTTGTAATTTTTTAATTATTTATACTAAATATGTTATTTTTAGCTTTATAAATTAATATGTCTTTTTTGCTTAATTAATGCATTTGCTTAGGTATAATATAAAGCGCATAATTATTTTGAATATCTGGTTTTTTCCGTTTTAGAAATATTCCGGAATTATATAAAATAGTATTATTTCGAAATTATTTTTAGACGCATTTAATTAAATAAACGCTTATATAATCGGGTCGAAATAAATTAAGGTGGTTTCCTTAAATAATGCATCTTTAATGCATTAAAAAGATTTTAATTTTTTGCCTTTTAATTAAAAACTAATATTACGAATATAAGTTTTGCGTTATTACTTATTAAAGATTTTGCTTTAATTTCGGCCTTATTTTAATAATTAAATTTTAAATTATTTAAAAGGTTTATTATAATGGACATAATTTTTTATTAAATGCTTTAATTAATTTATAAATCCAATTTAATGCTTTAAATTATTAAAATTCGTAAAAGGCTTAATACGACGGATGGCTTTTAATTTTTTTTTCGCTATTTATAATTTAAAGCCGTTTATTCGAAAGTTTAGCAATTATACCGACGGATATTTTATAAAGGACTTTTTAAAAAAAATAATAATTCAATATCTTCGAATATTATAAATACTTAATTTAAATGTTTCAAATGTTTTTTTTAATTATTGAAAAATATTATAATGTCGTTAATATAAATTATTAAATAATACTTATAAAGCCTTAAAATTCGGTTAATTTGTTATTATATAAACAGGAATAAATTTTTAAAGCCTATGGATAATATATTTAAGCGTTTTAATTTTTTATAATTAAGGATAATAAAAATATTTCGGAATTCCTTTTGTATTAAAAACTAATAAAAGAACTTTTTAATATTCATTATAATAATAAACTTTTTTTTACGTAATTTCGCCGTTATTTCGTATTATTTAAATAATAAATATGCGTCTTTTAATATTACCTTATTTTATAATCGTAAATTTATAATTATTCGTTTTTTACGTATATTATTCTTAATAATTTAAGCCATAAAACAGGCTGTTACGAAAAAAATAATTCGTAATTAATAATTTATGCGGCCCGTATTATATAATAGCTAAAAAGTTTCGTTAATAACTTTTTATTTAATAACGCTTTATAAATAAGGCCTGGCTATAATTTTATATTTATATTATTTAGGTATTAATTCGATAATTATTTACTTTTTTTTTAAAGGGTCGATAATATTTTTATTTTTTTATATTTTCATATGTCGTAATAATAAGTTCTAAATACGGATTAAAAATGTTTTATTTTTAATACAAATATGTATTTTTTTAAACGTTTCCGTTTTTTTTAAGTTATTAAGGCGCCTTATTTTAAGTTTAAAATTTCGATTTTCGATTAATTTATTTAAGAATTTCTTTTCGTTTTTTTTAATTATTAAAAATACGATATTCGTATTTATTTTTTTTACTTTACGTAAAGCTATTCGTTATATTTGCTGGAATATTTCTTTTAATTTTTTATAACTTTCGTATATATTAAGTTGCTTTTTTATATTCGCTGCTTCGTTTTTTAGGCTTAAAAACCAGCTTTTTATATTATTTCGCTTTTTCTTATTTTTGGCATGTTTATAAATGCTTTTAAATGGCTTTTCGACGCTTTTAAATGGTTCCTTTATGTTTTCGGGCATTTATTTATTGCTTTTAAGTAATTTTTTAATATTTTCGGCCATTTGCTTATTACTTTTAAATGGCTTTTTAATATTTCTAATTAGCTTTTTTATATTTTTAAGTTTTAATTTATAATATTCGGTTATTTGCTTAGCCATATTAGCTAGCTTTTTTTTCGGTTTTAAAATATGTTTATTAATTTTTATTATTATTAAATATTTGCTTTATTTTTTGGCCATAGCGGCTAACGTTTTTTTAAAAGATTTAACATTATTGCCTATAAGCCTTAAAAATTTGGGTTTATTATTTGCTTTAATCCAAAATATCGGGTTGGATTTAATATAAATTATTAAATTTATATGCATGCTAATGATTTAATGGACTTTTTTACGATTTCTTAATAGCTAGCGTATTTCGATTAATATTTTTGGATTAATATTATTATAATATTAAAGGTATTGCATTATTTCGGTTAATAGCATGCAATAGCCTAACTTTTGGCCTTTTAATATATTTATAAGGCTTTGCTTAATATTAACGACTTTAACTTATCGTTTTTTATTAATAATACAGGGCATTATTTTTAACGTATCGGAATTAAAATAATAATTAATGCTTTATTATAGCTAAACGTTTTTTCTTTTTCAATACAAATTGGATATATAATGTTATTCTTTAAATATAAAATAAATTACTTTTTAACGTATGCTTTAACTTTTTACCTATTCGCTTTTAGGTAAAACGTAACGTTTATTTTAACGTTATTATATTGATTAATACGCAAATAGCGATTTTAAACGAATATATTAATTCCGTACTAATATAAAAAGCCATTTTTTAATAATAATCCAATAAAAAGTTTCGGAAATATCCAGGCCTTAAATTAAAAACGCACTTTTATACGGCGGCTTAAATATTGTTTTATTATTATAAATATGCCCGTTATTTTAATTAAGTTGCGAATTTTTTATTTTTTTATTCCGGTTATTCCTTATATTTGCGATTCGTTAATAGTTACGTTTTTATATTTATATAAAGTATTTTCTTTAATAAGCTGGATATTCGTGCCGGTATCGATATAGGCCGTATCGGATAATACTTAATTAATTTTATCGCATAGGTATATTTTTATATATAAATAACTCGTAAAGTCCTTTAGGCCGTATCCGGACCTATTAGGTTTTAATACGAATTTCGAAAGGGCCATTAAAATGCGGCGACTTTTTTCGGCCAGGTTAGGACAATAAAGGCGCCTTTCGATAATTTCCTGAAATTAAATGTAAATTTTTAAATTATTATCGGTTATAAACTTAAAATAATAATCCTTATAATGAAATAAGTTATCGTTTATTATTTATTAAACCTTATTATGCGATTTTTTTAAGCCGTATTTTAATTAAAAGTTGCTATTATTATTATTATTAATACCGCTATTAGTTTCGGACGTATTTACGACATTAATACGCTTTTGGGTTTTATTTATGCTTTTATTTTTTATTCCAAAAGCCTTGTTAATTTAAAACCGGCTATTAGTACGTAATGCCGATCTGGTTTATTTTTTGGACTTTTCGGCTACTGGGAAACCCGATCGACGTTTTTATCGGCAATAAATTAAACGTTCGTTAAAAAAAGACGCAGTACTGTTAAAACGGATTTTATTAATATTACGTAATGCGGTAATTTTAAAAAAAATTTGCAAAGGGGTTTTATATTAATCCAATTAAATATATAGGCGTTTATGGCTTAAATAATTCTTTTAATAATGCATTACTTATTGGAATAATCCAACGTAAATAGCATTATGCGTAATTTTAAGTACAATAAGGTACGAACTTTATCCTTTAATTCTTAATTAATATAATCCGTTATTTCGGCCAGCATTTCGATTTACGTTATTTAGGCTTTTGGCTCGAATTTTTTAATTTAATTCCAGCCGTATTTATATATTTAAAGCGTTCGGATTATTGCTAATTGCTTTATATTAAAACGGGCCTTAAGGTAATTCCGTAATATATTTAATAACTATTTATTGCAAATTATTTGGCGCTTTTCGTAAGTAAATTCGATTATTTATTAATTTGTAGTTTCGTTTTTAAAGCAAAAGTAAAAATTAAATAGGATTTTCTTAATAATTTCGAGACTTTTAAATATTTAAGCCTCGAATTTTTTTAATTACGGAATATAACTGGACCATATTATCGATCCGTTAAAATCAGCAGTCGAAATAAATTCCAGGCGCTTTTGGTAATTCTAAAAATCGAAAAACCCAAAATTCTTAACGCGGAATTTTTAAATTTTCGTATTGCTGCTTATACGTTTAATTAAAGCCTTTAATAATCGGATAACTTATTTGGAACCGTTGGAGGCGTTCGTATTCGTAAAGCGGCTTCGGTATTCCGGTCGTTTTAAAATTTAGGTGGCTTGTTTTAATGCGTTTCATAATTATTAAAATCGGAAAAATAGTTAATTATTTTTAAAGTTTCCCGGATGCAATATAAATTATTAAATATATACCGGTAACTAGCTATTAAGAAATGTTTCGTTTTGTTATAATAAATACTTTCGCAATAATGCTTCGTTTCGTATATACGCTTAAGGATTTCGTTTAGCATTATTAATAACATAATAACTATTAAAAAGTTCCGTTTATGTTTAAGCATTAAATGGCTTTCCGTAAAAATATTTCTTATATCGTTATAATGCATTATTCGACATATATAATCCAAATGGCCCTATATAAAATTATTCCTTTAAGCGACGTAATTCGTTAACGAAATAATCGGTTTTTTTAATAACGAACGGTTATTAATAATGCTAAAAATCGGTATTTTTTTTGCAGCAACGATTTTTTCCGGTAAAAGTATTTTTTTTTATAATTTCCATAAATATTTTAAATTATTTAAATTATTTCTTAAAATAATGCTTTATTTTAAATTTTTTTTCGTTATTAAAATAAAATTAACTTATCGGCATAATAAAAGCATAACTAAATTATTTTCGCCCGAATATAATAAAGTTAAATATAATTATTAATTTTTTAAAATTTTTCCGTACCGTTTTTAATGCCGGCTATTTTAAATTTTAGGCGAATAACATTCGTTAGGGGGTTCCGTGCCGATTTATATACGCAAGAATTCTTGGCTTTAAATTATTCGGTTAAAATGGGTTCCTTGGATTTATTTGGCCTTTTTAAATAGTTAGGTTTTTTATCGAAGGATTTTTAAATATTAACGAATTATCCTTTTTTGCAATAATAGCGGACATATCGTATAAAAGGGATTTTAAAATGGCTAATAATTTTTAAAGAATAGTTCTTTTTTTTAAAAAAATTAATTCCATTAAAAAAACCATTAATCCTTTCGTATTAGCTATACGTTCCAAAAAAGGAAAAGATCCTTCCGAACGTTTAAATTTTTTAATTAACAAAAGTTCCGCCTTGATAATGTTATTCGTTAAAGAATTTGGCGATTTTTTTTATTAACGTAACAATATTGGAAAGTTTTAAAGTTTTTGGATTTTTTCTTTAACATTTTTTTACGAAATTATAAGAACCGCCGATTTCGATACCGGCTATATAATTATATCCAATCCTTTGTTATATATCGTTTTTATTTATTATATAATTTTTTTAATTCGTATTAAAGGGATAAACTAAAATTTCGGAAAATCCTAAGCATTTGCTAAATTTATAATCGTAAGCCATAAATTAATAAATTCGAACTTTTATATTATTAACAATTAAAATTAATTCTCATATAAGGCAAAAAACGCCTTTTTTTATTTATAAAACGCATTATAGCCGGTTACCGAAAAGGCTTTATAAAAAGCCGTAAGCAATATTACGTTTTCGTTTATAAATTCGTTATTTAATTTAAATAATTCTTTTAAGGTAATTAGGATTTTATTTATTTAAGCCGGTACTTAATTAGTTTATTTCGAAATAATTCGGGCCTTTTAATCTTTTTTGCTTATCGTAAAATTTAAAGGGATTTACGTTTTTAGCGGTTACGCGTTATTCTCGAGATTTAGTAAATTATAAACAATTAGTACTGGATTTTAATTAAAAATGCTACCATATATTATGAACGTCCCGAACTTTTTATTTTTAACGAAGAATACCGGCGGCGTCGATAACGTCGATTATATATAAAGGCATAATACCGTTATATAATATTTAATATTACTTATTATTAATATAAGAGTAAAGTTATAAAGTAATAAAAGCATGAATTGTTATGAAGTACTAGGAACTTTAAGGACTTTTATATAGTTCTTGGCAGTATTAAGTAAGGGTACGTAGTACTGAGTAATCCTAGGAACTACTGTATTACGTAACAAAAGCGAAAGGCTTTATCGTTAATTAGGAATATTTTTATTAATAGCTATTCCATATAATTTAAATAGGAAACCTATTTTTTGCATTATTTAAAATAAAAAATCCTAACTTATAATTAATGCTATACAAATTTAATATATTTTAAAAATAAAATAACATATTCTTTATTATATAGCTACTTGCCATTTACCGTAATATAATACGTTATATATAAAGCTTTTATCGTCGATTTATAAAATAAGCAATAACCTTTAAAACCCCCTTTTTGCTAAGGGACTTTTACATATTAAACGAAAAATAAATCTTCGAAAAAGCATCGTCGCGAAATTGCTATATAATTGCAATACGGACAAACTCGAATAATTTTTCCAGCCAGGCGGAAATAATATAATATAAATTTCGAAAAATTTCCCTTATTAATATACGATTAAAAAAGTCCAGTAATTTCTAAAATTAATCTCGAACGCAAGTTATTAGAAATATATCGCAAACCATAATTAATTCGATAAACCGCTACTTATAATTATTCATCATAAAACGTACGAATCGCCGCCGAATATAATTCTTTAGCTATTAATAAATCGAAAAAATAAACGTATTAAATAAAAGGCTACTACCAAACGGATTATTCGAAACCTTTATTATATTAAAAAAATACCGAAATAGGAATAATTAAAATGATATTTCGGATTATTTATAAAAATACATTTATATAACCTAATAAAACCCTTTTAATTATAACGGAAATAATACTAATACTTATTACTTTTTACGAAATCCTTTATATTATCGTCGTTTTTAATGGCTTTTATGGAAATAATATATTCGCCATATTCGAAGATCTTAAAATAAATACTCGATTTTATTTACGAATAAGCGATAAATTCTTTATCGCAAATCTTTATTTAAAAAAGCAACTTTAAACTGGCATTAGGCTTTATAAAAATAGCCTTTTCGAGAAATTACTAGCAAAAAAAAATTCGAAAGGCCTTAAAAAAGGCGGCGTCTTATTATAATTACAAAAATGAGCTAAATATCGTAAAAAAATCAAATTAATTTAATAAAATATAATAAAAATAAAAATACTTCGAAATAATAAACTACTAAAAGAAATTTCGTTTTTTTATATAAAATTTTGCAATATCGATATTATAGCATAAAAACCGAAGATCGGAAATGCCGAATTAATTCGAATAAACTCGAACGCATTAAGCCAGAACTCGAAATATCGGAAAATCCCACGATTCTTCTTTTATAAGCAACACGGATAAATATATAATAAATGCTTCCTAAAAAATCTCGATTAATATTGCGGCCGTTAAAGAAAAAAGAACATACTTATTAATTATTAAAAAATAATAATAAAGGAAATCGATTATTTATATTAATTAAAAACGCAAATGGCATTATTTAATTAATATAATATAATTAAAAAATTAATTAAATAAAAAATTTATTCAATTAATGCCATCGCTATAATCTATTTATTATAACATATATACGTAATTACAGACATCGTAAACGTACCGGCATCGTTACTTACCGCCTGCCTAAATTAATATGTGGGCCTGCCCTAATCACTTCGGCGGCTTCCTGAAACCAATGCTAACGACTTGCATCCAAGGCCGCGTGTTGACGTAAAGAAGCCATCTGTCTCTGTGGTCTCTTGTGCGGTTAAGCGCGCTACAGCAATGCCTCTGTTTCACGGCCTTCTAGAGTCATACCGAACCTGGGGGGTGCCGGCGCCTGCCCCTGGTTATTGCAGGGTTTGTACTAACATGTTCAGAACAGCAGCCGGCGTTAAGGAGCTGTGCTCTCCAGGAGGCTATCGGCTTCTAGGCCAGATCGAATGTCTCAAGAGCGCCGAAAGCGGTCGCAAGTTATGTAAAATGATATCCGACTTTGGTTGGAAGTCCTCCAGACCAGTGGAGACTAAGGGGAATGAGAGGGGGAAAAAGTCGACGAGATTACACTTCTTCGCTGAATGTGATGACCGAGACTACCTGAAGTCATCATTACCGTGGGAAGTAAAACGGACTCGTCGCAGCATAAATGGCACGGAGATGCTGGTAGGGAAAACTATGAGGCGGCACTTCAATACAAATATCGACTACTTCGACTCAGTTGTACATTTTGTTATGCTAGCAGCTAAAGGTAAGCTTTCATAGCACTTGTGATACATCATTATGGTACATCATCATGCCGTGTTCTACGCTTTGACTATAGAAACAGGCGATCCGGCGGCGACAGTACTTCCACGACGCCCTGTCTATGAGACTCTCATGGCGGATGATATCATGGATGGAGTAGCTGGCTGGATTCGGGACTGCGTCACATCAAATGGTCACGATGGCTGTATTTACGACGGAAACCCTATGCTACCTACACGTGTATTGGACGTCGGGAACCTTGATGAAAGCGTGATAAAGCTGTATCCGACGGAGGCCCATGAGAGGGCGGATTACGTAGCTCTTAGCTACTGTTGGGGTGGACCACAGCCACTGACAACTAGCGATGACAATCTAGAAGAGCTTATGCAGGGGATTGAGGTGTCGGCTCTCCCACTTACTCTTCAAGATGCCGTCATAACAACCCGCCGGCTTGGCTTCCGCTACCTATGGATCGATGCCCTCTGTATCATACAGGACAATGATCAAGACAAACGCCGCGAGATCAGCAGGATGGGAAAGATCTATCGCAATGCAACCATCACTATAGTTGCATCGTACTCTGGCAGCGCTTCGCGTGGTTTCCTCAAACCCAATATCGACTTGGAGGCAGCACGATCCTGCGCTATGCCATTTTATGTGACCGATGACGAAAGAATCGGAACTGTGATGATATCGGTGGAAACGAATGGGAGGCAACCGATACAGCCCCTTTCTACGCGAGGCTGGGCGTACCAAGAAGCCGTGCTGTCACCGCGGCTGGTGACCTTCTCGGATTCTGAAGTCTTTTGCGAGTATCACCGTCACAATTGGAAGGTCTTCAACAGTGGCAGCAGATGCCACATTCCAGGGGGGAGATTGTACGCTCCCGACCTTCGACTTCACACCGATGTGCAAGAGGCTCATAGAGATCATGGTGACGGCTGGATGGATGCGACATATCTGGCCGAGATTTGGGAGAACGCGATCGTACAGTTCACTCTCCGTGCCTTGACGGTGGCAGACGACCGGCTTCCGGGGGTCCAGGGTTTGGCTAACGAATTAGCGGAACACCTAGGGAGCGGTGTTGGTGGGACCTATACTGCCGGAATATGGACTGCCCGCCTCCCTCGGTTGCTGCTCTGGAGCCGGAGTGATGTACCGCCCATGGACCTACAGCTCTGGGACACTGGCGGGAATTTCGACTCTAGTCTTGCGGCACAGCAACTTTCTAGGTCGTCTAGAGCCCCTACCTGGTCATGGGCATCCTTAGACTGTCCTGTCCGCTTCTTGTCAGACGAGGGGGATCGATACGATGCGATCGTGTCCGCCGTGTCGGATCCGACGTCTTGTCTCGACTCTTGTGCTCTCCCGCGATTGGGAGAATATTTATCAAAGGGTTCATATATGCTTGAGCTTGAATGTGAAGTCTTGGGGAGGACCGCACAGCAGATGACGGAGGATATGGAGTCCGGACGCGTGAGGATTGGCATGGACCTTGAGTCAGAAAATGATAACACGGCCCACCAAGAAAAGCAGATTTACTATCTATTTCTTATGAGGAATTACGGGCCAGACAAATGGGATGTGGGTCTCAAACCCAAAAGAGACCTGCATCTTTGGTATTCATCTGGGCTGGTAGTCCACGAGATTGAGGAGGGTCTCTTCAGCAGATTGGGCTCCTTCAGCTGGGACTATGCTGACGAATCAGCTACACAAACGATATATCCGACAGTAAGGGAAAGGGTTAGACTGATATAGCAGACTACAATGCGACAGCCACATTTGACTCAAGCTCACAGCTGTTTTCATATTCTTCATGCGGTCGGTTCTCTTCCAAGTTCATGCGGTGCAGCTGTCAATCATGTCACTACCCCTATTGCCGGCAGCATTAGACTACTTATGACTTATATCCGTAATCTAGGTCCCATATCCATGTGTAAAGATGGCGAACTGTTATAGCTATGTAGTAAGCATTGTACTAATATGGGTTCACCTGCCCAGGAGTAGCAGACCGCATGTACAGCCTAGCCCACATGTCCTGTACGACGAACCAGATGGCAACTGGACGACTGCGGAGGTGATACTAATTCAAACTTATGCTACTTTAAGTTTGATAACTGGAAAGGGGGAAGCAGGGATACAATGAGGAAGTAGAAAACCACATCAATATCAACGCAGTGCCTCCTACTAGGACATCAGCTATAAGAGGCAGGAAAGGATGATGATCCTCAGAGGCGCAGTTACGCCGGCCGGGTGGCGGGGAACAGGGACAATATGTTTGCGGGTTTGACGGGTTCTCGTCGATTATTTCCATTTCTAATGTTAAAAAAACCCGCCCCTGAGGACGGTGTGTTGTGCACGAGGTATCCCTAACGAGCGACCTGTCTTTGCCTTCCAACGACAGCTGTGCGCCATTTTAGTAAGTATCACCTATAGTTACAGCCGAGTATCAACATTGTGAATCGTGATCCATAATACGATAAGCAACGTGGATATTACTCGGATTGTCTCCCCCAATGCCATCAACCTCAACCAACAGAACGGTAGGCGAATGTCAAGAACCCCGCTGCGTTCCACATGACCTTTTTACCAGTCACCCCACGTCAAGATGCCGATCTGCTAATCTACGATGATGTCAACCGATTAGAGCCAAAGAATTCGGGGTAGCTCCTCGCGTCGACCAAATCTGTATCTAGTAGGCTTGAAGTCTACCAGCAATCGTTGATTTTTGGTCCATTCCCAAACTAGTGAACGGGAAGAACCGAAGCGTATCCGTGATCCTTGCTACCTACCATCCTTGATCTTGGCCCGGGCGTACCGGGGCGTACTTCGTAGTTGGGCCAAGTTCTCACCATTTCCACTGCTGAGCTCCCCGCTTCTTGCGCACCTACTCCTCAGGAGCCCCGTCAACAAAATGTTCCGTACGAGGAGCCACATGCGTTGTAACAGTGGTTTGCCTTGCATATATTCCCACGCGACTGAGGTTCCATTGGGACGTCTTGGCTGCCGCAACTATGCGGCTTATACCACCACCAAGCGCCTATCATTGAGTGCTGTTGTGGTGTTATCGAATGAGCGTATGCGACGCAGAGAAGTTCACGTAAGCTTCTGATCTACAGCTAGTAACTACTAGCTGACAGTTCAACTTGGTCGATTCTGGCAAATTAGGCCTTGCTGCTCGCCGCTTGGTTCTGTGATCCCACGTTTCGGAACTCCTCGGTCATTTTCGGTCGTCCTTACTTCTTAGGAATCTTGGATGAGAGGCGTGCCAAGAGAGGCGAAGCACACCAGGAGCCAGCATCAACGTTTGCGCCCTTAAAAAACCAGGGTATCGTAGGTTCTTGTTGTAAGTATCGATTGACTGCATTTGAGGAATCGATGATTATTCGAACAAAAACATCCACGCCTTTCTAACACAACCCTCTGCCACGCCTTCTGTGAAATCGACTGCTCGTCCGACCTACAACTATTAGCAAATATGGTAAAAGTTCCAATCGTAAGACAAGGCCAAAGTCCCGCCGACCACTGCCGCTTCCATGAAGCAAAATCGCCCGTGCACAGGTACCTACACTCCATGGTTGAGATAGGGATGATGAAGATCCTCCTCGACCACGAAATCATCGAGACCATTCCGAGCGAGGGCGATATATCCATCCACGAGTTGGCCGAAAAGACCGGCGCGGAGCTGCTTATCCTAGAACGGTTCTCAAGATTCCTCATAGCAGCCGGCGTCCTCTCGTCGCCAGGCCCGGGTAAAGTCGCGCACACGGCAGAGTCGAGAACATTCCTGGACCCGCAGGCGCAGTTTTGCTTCTCGCACATGTTCAACTTCTTCCTGGTGCCGGCCATGGAATGGTCCGAGTATTTCGACACCAACGGGCTAGCAGAGCCGAAGAACGCCACCAGGACTCCGTTTGGTTCCGCTTCGGGCCACCCAGATACGTCATTCTATGAGGACTTCACAACTATGTCCGGGCGGGCAGCATCGATCAACAGCAGCGTGGAGGGAGCTCTTTGGTACATGCCAGTCCTGGGGGTATACGACTTCAGCTGGGTGGCAGAATACGCTGCTCAGTCGCAGAAAGGGAATGTGTCGTCCAGTAGACCGCTCATCGTAGATGTTGGTGGCCATACAGGGAAAGCCCTGGCGGCTATCCTTGAAGACAACCCCCGGATCCCGGCTCAACGCTGCATCTTGCAAGACCGGGCAGACTCGCTTGGAATGGCCATGAACGGTGGGGTGTCAAATGGCGTGCAGAGAGTAGCAATCAATTTCTTAGAGGAACAACCCACCAAAGGTACAGTTCATTCCCCATCCATTCACAGTGATCCAAGAGCTGATAACCCTTCAAGAGGCTCTCATATACTACCTCCGCCGCATTTTGAGTGACTGGCCTGACGAAGGCTGCACAAGGATCCTCCAGAACCTCCGCAAGGCATGCGCCGCAGATTCGAGGATCCTTGTCTCCGAACACCTTCTTCCTGATCAACCGTCCCTAGATGCTGCCACTGGCGATATCTGGATGATGAACTTTGGTGGCAAATGGCGCAGCGAAAGTATGTTCCGTGATCTTGCCTCGAGGTCTGGGCTGCACATCACTTCCATATTGAGGGATAAGAGCTCGGATTCTGTCGTTATCGAGATGGTCCCGGTGTAGTAAGCTAGATGATGCTTAGTCCATATACTGTCTGAACTTTTATGGGGTCGTCGTCTGGTGTTCTTAAGGCGTTCGGAGGGTTGGTCATACATAGGACGTACCACTACAGGACTATACAAAGAAGAGTTGTCTGGCTTTTCATTTTATACAAGTCATGTGCTCCGACCTCTCGACTTGAACTTTCCCTACATCAGGATGATGTAACCTTTCTGTCATTGCACCGGGGAATTTCACACCGGAGGAAGTCGGACAATACAGTCAGATACTATGTGTGTGGTCGCACACGTGGAACACGTGGAAATGCCTGCTACAAGACTGGAGAGAAGGGAGAAACCGGTGAGAATCCATGGTATAATGCATCACCATCCCCCTTACCGGATATTTTCAGGGCGTAGTCTTCTTGAACACATTCAAAATCAATCCCAATAGCAGTAACATCGTAAGGACTCGACAATAAGGGGCTCCTGGAAGGGGGCATAGCCCTTAATACAGATAGGACCTAATGCCACGGGAATCAAAACAAGGCAAAAGACCCCCAGGACTCAAAGTCCTTACTTTGGTATTAATTAATCGTACAACGAAACACTGATACAGCGCAGAATTATTCTTGAAGAAGAACAAACAACCCACCTTGCCATATGATCTGAACCTGAAGGAATATCCCCAGGCTCGAAGGAATCCTGAACTACTGAGGTAACCCTTACTCATGGAGATCTGATAATGGATTTCCAAAATCAATAAACCGCTTCTCTAGAATCTGAACACTTTGGTAAATGTGGCTCTACTGGCACTACAGCCCAAGCAACATTCCATGTTTATGAGTCATTGAATCACCCCATTTCCTTGCTTGACTACGGGTGGTTGAACCAAGCATGATTCCAGCACCAATATAGCCTAGCCAGCCAATTGCTGTTATGACCAATGCGATCCTGATGAGTGTGACAGGGCAGAGCAATATATTACTAACAGCACGGGAGATAAAGCTTTGGTTGGATCGTCTCGCTAGATCAGTAAAGAGAGCGGCTGATAGTTATCTCCCTATTCTCAATGCAAGCATATCGCGAAGATAATCCAGACAGCATATCAGGGTAACATTACGGGAGATTTTCAAGCCCGGTGACCTTACATAATGAAAGCATCCGAGGACACTGTCTCCACTAAGACGGCTATAAATCATTGCGATACATCTCCCGAAGAACGGAATCGATTGATTCTATCAGAATATCTCGACGTCGAATGTGCGCTGCTATCAATGCGCATACTGCTATATGAGCGCTTGTGGTGTTTGAAAGTAAAGTTCACGGTACCAACTCCTCATGGTGGATATAGGAAGAGGTTTCAGCACATGAGAACCGGATCCTTGAAACAGACCAAGATGTAATGAATAGCAAAGGCGACATAGCAACGCCCCAACGCCGGACACCGTACCCAAATTATGCCATAAGACACAACTACTTGGACCATGATCCATCCCACACGTAACGCCACCCCGAGAAACTATTACGTTGCCCCCCACCCACTCCCTACCTGTCTCTAGCCTTCGTGCTTCAGCTCTCCAGCTCAAGCATCTGCCTCAAGCTCGCCTCCGCGGCCCTATACCACCTGCCTCTCTCCTCGAGATCGTCCTCCACCCCACCGAGGGCCTCCTCCCGCCTCCTCCGCGCCTCCCTCGCGGCCGCGGCGCTGGTCTGGCGCTTGGTCTCGAGCGGCTGCAGCTCGGTCTGGAGGCGGTCGAGCTCCTTGCGCTTGCGGGGCACCTGGCTGAGGAGCTGCTCGAGCTGGCGGTCAAGGTCGGCGCGCTGGCGCTTCTTCTCCTCGACAAGGTCGAGTGTCCGGGCTAGCGGCAGCAGATTCTGGGCCTGTTGGGAGGCGTCCAGCCGCTCTGGGTCCTCGTCGCCCGAGGAGCCATCACCCTGGAGGAGGCGGAGCTGGGCGCGCTGCTCGTCGCGCAGACGCGCCACGGCGGCCTCGAGCGCGGCGGCCTTGGCGGGCAGCTCGCGCAGACGCACGGTCTCGAGGCGCACGCCCTCGTAGCGGCGGCTGAGGTCGCGGGCGCGGGCCTCCAGCTCGGCCACGGTGGCGGCGACCTCGGTCTTGAGGGCCTTGAGGGCGGCCTTGGCGGCGGCGTTGCTCCGCTCCAGGTCGGCGTTCTCCTGCGGGCTGACGATGAGTGGCGGGTCGCCCACGATGGCGCGGATGAACTTCTCCTTGGTCACCTGCTCCACGTAGCTGAAGCGCAGCTTGGCGAACAGCTCCCGGTAGTGCGTCAGGTCGGCCTCGAGCGACGAGGGGGTTGTTGCTGTCATCATGTTCATGCTCGTATTCATGTTCATGTTCATCATGGTCGTCGCGTCTTCGAACCCGCCGCCACCGCCATCCTGCTGTGTTGAGGTGGTGGAGACATCGGATGTTCGCTGTTGGTGGTGTTGTGATGAATTCCGTGGGTCTTGCTGGTTGACGGTGCTGGTGATGGGCTCGCTGAGTTTGAGGATGGTGATCTCGTGCTCGGTGTTGAGAGCGTTCAGTGTGGCCAACACATCCTCAGCTGTGCGCGGTGTTGTGCGCGGTGTTGTGCGCGGTGTTGTGCGCGGTGTTGGCGCCATCTCTCTTCCCTCCACAGTTGCTTGCAGTTTTGTTGGTCTGTTGGTCCTAAGAAAGAGAAGAATCCTTTTCTTTAGATCGCGGACTGTTCGTACAATGACAACCGCTCCAAGACTGGTCCAGCTTCTTCCGCTTGTTTGACACGTGAATTGCTTGAAAGACGGAAAGTCCTCACTTCAAGGTTGGATATTTACTTTTAGCCCAAAGAGGAAAGATGCATCAACAACCAAGGACTGTAACAGGCTGACAGCTAAATAACCCTTAGGTAATAAGGCAGTACAGGGATACGATCCCAGCTGCCGAGGTCACTTTGTATAGTGGGGTTGTATGTTGATACCTCGTATCTTATCGATAGCATTTGGGGCTGTGGTTGCATGTGGCTCTTTCTTTTTTGAGTACCTACCTAGTAGGTACCTAGGTACCAGCTACACTACTTACATACAAACAACTTCAACGTACATACCACATACCCACATACCCACATACATGTACGCAGCTGATTGACCCTGACTCAGATCTGTCCGGTGTACTTTCCCGCCGCCTAGGCTACAGCCTACCAGCCATTAATCTCTTAATCTTCAGGTAACATCAACCAACCAGCCGGTGAATCGAAGCTCTCTCTCCCTCCATTGAATCGCACCGATAATTGCTCTACCGAACTCTCAGCAGGTAACCTAGAAGCTTATTTGTACAACTACTTTGGGTAAAGAAGGCATCACCATCGTTCATACCCCCAGTTCTAGTCCTCTGCATTTCTATCTACTCTTTCCTCGCATACGACATACGCATACGACACACGACACACGACACACGACGTCCCTCCTGCCAGACTGCCAGACTGCCACGGGATCCTCCACTAAGCAAGAAGATGTCAACCAAAGACATCCTCACCGACGACTATGTCGCCGAACTTCTCGCCAAGGAAGCCGACGACTGCTCTCTCAAATACTCCGCAATGGGACTCGATGCATACAAGGCCTCAAAGTGAGTGCAAGCATTTGGAACTTGGAATTTGGAATCTGGCACCAACCTCACTACTCGTTTCGCTACTTCGGGAAGCGATATCGTGCAGTACAATACGCTAACCTGTTCACCTGCAATCTCGCTCTTGCAGACGCCCTGCCAGCCACCTCAAACCCAACACCCGCTTCCTCAACAACATTATCCGAGATACCAACAGTCATAACCGTCTACTGCTCGCAAAGGAGAATGCCGAGTCTCAGGCCCGGTTGCGCGAACTCGACGAGGCAGAGAAGCGGAAGCAGCGCGAAGAGGAACGGAAGCTCCGCCGGATGAGACCTGGTCTTAGTGACACACGAAAGCGCATGCTGGGTGACATTGCTGCCCATCTTAGTGGCCCATCGAAGCGGCGGAAAACAGAGTCTTCTACTCGACCGGCTACTAGTAATGCGGAGCAGCGAGGAAGCAGCTCGAAGGAGCCGGATGCCGGAGCTAGCGGGGTGCAGCGCAGTGGTCGTGAATCGGAGAAGAGCCGAGGTCCCTCCAGAAGAAGAGACCGTGTCGCAGATGAGGATGACGATGATCATGCTCGTGACCGAGAAGCTTCGTCCAGCAAGACCGGCAGCGATCGAAGACACACCCATCACCACCACCATGGAAAGAGCCATCACAGAGACAGTAGAAGACGGTCGCCGGGCTCGGAAGAGAGAAGGGAGGGTCATCCCCGCTCGCGCTCGCCGAGAAGAAGCAGAGACAATGATCGCTCTAGCGGCGGTGGTGGTCGCGAATCCAACAGCCGTAGAAAGCGACAGCGATCCCGATCTTCAGAATCTCATAGGAACAACAACACCTCCGATTCCGACCCGCTAGACGATATCATCGGGCCAGTGCCTCCCCGCGCGCCTGAAGATGCCGTAGTCCACCGACGCGGACGCGGCGCTAACGCCGGCAATTCCGGCATCGACAGCCGGTTCGCGGCCGACTACGACCCACGCCTGGACGTGACCCCAGAGCCGGATGATCACCATGGTGTTGGCGGCGCAAATGAAGACTGGGACAATGCTGTGGAAACGTTCCGCGACCGCCTGAAGTGGCAGCAGCAAGGCGCCGAGCGGCTGCGAGCGGCCGGCTTCTCCGAGAGCGATATCCGTAAATGGGAGAAGAGCAGGAGCGACGGCCAGAAGGACGAGGCCGACGTCCGCTGGAATGAGCGCGGCGGGCTCCGCGAATGGGATCGCGGCAAGGTCGTCGGCGACGATGGGCAGGTGACGGTCGAGGCCGAGTGGGGCCGTTTGAAGGGGACGTGATGGGAATCTGAATTGGAACAGGGATATAAATGGTACTTGCATGGGTTGACGGATTCTTGATTGAATAGGCGAGTATCAACGTCATAGGGATTGTTTATTCTGGTTTTTTTTTCATGGTCTTGGTTGGGTATTGCTCTTTACACCCATTTGTTCATTCCAGCATTGGGCTGGGACGAATGATGAACACCGAGGGCGGTGGCGTTTTCTAACACATGGGCGAGGACAGCGTGGCGCGCACATCAATTCTACCGAGGGGGGCGCATTGGCAGGGTCATCCGCGTTTGCTATCATGATACGGCGTTGATTATCTTAACCCTGATTAGTTGACATCGTCCGCCGCATATGATTTAGCTGGCAAGAAGCCGTATACATAGCTGCATTGCATTGGTGCACTTCGAGAATAACAGTATATCAATACAGACAGAAGATGCCGGTTGACTCGTGTTCCTTTTGTCCGCTGTTATTAGACTTAAATCCGTCTTGTCCACGAGCTTACCGACCTAGGTATCTATATCAAAAGGCCCAGTTCCCAATTGCTTCCCTACTTACTTCCTACGCACGAAATGTATACCAAGCAAATACATACCTTCACCCTACTCGCCGGGAAATATTTCCTTCTGATCCCCAAATAGCCTCCAAAACTCCATGTCTATCCTCATACTCATCCTCGCCCCCTTTCCCGCTTCTCCCATTTTTTTTGCCCGCTGTGATCTTTTCTGCCCCCTACCCTGATCCCTATCCTGTCGCTTGCCAGCCAGCCAACCAGTCACTCCATCCTCACCGTCTACTCTCAGTCCCACTTTCACTTCTCCTCGTGTAGCCCATTGCCACCTCTCCTTTCTGTTTCCCTTCCTCTCCTTATTGCAGTTCTCCTCATACAACTGTCCGCGTACGTCGCCCTTGAGCTCCCATCGCTCCGCCTGCAGCCCCCCGCCACCCTCGCGAAAGTTCTGCTTCTTTTCCGCCTCTCCCCCATGGTATGCTCCCCTCCTCCTCACCGAGGAGGCGCGAGGGCCAGCTTATGTAGTCGCTTGCGAAGGAGAGATCGCCCGGGCTGCTCAGGGTGTCTTGTGGTAGTGATACTGATGATGGTGATAAGGGCGGTTTTGAACCCTAAGCTGCTGCTGCTGGGCTACTAGCTTGGGCGGGTAAGGGGACCGAGACCGGGATCGGGACCGGAGGCTGAACCGGGTCTCGAATTGACTGCAGCTGCGGTTGCACCTGAGCCGGTGCTGGAGCCGGGGCAGGAACGGGTGTAATAGACCGTTGTAGTTTGGGTTCAGATCTATACATGCGTCTAACAGCAGATCGTCGTCGGCTGCGGTAATGTCGACCGTGACAGCGATGGTGGCGTCTCAGAGAGTCTAACTTTCGCCCCGAATTGTCGACCGGCTGATAGCCATAGTGGTGGTGGTAGCTCTGGTGTTGACAGGCGTGATGGCAGAGATGACGATGATGGAGATGGTGATGATGATGTCGGTGCTGGCCTTGACGATCTGGGGACACAGCTATGGACTCAAGGGGAAAATCTGATGGCGATGATGATCTGTTGCGTGGTCTCAGCCGGCGCTTCCCGGTTGGCACCCTATCATGGCTCCTGCCCTGCGCAGATCTACGTCTGCTGTGCTCGAGGCCCCAGACACAGGCCAACAAGATAAGAGGGATGAATATGGCCATGAGCACGATAGCAACGACGTTTTCATCCATCATGTCCTCCTTTCCGCTCCAGTGATCGCTACGGTGGATGGAGCATATGTTTTGGTGATTTCAATGGGTGCTTTTAATACCATCAGGAATTGAAAGCCTCTCGCGATATGGATAAACCACCTAATATCTTTTTGCTATTCCGTGCCAGTGCAGGGGGAATCTGTTACAATTATTCATACTCTCGGTGTTGTTCAGGATGCCATACGTGACTGATTCTCCAGCTGCTCAGTCTCTGAGGCTACCACCAGTCAAAAAAGCAGACGCGTTTCTGTAATGATGTCTGATTAGGTGACTGTCCTCGATTTTACACTAATACTACGAGTCTTGCATATATTATGCCTTACTAACGCAAGCAAATTATATATTATACCAAAAGGTTAGTCAAGCAATGCCCAGACCCTTAAATGGTGACTCTGGTTCCATGCCTGACCAAATACCATTGCGTTTGGTAGTATTATGCGACTATATTGAATCTCAATGACTATGATGACCATAACCCGTAAATACACTGACCGCATGGCCTAGATGGGGCACAGGTTCTTGTGCTACTCAAAATAATATTACTGTTTACGGAGGCATCCCCTGGCAGTAGCTCGATGGCTTCGGCATATAGTAAGCTGGGGCGACTTTCCCTTCTGGTTCGTCAAGGCTTGATCTAGAACGCCTCGGGTTCTATCAATCGTCAATCCGCATAGATAATCACACATATATCCAGAAACAGTCGACGAGATGTGCATATTATGTATATGAGCCCAGACTCTGTCACTCTGAGGCTTGCTTCAACCGAGGGTAGTGGGATGCTGAACTTGCGACGGGGTGGGCCTTAATTCCGGAACTACCTTTCATCCAGGAAGGGAGGATAACTCTCCTAGACTTATTCCTACTTAGTATCGGGGGTGAAATAGAAACGTGTAGATAGAATTCAAGAAATGTACTTGATTGGTGAAATAAGACCGATCGCCGCTAGGACATCTCTTTACACACGGGCCGGCCTGGTTAGTATTGGTGGGGTTGATAGACAGCGGGCACTTTGCATACACATTATGGATGATCACCTGGGTCGTAAGGCTGGTAGGGATACTTATTAGTGAGATGGGCCGGGGTTCTTGCGTGATTTACTTAACGCAATAGGGTCCAACTTGTCAAGATGCCACCTTACCCAACATATGCGTAATCAACAGGTCAAGTGTAGATAGTGTAGCTGCAATAGGTAGGAGAAGGATCCAAGTCATTTCATACAATGCCAAAACACTTTGGGTTTTATCACAATAACTTCAGGAAGGGTGAAGGAGTCATCATCGGACACTTGGGGCAGTGACTGCTGTGTAGCTCGGGTATTTAGGCATTGACTGTTATGAAGGATCAACAACGTCGGAAGTAGATGCCAACTACAACAGCGATTGAATTTCAACATGGAGGAATCATCAATATTGTCTAAGTTTGAGAACCTGGTCAAGACTGGCCTAGTTTTGTATGATGATAAGCAAGAGGTGATCGAACAAGTAGACGGGGAGCTCAAGGTAAGTCACGGTGTAGCATGAGCCCTCAGACACGCAGCATCATACTAACCCTGCTCTTCTTAGTTTCAATTCGTTCTCACCTCTGCTCTCGCCAAAAAGCCGACCATCCATACCTCCCAGCCTCAATCGGAGGGGAGTGATGGCGGACTACACCAAAAACCCCGATCCGGAAGCGATCTCAACACCGCAGGTTTTGAGATTGGGGACATCGGCGCCAACCACTTCGTAGCGGCCAACAAGTTCTGCTATGCCAGGCCCCACCTCATGCTCCTGACTTCCGACGGTCACCGGAAGCAATACGAGCCTCTGGACGAAAAGGACCTCGAAGCAGCTTGGGCTGTCCTGGCCGCCGTCGGCCAAGGCCAAGACTATGTCGCCTTCTTCAACTGCGGCCAGGATGGAGGGTGCAGTCGCTTGCACAAGCACATGCAACTGATACCGACGCCGAAATACAGCTTTGCCTCCTTCCTTGATGCCGAGGAGGGAAAATGCGAGCAGGAACCTGATGTGCCGTTCCAGTGGTTCTATCGCCGCTTCGGACCCGAGGTTGATATTACACCAGCCACTCTGCGCAAGGTTTACACCGATCTCCTGAAGCAAGCTACCGAGGTAGGGCTGGGCCGCTCCGAGCATGCTGCTAGTGCACCGCATGGAGCCGCGTGTCCGCACAATGTGATCTTCACGAGGCGATGGATGATTGTGCTCCCGAGACGACGAGCAGGTATCAACAAAGAGGCGGGCGCAAATGCGATCGGCATGTTGGGGGTTATCGCCGTTGCGACGAGAAATGAGATTGACAACTGGGTGCGACTCGGGTTGACGACCACTCTCCGAGAGCTTGGGGTGCCCAAATCAGCGTAACCGGATATAAAAGTCGCACTTATAGTTAGAAACTAACGATTACTTTGTGCTTGATCTTGTGTGCTTGATCTTGTGTGCTTGACCATGATATGCTTGAACATAGTAATGGTGTCTTTGACGAGCTTCCCCGGCAGCAGGAACAGACCCCTCAGCCCCTATTTCAGCCCGGCTATCCAAAGAAGCTACAGAGAATTGACTGGTCGGTCGGTCAGTCAGTCCATCTGTCATGGCTGATTGGACCATTGTATTACTTGATTGGCCGATGCTGTCACACAGCAACCATGCTTCCAGACCTGGAGTTGTCATGTCATGCATTCTGTCGTAGGAAAGTCTCCGATGATAGGCATAATACGTCACTGAAGCTCTCAGTATGATCTCAGCAATCAAACGGTACACACCAAACGTTTCATCAATCTACCCGATCAAGTAACGATGCGATCGCTTCTTTCAGTCTTGCACCTTCTTACGATTGTCTAGAAAGGCCGATGCATGTTGTCCACATATTTGCCTTCCCTCGCAATCCTTCGCATCTCTTGACTGGCTGCATTCAGCAACGTTTATGACGTCACATCTCAGCTTTACATCATGGTGTTGAAACCCCTGACTACGCCCTCTTCACAGCGTACATAGAGCGTTCGATATTCTCCAAGGTTCTAGACTAAGCACAAGTCGAGTTGATGATATGAGTATTAAATGGAACTTTCCTCTGCATCCAGAGCGCAATTCTTGCTGTCCATTAACTACCATCAGCAATCTGACTTACACCACTGCATTGCATCAACAGTTCAACATCAAGACACAGTTTAAGAAAGCACGTAACTTGCTACAGTACCAAACACATATTTGACTTTTACACAATCACACCACAAAAACATCAAAATGTCCGCCTCGCGAAACACCGAATCTATGGTAAACCAGGGCGAGTTCCGCAGCCGCGTGCCACCCTCGGAGCCCCTAGAGAAAGGCGGCCATAAGCCCGGCGTCAAAGTCGGCAACGAGGCGCTCCCCGAGTTCCACGCAGAGCAGTACCCGGCTGGCACGGCACCAGCCGAGCGCACCTTCCAGCCGCGGCCGACGGGCGAGTTCTCTGCCCAAGCCTACGACGACGACCAGGAGCAGACGAACAGAACTGAGACTCTGCCGGGCGCCACAACGGCCGACGTCAACACCGGCCACGGCAAGCCCCTGCAGGGCCAAGAGAACCGCGAGCTGCACGGCAAGCGCGCAAATAAACGGGAGCGCGCGGGCCTCGAGGGCGTCGGCGCTAGCGTCGGCGTCGATATCGGGCGCCAGAAGGGCGGACACTTGCCCGGTGGTGTCGAGACCGGGTCGGATGTCCGGGGGAAGGCGAGCGCTGAGTACCCCAGCGCCGCGGAGCGGATTCCTGAGAGCGCTGAGGCGGTCGCTGCGGAGTATGACTAGGCACCTGACAACCCGTGCACGCGCGCACGCACATACGCAGTCGGGCATTGATTCCTCAGTTGCGATTCAGACTTCGAAAGCATGAAGACGGACTTTGGTTGGGTAGACTGTACAATAAACAACTGAATAGCCCTATAGGATGTTTGCCCTGCCCCACCAGCCTCCCTAAGTATCTAGGCAGGGCAGGCTAGGATGCGAAAAGGAAAGGGGGCGGGGGGCAAATAGTTACGAAATCATGATCAATACGAATTCGCGGACAACCGGTAGTCGCCGCCTTGCTTATTTACAAGTCTTTGATGCTCAATTCGTGTCCAAACTGTTGTACAGCAATATGTGCGGTTCAGGCCGATGACCCCCTAGTCTAATCCCCCTATTTACAGTTTTGAACGCCTCACGTCCAACACTACGCTACTGCTCGAGAGTCAACCTCAAACTTTTCCCGAACACCAAACTAAAAGGGCCGACATACATTGCGATCGAAAGGTATAAAACATCAAGTTCAATCACGAACCTACATTGGGCATGACAATCCCAATAACGAACGAAATACTGGTAACCTACAGCATCTTCTGATATTCCCGTCGAGGGACATATATACATATATGTATATTCTATATTTCTCTAACCTTATCGACCAGTCGATTCGATTTCCAACCACCCTGTCTTGTGTCCTGAACCTCTCAGTTGGAAAGCATCAGGAGATCTCGAAGAACAGTCGCCTGCTCCTCCTCTATTTCGCGGTGAGCCAGCTCAATTTCTCTCGACAGCCTGGCAAGAGCTTCCTCCATGCTTTCCGCGCGCACTGGAACATTTACGGTGGTGGTGGAGGTGGCGGTGTCAGCGTTAGTCGACTCCGCAAACTTGCCTGACTGCTTTGCTGAGTCACGACACTCCTTCCCATAGGGGTTCGAGGTCGCGATCTCGACATAGTGCTCTGGGATCGAATGTCCGGCCTCAAGTGGTTCTTCGGCAGCGGTGGTCTCTATAGTGTCGTCGCCATCACTGTAGCTGGAGAAAACGTCTTCGTCCATGCCATTACCGCATGCTTCGTTGGTCATGTTGTCAATATCGATGTTGTTGTTACCTGAAGTATTGTGGGTATCGTTAGGCTGGGGTTGTGTGACGTTCTTGGTGCCCATGGATTCAAACTGCGACCGGAGAGCCTTTACTGAGAGAGACGCCATTGCTCTGTTCTGTCCTGTTCACGATAGGGTAAGGGTAATGATGTGTGTTTATCACCAACGAAGACTTGTCTGGCGGATATTTTATCTTGTGCAATCTTCTTCCAAAGACTCCCTGGGTCTGCGGAGATGAAATGTTTAGTTCGTGATGACAAGTCTTCGTGTAGTAATTAGTCTACCTTTTTGTGAACTTACCTTACTGGACTGGAGATCTCTACTAGCAGTGATATGGCCGGGAAGCGACATGCTTTATATAATGGACATTGTGCACTCGATGTGTATTGACTTGGACCCTTTGTTGTGTTTAGACAAGGGCATGGAAGGACTGAGGACAATAATGGCATTGTCACTTTCTTCAAGTTGCAATTGTGCCTCCTTTGTGCTGCTCTCGGCACCAAGCATAGTCTGGTCTAAATAGCACGGACCTACGATGCTTTGCGTTTGCTGAAAGGGGGGCAGTGGTAGCTTAGATGAAATTAACGTCATGCTCAGTCTAGCTCAAGGAAAGCCTCCAACTACCTAAGTAGTGAGCATAGAATACCAATCACCCCTCCTCATCTACCTGCCGCCCAAGCTTGTCCAGCACGCGTCTCAGTAAGTCGACCATGGCCCGCTTCCTGAACAAGGCCTCAAGCGATCTGGATGGCAGCGCATTGAGACGACTCATCACCGTGGCGATCTTCTCTTCTTCGGTTTCCGCCTTCGCCCTCTCAGCGATCAACCGGCCCACCTCTCTCTTCGCGGCCTCCGATGCCGCCCACTCCAGCTCTGGCATTACCAGCTCTATGATATGCTGTCTCGTGTCGGCCTGGTCTGCCATGTGTTTCTTCGCCATGAACTCGCGTACCGCTGCTTTGACCTGCTCCTGAACCTGCTCCTTTTCATTGTCTGCCCGGAAGGTTCGATTCGCATTTGCCAGCGGAGCTGGAATATGCGCACTAGTATAGCCTGATCTGTTGGGGGAGGCAGCACCATCTAGTTTGTAGTCAAAGTCGTACTCGTCTTCGTTGAGTGGACTTCCTGAGCCGACTGGGAACTTAGGAGGTTCATCATCATCTCTGTAAGGATTGATTGGAAGTCTGAAGATACCCTGTTGAACTACCTCCTGGACATCTCTGGACGTAGTTGATGACTTCGCCCTGATCCCAGACTCGTCCTGGACACCTGCGTCTAGGGACATATTTGTCAGTTGCTTCCTTGGGTGGGTATAGAACGGTAAATTCGGGGGAAGTCTTAAAGTCTTGCTTAGGATTGCACAACAGGGAATCGTTGGGCTTGGGAGGAAGGGGGTTTAATACTTATGTGTCGAGCTCATGCGCCAACACTGATAAACATTCGTTTTGAGTCAAATAATTTACTAGGGGTGACTGTAATGACGTGTGACTTATCAATCGACTCATTATCATGAAATTTAAAGAAAGCAACACGGGGTTCTTTATCACCAGCAACCTCTAGAGCGTATATCGAAACCGTTTGTTAGCTCTTCAGTGTTCGAACAATTGAATCCACGCATATCTTGAGTCATCAGGCTCCGGATAATGACACCTCTTAGCTCAGACCTATATAAGTCAGGTGTGTTCTTTAGTTTATGTCAAAGCTTCCATTAGTTTGCCTCTTGTGTGTCTCGGTCTACGCTTCACCATGCTATTCAGTAATTCCCCGCTAGCTGTTATCATCTGCAACACCATATACTTAAGTGACATGCGGGTCTGCATTGCTAATATTGGTGGTATATCCGCTCCTTCCTTTCGTCTATGATATGCATATCATGGTGTCCCACTCTATGGCCAATGGTCACCTCTATGAATCAGGTACTTCAGAAGTACGACAACTGTATCTGATGGGACAGTTAAGCTAAGAAGCTGTCAGATATAATGGGTGACAAAAGATATTCTCAAGAACTTGCCTTGTGGGTCTGCTGGCGTATTCGATAGAAACCCTCTTTGGTTGAGTATCCTCCTTTTCTTTCTTATGACGTCTTTTTCTTCAAAGTGGGTTGGAATGCATCGCCGAATTTATCCATCTTGTTATTGGCTCTGATGTCTGGTTTCTTCGGCTTATTCGGCGATCCGTTCTTTCCTGACGTTTTGGATTGTTTGTTGTTTAGATCTATTTTCTCCCACTCGCTGTCACTCCACTCGCTCGAGCTGGCTGACGATATATGTGGCGAGACCATGCCTGTGTTCGCTACTAGGGATGAGGTGGATCCAGTCTGGTTGATATTTTGTTGGACTGATGCTCTCTTGCTTGTTGGAAGTCGCAAGGGCGGCGAAATTTGGTGCTGTTGTGCTTTGGCCGCAGTATGGTGGACCCAATCTTTGATACGATTGCTTGACTGGGCAAGCTGGGAGTTGTTGGGCCGGTCCATAGTCTTGTAGGAATTCTGGGAGAATAAAATCGCGGAAAGGTACAGATCACAGATGTGTATTGCCTTCTGTGGGGTATATACATATATATATGACAATGGGGTGGTGTTTTGTATCGTGGAGATACGTTGATATATATCCTGAACGTCTTGATTATGCAGGCTCCGTGACAGACATCAATTCGAAGGGCCATAACAATAGCTCAGATGAAGCTTAGATGCTAAATTCTATTCACTATCAGTCATAATGACATTGTCCCCTTTCCTATTGTATCGGTAACGAGGACAAAGGATACTTAATTTTTCAGTTCAGTTTACGCCCTGCTAGATTAATCAAGTTACTACTTTCAACACGACAAGCACTTTCTAGACAATACTCGATTATATGAATAGGATAACAATAACAAGCTCCCCACTACACTATTTCTTCCGATTTTCAGTCGTTGACAACCATGGAGATCTATTCATGTCCTTGATGATACGTTTTACGGTGCGTGCATGTGGGATGCGTATAATAATACGTCATAGAATGGGGTAATCTACATTTAATAGGCAGGACGGCAGTCCCAGGAAACCATACAATGTGTATATAATTAGGTGTTACCCGTAGGCTTTCCGTCACTTTAATATCATTGAGCCATATGCCGCCAACTCCATAGAGGTCTATGGGCTCTTAACAATGTAGAATAGAACCATATAGATAACGAGAGAAGTTTATTGTGTGTGCCGTATGAGGAGTATCTTGAAGTTTGTGTTGAAATCTCGCCAAGGACATGGCCTGCCGAATATCCAGAACGATACAACGCCTGAGAAGGCCACTAAGTAACAGTGAATACTCGCAGCTCCCCTTTGGGTCTGTTGTCTGGGTGGTGTACACTGCAATAACCCCTTGTCTTGTGTACATCACGACTCCTAATTTTTCCGCCACATTTTCCCCACCTGCCGCCTGCCCTGCCGCATGGTGCCTGCTGCACCTCTTCCGTGCTTACTACTGTTAAGCAGCCATGATTCGAGCATCCGTAGATGCGTCTAACGATGTTGCACATGGTTCCCTCAGACTCCTATCAGGGTGTCAAGCAACGCAACCTGTGCAACGTGATGTCCACCATTTGGTGTCCACCACCCTTTGCAATCCATTCATTCGGGATTTTTCGAAATTGCGCAACCTGCAACGCAATTCACGATAACTTCCCTTAATTGCGTAACTGGTGGCAGGTTGTAGTGGCTAATAATTGTGGCTAATATATACCGCCATATTAAGGATTATAGGCGCTAATAGGGGCCAAAATAAAGGCCAGGGGGGGGGGAGGGACTTGCTAAGAAAGGGGTTGCTGCCAGGAAAGGGGGTGCCAGGTATGGGTCGAAACCTTTTATTAGGCAACCTTCCATTAGGCAACCTTTTATTAGGCAGGGCTGCTAATAATATGCTTCGGATACGTTAGCTGGTTAGATAAATGCTAAAAATCCGTTTACGACCTTTGTATATGCCCTTACTTTAACCCGATTTGGGTACTGCAACCAATGCAACGCCACTGCAATTTGGTTGCAGTTGCGCAACTTCAATCCACCAAATCCAGGGTGCTGGTTGTAGTTACTGCAATCCATCCACCAGAGGGCTTGGTTGCAGTGGATTGCGTTGCTTGATACCCTGACTCCTATATATTGAAGCTGTCAGAATCGCTATAATGGCATATGCCTGATAATCTTTGCGACACACTTACTTGGTCTCTGAGTGATGCTTTGGTTCGTGACAGCTCACTATGTCAACAAAGCTGGAGCAGAATTCTGGTTCTCGTAGTTTGCTAGGCAGTGCGCAAGGTGGAAGCTGATCGTCAGGTTGAGCTTTGAGGTCAAGCTAGCGTTTGCTAGTAGCGTGGTGTCTGAGAACTAGAAGAATATGAAATGTTGAAGACGAGCATGATACCTTTATATAGTAAAGAGTCCAAGGTTACGTTGCCCATTATCTAATAAGCGAATACCGTTTATGACTCTGCCAGTCCGAGTCATCATGTGGATTGTGAGAAGGGATAATTCGGTCAGTAGTCGAAAAAGTCGATAACTCTGAACCATAGATGTTTCCTTCCTGTGTCTGCTCATCTTCGTCCGTTGAGCGGATTATTTGTTACGGTTGTTGACCTATAATGCTTTCTCCCGCAATAGCAGAATCAGCCCGGTCTTGTCTTGTTTGACAGTTCAGGAATCCCAAGGGGCCGGGCAAGACCAGGTCAAGACCAGCCCCGGGGTGTCACACCATTCTTTCCCAGTTCTTGGTGTCCCCATATAAAAATATGTCCATAATAGCCACGCATAAGTTATCGTAGGCCGAGTACCTACCAAAGAAATCACCTATATGCTATTAAGTCATGACCCTACCGTGGTTCGACGTGCATGATAAATCATAACGCAAGCTTGAGCTAACGTAACCCGAGGGCAGAGACACTGATATATAGCCATGCAAGTCTCACATGACCCCCCATGGCTCCCGTTGGCAAGTCCTGTTATTTATGATTATATGATAACTGTCATGACCTTGTCTATCGAGACTTCCTCTCAAGACTTACATTATACTATGGTTGCCAAGCCCTGGATTACGTAAACCTATGACCCCCCTGCCCCCTGCCTATGATTAACGTGGTGCAAGGTCCCCCCCTGCTTGGCTCGGCTATAGGCGAAGCCAGAATTCCGTTCCCAACTCCTAATTCCCAATTCCACCATCAATGAACCAACAACAGTGTCCCTCGTTTTCCCGCATTCCTACTCGACATGACAGCGACAGGCTTGTCAAACTTCACGTGGCGCTTTGACCCTATCGTGGGGCTCCCGCATGCTGTAATTCCTAATATGGCTATGTGGAATGCGACCAACGGGGCCGATCTGGATTATCAGATCCAAGTATCATGGCCGCTAGAATGGGAGTCTCGGGATGTAGACCGGACTGCGCTTACAATGTATGAACCCCCTGAGTTACCACTACATACTCCCGATTGCCTTAGCAGCCTTTAACAGGGCCAGGTACGTTCTGGATGGCAACGCGTTGGGGATGACAGGCACCGAAGCCTGGCGTCGGCGCCTAGCCGTTGAACCAACACAGCCCGATAATATCGTTGTCAGTATCGGGTACCCTGTCATGGACTCGGTGTACGGATCGCAGAGAAGCATCGATTTCCAACCGGTAACGCCGGGAGAGCCTTCCCCGCCTGTTCCTGGAGTGCGAGAGGGTGCTGATGTTTTCATCGATTTCATCGATGGGGCCCTGCGCCCGTTCATCCACTCGAACTTCCCCTCTGTGGCGTTCTCCCGCGATGTAATCTATGGTCATTCTTTCGGTGGCCTCTTCGTGATATACGCGCTACTTCGACGGCCGGACCTGTTTGATACCTTCCTCGCTGCTAGCCCGGCATTGTACTGGAACGATGGGTACATTCTCAACCATACATCTTGGCTTAACGAGGCAAAGTTGCCACCAAATGCTACCAAGCCCGCGTTTAGACTAGCATATGGCGATCTAGAGCAGTATGTGTTGAGACGCCGCACAGAGACAGATGAACAGTATAGGGCTAGGAAAGAGCTGTACGCCACCTTTGCCATGGCAGATAACTGCCATGTACTTTACCAGTACCTGAAAGACAGTACTGCTTTGAGGGATATTGTTCTGAAGGAGTACATTGGGAGTGATCATGCATCTGTTGGCTCCGTAGCTTTGACAGATGGCATCGACTATTTCGTGGATTGGTGAGCAAGCTCAGGAGATCCATGTAAGCAAAGGCATGCCATCCCCTTTCTCTCATCTGGATAAGTCAGGTGCTTCCGTCCTTTCTAGTGGCTCCTTTCATCAGTTGTCTATTCCAAAGCAGTTGTTAGCAACCTTTCTTGTGATGACTCCTTGCTCCCCTCGAACCATTCCTCTCCTTACACCCAATTAAACCATAACTTTGGCTAACTCACAGAGATACTAGGTAGCAAGATATGATATCAAGTCAGCACACCTAGTTGTGCGTTGTGTATTCCAATCCGAAACATACACTATATGTATCAAATCATCACACCCATCGGTCATCCGTTTGGTGATCATACAAGATCCTTTGACCTCAGGGGTAACAGTAAACATGGCCTGCGCTATATTGGCGCCTTGGTTATGGGATTGATGCGTATCATCTCGATGCGTATCATCTCGATGCGTATCATCTCGATGCGTATCATCTCGATGCGTATCATCTCGATGCGTATCATCTCGATTCATATTTATCCATTCGGCTATGGGTTCTGATTTCCATGGCCGAAGCCGGGAAGTCTCCACGTGAAAAGCCTGTTGGAAAGTGAAGTTTAAGCGGAGCTCCTATACCCATCGAGGCGTCTATGACATCGCCTCATCAGGACCTCTAGAACGCAAGTCTGACTTTAAAATACGGGTCTCGATTTCCTTCAGTGCCTGGATGCTTGTGAGTGCTGGCTTTCCTTCCCGTTCATCAATTCACCATCAACACTCTTTCATCCAAAACAACACGCGCAGTTCTCCACCAAATTATTCGGAAGATCCAGGATACGGAGGCCAACTACCTGAGGTCCAACTACTTCTAGAGTTAGGACCAGTCTTCAGCAGCACGACTGCATCAGACCAGAACGTCTTCTCTACTGACCACACCTCTCCCCTAGAAATCATATCGATCCACAGTCCATCATCTTTGACTAGGAACAAGTACAAGCTCTGCAAGCGAGTGACCTTCCTGGCCACAAATTCACATGCGTACAGCCCGATCCGAAAGATCTCTGCGGAATCTGGAGGACTGGCAGAGTTTTGCCACAAGGTATCCCCCAACCCACAGACCACAGCCCGTAACCCACAACCCACAACACAGAAACTTCATTTCTCCATCATTTCCTCCTTGGAATTCTTTCCAATGTTGGACTGATATCAATCTCTTCTGCCCCCCTCTGATAAACAGATTTGTTTTCATCAGATCGTGATCTTCGTCAAGTCTCTCCCATCCAAACGTTTATTGGTAAGTTTACAGGCTCTCTTTGTTCCACATATGCATCTACCCTTCTTCCTCCACATCGTCTACCAACCCGTACCTCTTGTAATCCTTACGCCCATCACTCTATGCATATTTGATTCGCTTGCCTCTGATACATGACCTTGCTGCTCGTCCAATCAGGATTGCATGGGATCACATCGTTTGAACAGCAAACGCCTGTGCAGATGATCGATTGCAGAGACAATCTAGCAGGGACAAACTTGACGTACACCTTCCACTCTCCACAAGGCAAATATATATATGGAAAAGGCTAATATTTGCCCTCAGGATCAACTTGGTCCTATCTGATTGCCGCTACGGAGGCATCAACAGACGCAGGGCCAGCAGTAAGCTCGAGATCTGGACAATCCCATCTTGACAACAGGCTCTCTGGGTAACAACATATACACGAGGTTATTCCTCTCGCGCCTTTAGCGATCTGCCATTTCTTCTGGACCCTATTCAGTAGAGTAGAAGGTAAGTATCCACACACACACACACACGTATCCCCTTCTTCCGCTACACGTTCGTGTCAGAGGCACCTGCGACGATGGTACACCAAAACACACATTGCCTGCCATGTACTAGTCTATGGCCCGGGACGATGACATGGAAGTTGATTTATATCTAAGGCAGTCAAATCCAGACCAGAGTCGGCCTGATAGTGTTCAAGTGAACTCTACTTCATCTGAGGTTGAGCATTTGATGTCACTCACCCCTATACCTGTTACCTCCTATCGACAAGTATCTACAGGTGCTCTACCTGCAGGTGTCTACCTGGATCTACCAGTGTAGAGGCAATTAGGAAGTACCTACTAGGTACCCTGCTTACTGGTTTGTCCTTCAAGGAAAGGGGAACTTGCGACCTTGCAACTGTTGCCTCGCAACTACTACTTCCATGTTGTTATTACTCGCCTCTACTCGCCTCTACTCGCCTCTACTCGCCTCTACTCGCCTCTACTCGCCTCTACTCGCCTCTACTCGCCTCTACTCGCCTCTACTCGCCTCTACTCGCCTCTACTCGCCTCTACTCGC
>JAKJXP020000097.1:114097-190587 GCA_022225965.2 Diatrype stigma
CCACTACCTACATACCACTTACCTACATACATACTTACCGACTTAGGTACTCGCAATTACAACTCCCAGCGCAACTCCCCTGGAACCCCCCCCCCCCCCCCCCTTGCGACTCCCCTCACCACTCGCCTACTCACCCAGTGCTACATACCTCCTCCTTGTCCCCGGTATCCATCACCGTCACCCATACAACGGAGGGCGCAGGTGCTTGCACTTCCACTACAGTTCAACCACTTCAGGATCACGGCAGACCTTTTCTGGGCTTTCTTGGTTTGCGAACCCGAAATTTGAGTACCTAGGGTAAGCAGACTTTTGTTCTTGTGCAATAACCACCTCCGAAATCGGCTCAGCTATATGTACCGTCAACTGTGTGAAATTCAGTATCCAGCCTCTCTCCCTTCATTCCGCATTCTTCCTCTGCACTCTCTCTCTCGGAGTCTCACCTGTCTAACAACCGCCCAATAGGTGATTAAGAAGATAGGTTACATAGCCTGGGACTTGGTCAGCTTTCGTCCTCCCTCCCACCATCTACACATCCCTCCAGACACTTGTCAGGGCACTTGTCAAGATACTTCCATGTCAAGACACTTGTCAAAACACTTGCCACAGGACTAATTTCAGATCCATCCGTGTTTTGATATCCATCCAATATCACGGTGTTTGAACACTTGTTCTGCTCCTCTTGGTTTGCCACTGGCTTGATTTCTCCAATTCGCGACGTTAGTATCATTGCCCTTCCCTTGATTCCCACTCTGTTCCTCTTGGTAAATAATTCTTGCTGGTGTACTGTCATGTATCTCATCCACACCTGCAGTGTACATGGTCTTGAGTAAACATTCGCTAACACGCTTGAGTTCCTAGGGCCACATCTACCTCATACTTGCCCTTCCAGTTCCCTTGCCCGCCTACTTACATCAGACAGTTTACATACATACAACTGTTGTACACCCATCAGAAGAGCCTAGAGCCAACCTTTCCGATACTCGGAAACTCTTCACCGTGGTCACATTCAGCCAACATGGCAGACGACGGTGGCCCAGGTCCTTCAGAGGCTGATATCTCTCAGGTAAGACTCATCCCCATCATCCCCATCACGGTCGTCATTGCCTTCGCTAACCCACTGTATTATTCAGGCCCAACTCGAGATGGTCAAGTACCATATGAACTTCGAGCCAAAGAGCCCTCCTGGCAGGAGTTTGGACTGGCTTGATATTCCAGAGCTCCCTACATCCGAAGAACTCAATCCAAATTGGGGCGACAAAGAAGAAGCCCAGAAGGTAAGAAGTCTTCTACCCAACACGGTTGATCGCCCGTGGGAAGACAAGAACCTCTATTTGGAGACGCACTACCGACTCCAACGCGAGGAGTCGATAACTATGCTTCGGTATGCCGTCCGGAAGTTCAGAGAAAACCCTCACATGGTCGATGATGACGAAACCTGTGTCTACACCAAAGTCTTCGTCCAGGGGTACTTGATGACACGGCTCGGCCCCATCTGCCGGGTTCGGTTCTCTATCGAGCGTGCCGGCAAGCGCATTCGCTGGAATCAAACCCGCCGCCTCACAACTGGCAGCCTCGTCGTCCTGTCGACCGCCAAAGACTGCTTCCGCACCATTTGCATGCCAGCAGTGATCGCTGATCATGCATTTCGTGACGGCCTGGACCAGAACCCGCCCACCATACAGTTCTATTGGGCGAATATCGACGATGCTATTATGGATCCCGCTGCTGAATTGGTCATGTTGGAGTCGAGGATTGGATACTTTGAGGCAACGCGCCACGCCATGGTTGGCCTGCAGCATGCCGCCGCGACAACCACGCCACTCGACAAGTACTTGGTAAGTTCCTGGCTCAAAGAGCATCGCCCTCAGTAGGGTTCATAGTACAAGCTAACTCGCTTGTGACATAGGTCCAAGCTGATAAGAGTGACCTCGCTGCTGATTTCGTCGCCAAGGATCCTAAAATGAACCTCACCAGCTTAGTTCATCACGTCCCCAATGCCACGGCCATGACCAGAGGCGAAGCGGTTTCAAAGATGCGAACTATTAAGGAGTCTCTGCGCCATTATCCTGTACTTGAGGGTATCGACGATGAGATTTCACAGTACACCAATCTTGACAACTCACAGCTTGAGGCTGTGCATCGTATCTTAACGAAGGAGCTGGCTATCATTCAAGGCCCTCCAGGCACAGGCAAGACCTTTACGTCTGTACAAGCCATTCGCATCCTCCTCCAAAGCCAAGAGAGGGGGAGTAACATCATTGTCGTCGCTGCCCAGACGAATCATGCAGTTGACCAGATTCTTCTGCAACTGATCGATCTTGGGCAGGATGTTGTTCGCCTTGGTGGCCGTACCCAGAGTGAGGATATGAAGTACTATAGCCTGTACAACACCCGCCGACGTTGTATGCCCCGATGCGTCCAGAAGTCTGACAGGGACTACAAGACATTCGAGGCAGCCCGCAAGAGAAATGTTGTGAATCTGCAACATATCGTCAAAGAAGTTTTCCCGGATGATGTGCTTGAGCCGGACCAGCTTCTCAAGGCTGGAATCATCACGCAGGCACAATACCAGTCTCTGACGAGTGACGCGGAATGGACCAGCTCTGTCAAGCCCGAACTCGCTGATAGCACTATAGCTCAGTGGCTGGGACCAACCCAGCTTGTGAAAGCTGCTCCCATGGATTACAAAGACCCTATCTTCACAGCAGAGGAAGAGCTCGACGAAAGAGGCATTCGGGCTGAGATGGTTGATGCCGAGGATTACGACATCGAACTCGATGATTGCGTTGCCGATGATGATGCTGACCGAGGAATCATTCGGGGGACCTTTGTGCCTATCGCCCATGTGTGGACGGGTGCGAAGGCTGAAGGTCTCTCCGAAAATGACTTCACAGTCCGCAAAGAGATGAAGAAGGCCAACCTATGGGAAGTCAACCCCAAATTCCGAGGTATGATCTATCGAACCTGGCAGGCCCGTCTTCTCGAGCTGCGCATTTCCGAGTTTCGTAGAACCCTTGCCGACAGCAAGCGGATTGCGAACAATCTGAAAATCAATCGCTGGTACAAGGATACCCAGACAATCAAGTCGGCGCAGCTGGAGGTCATTGGATGCACAACCACTGGCTTGACGAAGTACCGAGGCCTTCTAGCAGCCCTGCAGCCCCGCACTTTGCTCATTGAGGAGGCAGCCGAGACTCGTGAGGCCAACATCATATCGGCGCTATATCCGTCCCTTCAACAGCTTATCTTGGTTGGCGATCATCAACAGTTGGTGCCTCACTGTGATACGCCAGGCCTTGCCTCGCCTCCCTTCAACATGTGCGTTTCTCTATTTGAGAGGCTTGTCAAGCTACATATGCCTTTCACCATGCTGAACATGCAGCGAAGGATGAAACCCACCTTACGCAAAGTCCTCAATGGTTTCTATCCCAACCTACAAGATCATCCTGTAGTGACAAAGCCCGATGCACGCCCCCCGATCCCCGGCATGGCCACTGAATCGTTTCTGTTCCACCACACATGGAGCGAAGGTGTCGATGAGGACTTGAGCAAGTTCAATGTATTGGAGGCTGAGATGATCGTGGGCCTCATTCGATATCTACGGCTGAATGGGGTTCATGACTCCCAGATCAGCGTGTTGACCTTCTATCGCGGCCAGCGCAAGAAGATCCTTGCCGAGGCCAAGAAGCTTTTTTCTGCCCAGCCATTCACAAACGTCCACACAGTAGACTCTTACCAGGGTGAAGAGAACGATATCATAATCCTGTCTCTGGTGCGCAGCAACGGCGGTAATAAACCTCCCCAAGCCGGGTTCGTGGCTGATCAGAACCGTGGCGTCGTGTCCATCAGTCGGGCGCGCCGCGGCTTTTACATATTCGGCAACATGGCGAACCTGCTCGGGGCCGGCGATGAATCGCGCCAGATGTGGGAGAAGGTGTATAACGTATTCAAGGAGCAGAATCGATTCGGTGAGAATGGCGGTCTTCCCATCACCTGCAAGGCTCACGGACGAACCCTTACGGTGTCTCACCCAGAAGAATGGGTCGTCAACCATGGCGGGTGCGACCTACCTTGTGAGGAGACTCTTCCTTGTGGCCATCCCTGCGGACGCCGATGCCACCCGTAAGTGTTCCCTTTCGATTTTTACTTGCCCTCTTGAGCATCATCCCACTTACGAGCTAATTCAATCTGGTGTCCCCTTTGCGCAAATTGTGCACAATTTCTGTTGTTCAAGGCGCTGACTTTTTACTCTGATAGGATGGAGCATGACCGTCTCGTATGCCTAGTACCCTGTGAGCGTGTCCTTCACTGCGGTCACCGCTGCCAGCAAGTCTGTGGCAAGCCATGCAGCTGCCAGTGCTCCGGCTTCACAGGGGCGTATCCCAACGATGACACCAATCAGGACAGTTTACTCGAGAGCTCGGATCAGGATTCGTACAACGCTGTAGGCCGTCCTAGACCTCTTGCTGGTACTCCTATTCCACCTCGAGGCCCAAGAGCGAACCATCAGAACAGACAGCCTAGATTCGCAGGTGCAAGAGGTAGATCTGGAATCATTCATGGAGGTGGCTCTCGTCGCAATGGTAATGGCCTCGCCAACGGCGTGTATTCAACAATCCAACATGGTCCCCCACCGACAGGGTATGGCAACTGGAACGCATATAACGCCCGTCGGGATGATGCAGAGGCACTACGACGACAACAAGTCCACCAGCGTGCCAAGTCACCTGATCTCATTGATCTATCAGGTAAACCAACATCAATACCGGATAAAGCAGACGCTCCTGTGGTTCGAGAGACCTTCCGCCAGGTGACTTTGACGACCGGCGGTAAGCGCACGGTCAAAGACGGTCTCGTGGCTTCAAGCAGCGAAAATCCTTCTCCAGAGAAACGCAATACTGTTCAGAGAGGTGTGGTACCCTCGGGCAGGAGCCGTAGTGTTATGGGGACTGCTTTTCGGCCGGGCCTAGGATTGAACCCTAGGCCGGCTACCTCGGTTTCTTCAGGTCTCCTTCATAGGTTCCCCCTCAAGATTGATCCCAACCGCGATGCCACTGCCGCCTCCCCGCACCCTTCTGAGCCTAACAAGAACCAAGAAAGTCTGATGACTTCAGCTGATGATGGTACTGTTGCGAATGCTGAACTCCTACGCGATACCTCGGTGCCGATGCGAAACACCCCAGGTCATCGTCAAGCTGTTTCCAGACCGCAAGTTGACCCGTCTATGCAGCCTCAAGGTACTTCAGCTTCGAGTATCAGTCTCGCTAACGGCACGGATGGAGCGAATTCTCCGACCCAACTAAACGATCAAGATGGTATGGAAGTCCCAGTCAACTTCACTCGCAACGATGAGAACGATGCCACTGTTCAACATGGTGAGCCAGCTGGCAAAGTTTCACCATCCATCAAGGGCGCTGTAGATGGGCCAGTCCCCGCACCTGATATAGGAACTTCCACCTACGAGAATTACACGGCTCATACCACACGACAACCATTCATTCCAGCCCGTCCTCGCCAGCACCAGCAGCTGCTGCCGCATGGTGTCCGATTCGACCGTTATCGTGAATACTTTGGGCTGACTTTGGACCCCAATTGGGAGCCCGTTTGGGACACCGAGTTTCCAGAAGGGCGCAGCGATGATGTCAACGGTGATGCCAACGGTGATACCAACGGCGATGCCAACGGTAATGTCCACGGTGATGTCGGAAACTTGGATTCACTCCTCGACCTCTAGGCCAATTCCTGCCGTGACTGCTACGGGTCCGATAAGCCAGGGAATATTGCATAACCTTTGTGATACCGCTTTTGCACCTGTCCTGCAATCCTCGCCATGGTGCGGGGATGGGCTGGATGGGGTCTCTTCGCCTTGTACTGCTGTTTCTACCAGATTCCCACGGCGAATGGGGCAACGGGGACCCCCATGCAGTCAATCGACCTGCACGTAGAGTTCCTGATTGGTTACGTTCCGAAAGAGCGCGAAAGGGCAGTAGCTCAACTCTCAGAGGCTCACTTTTCCGGCTTGGACCAATGTATAGACTAAGACAGGACTAGATGACTTGGCATTTGTTTCCTTTGTTATGAATACGCAGCATCGGCATATTCACAATGATGGCTTGGAAGCGAAGACGTCAGCTATAGTTAGATAGACCCTGCTAACAATACTTGCTTTATATTATGCCGATGGTTGACCGTCGAGTGATAGATGCCGATGCAATAAACATGGTAAGCTGAGTGAGCCGCATACAATTCAAAATCTGTACGGGAGGCGGGAGGGCGCCGCTCTCAACGCCAGAAGCGCATGCTACCTATGAATAGTGGTAACAGGTACTCGTAACGTTGCCATTGCCCAGGTGAAATGTGACGATTATCTTGAACGCATGATTGATGAGTATCTAGCAGTCTAATTAGGTGAAGAGTCAACTCGTCATATTGCTCATACAATCGAGAGGGAACCAACTTGTCGCTTACCCAGGTAACTGCTCAACTATTCGTGCTACTATTGGAATGTCTCAGCTGAAAAATACGGCCTCGGCGACGAACCTCTCCTACAGTGCGGTACCTAGTAACAAATCGGAGATATTGCGGGGTCACCGCAACCCGACAGCCCGGCGCTTATTGCGAAAGCCGACCAACGAGCTGTCGCTCCGGTAGGGCCGAGCTAGATTAGTCCAGCCCGACTTCGTAAACGGCTGTGGCTGGGACGTTTTCTTTCTCAGCTTGATGTCGCACACGAGAGACTATCGTCTGCGGCTGCGGCCACGGCAGAACTAGTGTAGGTGCAAAATCCATCTAGCTAACTATGTCATACCTCACGGAGATTTCAGATCACCAAAGTTCCAACGAAGGAAGATTTCCACGTTTTCCGAGTCGTTCCATGTCTGAATACTACTTTGTAGGTTAAGTATAGGTTAAGTATGCATGCAAGAATAAGATGTACGAAATACCTACACCCACTTATACACCGGCCGGCGGGGTTAACTATGTACATACAATGTTTCCAGCGAACTTGCCGGACTCCGACTACCTGAGTCTGGATAGTTACGGCAGTGTTGCTAGAATCATTGATGTAGATACTGTAGTCTAGTCCAACCAGCAACTTGGGCAATCGAATCTTATCATCTTGTTCGCACGATCACGATGTTCTTCCCGTTCGATGATGACGTTGTCGGCACGTTGTAGGCACGTTGTAGGCGGGGGGGGAGAGGGAGGGGGTTATTGATCGGTACTATCGTCACACACATACACGTACATGTACGTACATACGTACACTGTGGACCATTGGCGCCAGCTCACCCCGCGACCGCAGCAGGATCGCACTTCTGGCACTGAAATACGAAGGCTTGGCGGATCTAAGACCGCCCCAGCCCCTCCATTGCTCAGGGATCGACTGCCGAGCTGCCTGCTTGGGGCTGGGCAGCTTAGCTAAACCCCGGGCCCCTTTCCTACCGACGTCACTCGAGCGAAGTCGTATGGAAAGTCACACGCACTTTACAGCTTTTCGATATGGGGCTGTCGGGTTGTGCAGAAGTCGTTACTGGCACTGGTCGTTACTATCATTATCACTGGTTGTCACTGGTTGTCACTGGGCTGAAAATTTGACTCGGTAAAGTATGACTTAGTATGTAACGCTATCTGCTGAATCTGTAGAAGGATCACGATCTTGCGGCTATCATATCAACCTGACCTATATACCCTCCCGCTGTATAACTATATAAAAGCAATGGGCTCGTGCTCTCTCTCGCAGGAGAAGGAAGAGCTTCATCACCTTAGTAACCTATTCTCACTTAAACCTGAAGATCCTTACTCAATCCTATAGCTACCCCAACAATACCTACTGCACTTACATATATCCACCTCCCTTGCCTCTTCTTTACTCGGGGATCGCTCTCACTTGCAGCTCCTCCTCATACAACATCTCACACTCCCCTAGCTGCTTTATCCATATCCAAACCAACCAATATCCTCAGATACCATCACCACCATGCAGGGTCTTTTCACCGCTCTCACTGCTCTCCTGCCCCTGGCTGCCGCCGCTCCCACCCCCTACGGCCACACCATCACTACCATCCCACAACAGCCGCGGGACGCCAACCCGGGCTGCCAGTCCAAGTCGTTCAACAACTTCCGGTGGACGATCGAGGGCTTCAACTTCCACAGCAGCTACGTGTTCACGACGCCGGCGCACCAGAACTCGTGGGGTTACGTCGACTTCAACGTCACCAACCCGGCACTGGACTACCAGGCCGTCTGCAGCGCCTCCAGCTCCCAGCTGTCCGACTTCTTCTACGGCACCCAGACCTACAACTGCACCGTCCCGGACGGCTCGTCGGCCGTGTCCACCTTTGACTTCAGCCGCCCCAGCGGCCAGCTGCACTTCAACCAGACCTGGACGTGCTCCGATGCGGATCCGCAGTACCCGTAAGATTGACCCCCGTCCCTTCTTCTCTATTCTCTATTCTCTATTCTGTATTGAATAGAAAGGAAAAGAAAAGAAAAGAAAAGAAAAGAAAGCAGAACGCTGACCTGCGCACACAGAACTACTATCCACGCCTACGGGGCCGCAAATTTGACCCTGGACTGCAAGGACGAGACTTGGGAGAACCCCGACTGGCAGATGGGCGAAATCTACTCCAGCCGGACCGTCACGTGTGCCCCCGTCACGCTGCCCCTGAAGCCATATAGGATGGATGCTGTCGCTTAGGCAGCACGCAGACTTGGTCGCCGCCGGGCGTCATCTTCGGCTGGTGGTGGCTGAAGACCAAAAGAGAGAAAGAAGGACTCATGCCTGCCAGTTAAGGGTTTCTGTTCTGTCCTTTGGGTTTCTATGATGAAGTTATGAGTACGACGCAACGAAACGAGTATGGATAGACTGTAGTTAATACTAATTAGAATAATATTGGAACAACGTTTGTCTGGAGGAGTATACAGCTTGGGAAACATATGAGCTGTGTTATTGATTTAGTATGATTTAATATGATAATAGAAAGTTAATGTTCAGAATAATCGTTATGTAGCTAATTATACAACGAGTGTGATAAAGAATGTCATTTATAATATCGAAATATTCGGTTTGAAAGTGTACCATGCAACCATGCAGTCCATGTTTTACTATATGCGTGGAACATCTTATCTTGGTTCCATATATAAATACGATGTAGCATGCATGGTCCATAGCGTAGATTAGATTTCAGTCCTCACTCAGGGGGTGAGATAGTATAAAGAGCTATAGGGGCCACTTAGACCACATTGTCTACTAGTAGAAGGATCTACGGCTATATACGGTGCTGTTTTCTCTTCTATAACGCTCATAGGTTGAAATTCGCCCTGTCCACCACCCACCCCCTATCTATCAGCTAGTCTACCACTCTGGACAGAACCCCCCTGACGCTTAGATCCTACTGTCCTAGTAATATTGTAGAACGGGAAGTGCGACTCGTTGAAATTTCTGTCCTGGTTCCCTCTCTATTGGAAAGGTCATTGTAATCAAGTAACTGGATGAACAAAAGCAATGTTCGAAAATGGCAGACACGCGACTAGAATGGAGAATAGGCAACGGTGAGTCGTCATTTCACGGTAGGCTCAACTGGCTTCTCTAAAATGTGAGGGATACAAGCCAGATCTATCAGATTAGCTGGATATATTTCAAGAAGACTATCCATCCACTCGTATGGTGGATGGTTTGGACAAAGCCGAAAGATAAACACCATCAAGATGACCGGCTACCACTGTTTGAATATAACTGATTGGTTGTCTGTAATGTTAAGGATACCAGGTAGTCTGTCTTTCCTCGTGAGTCTTCATAGTTGTAACCTTTTGTTCGAAACGCCAAGTCCTGACTCGGACAATAACATTCAGCAAGTGATAGGATGCATACCCTCTCTCGAGCCAAGGTCGTTGGGGTAGAAGATAAGGGCTCAGCGATTATACGGCCTATATATATAAATAATCTACAGGTCTAAAAGGATCCACCTTTTAAACCCTTCCTTTTATAACAACAACAACGCAATATAATAATTTCCGGTTCGTTAGTTGCTTTTATTCGTTTATTAAATTTCTACGGAATTTATTAGATAATTCGAAACAATTATAGCCTTCGTTCGTTTTTGTTATTATTCTTTCGATTATGCGTTTTTAATGCGCTTTCGTTGCAATTCCGTTGCGCTTTAGGTTACGGCATTAGCTTAGCCTAGCCGGTACGTTTTATTAACGCGTTTCATTAACGCATTTCCTTTGGGATTTTTCGTATTGCGAGATTTCGGGCTACGATAATACGCGAATTTAGCCAAGCCGTTACGTTCCATTAACGCTTTTTTTCCTTTAGGATTTCTCGCATTACGAAATTCGAGGCTTCGATAATACGCAAGCCTAATTAAGCCATTGCGTTTTAATAACGTATTTTCTTTCGGGATTCCTTGTATTGCGAAATTCGAGGCTACGATGGTACGTAAGCCTAGCCAATTGTTAGCGACGCATTTTCGAAACGGTCGCATTGCGGCTTAGGTTAAAACGACGGTACGGAAGCCAGACCTTTCGTTCTTTCCCTTTTCGATCGACTTATCCGACCGACCTATCCGAATTCGAACCGTTGCAATTACATAATACATTCGACGTTTTTTAAAAGTACCGTACTGGTTTTCCTATTTACTGGGAGGTTTTTTCTTAATGCGTGTTTCGAAAGAACAGCCGCCTATAACGCGACGGCCTTTCCGAATAGCCGCCTATAATGCGGCGGCCTTTCCGAATAGCCGGAATAATTACATAATATATTCGATATTCTTTAAAAATACCGTATTGATTTTCCTACTTACTGGAAGGTTTTTCTTAATACGTAATAAGGGCGTTTGCTGGCAAATGCGTGCTTTAAGAAAATAACCGCCTATAACGCGGCGGTTCCAATCGGGGGCCCGGTTATTTATATACCACATACCTGCCCTTATTTAAAAAATGAATAAAGTTTAAAGCAAAAGTTGGGCTGCCCTTAGCTAATGTCCGTCGTACGTACGTAAGTCGTTGGCAATAGCGTTGCCGATGCCGTTCTTTCGGGCATTAAGCTGGTAGCAGCGCTGCCGGTGCCGTTTCGTTTTGTCCGGCAATAGCAACTTTATTACTGCCCCTTTGGCATATCGCCTTCCGGGCATACCGTTATAAGCAGGTAATAATAGTTTCGCTATTATTGGGCCGTTATTACTTAATTAAGCGGGGATTTACGTTTTATTTAATATTACGTTTTTTTATAATACCATTCGTTACCGTTAATTCGAAAGTAATTTATAAATATAAATAATTTATAAATCCAAAAGGATTTATTTTTTAAATTTTTCCTTTTATAATAATAATAACGCAATATAACAATTTCCGATTCGTTAATTGCTTTCGTTCGTTTGTTTGCCGTCTTATTTAAGCAATAAAGGGTGAAGGCATAAAACCGGGATATTATTAAGGGAGTTATTTATAGGTTTTGCTTTATATATCGACGTAAACTGCCCTTAATTAATTTCCGTCGTACGTACGTAAATCGCTGGCAATAGCGCTGCCAATGCCGTTCCTTCGGGCATTAAGTTGGCAGCAGCGTTGCCGGTACCGTTCCGTTTTGCCCGGTAGCAGTAGCTTCGCTATTGCCCCTTTGGCATATCGCCCTCCGGATATACCGTTACAAGCGGGCAACAGCAGCTTTGCTGCTGCTGGGCCGCTGCTACTTAGCTAGGCGGGGGCTTACGTTCCACCCAATACTACGTTCTTCCATAATACCGCTCGTTGCCGTTAATCCGAAAGTGATTTGTAGACTTAACTATATTAATAAGTAAAGGGCATCCCAAAGCTACGGTGAAGATATTTATGCCGATACGCCTATGAAGGCAATAGTCTTCGGCATCTTACGAGACCGACCAGCTAGATTATTTATATGTTCCTATTGCAAGGGACCATCAGCCTCCATAGCAAGACGCTTGCTCGTCTCAGCCGGACATCTTTACGCCCAGAATTGTATAGGGGCTCTGTACCTCGTACCTCCCCATCAAGTCCGTTAAGAATAAAAAGCGCCAGCTATAAAGAAAGAGCTGAGCTACCAAACCAGAATCTCTAGTAGTCAGATGGTAATCTCGAGATCCGGTGTACAGCGGAAGTCCCCAGCTGGACATCAGGCGCACAGATCTCGCTAAACTAGGGAGTTGGTAGATTTGTTCTGGCGCCCGTTGAGACCAGTTCGCCGGCTACTGGTAACAGCGTACTTTGCACAACGTTGCACAAACCCAACTGTGTTAAGATACCGTATATCTCCATGTCAATCGCCACTTCTTCCGAGATCACTTGTGTATATATGCCAGAGCAAGGCCTGGCCGGTCCCCAGTGTCTATAAATCCGGAAGGCCGGCTTATATTCGGGGTGCCATTGCAAGCTTTCCAGTTCAGCCCTTGAACCAAGCCAAGTAAGCACCCTGTTAGATCAAAGTGTATTGAGACAGGTACAAAGTGATGGCAGTTAAAGAGAGGGGGGGGGGCATGGTTTTTATGTTGCCTTGAGGCTTGATCGCTCCACATCGCGTCAATTGCAGTTGATATATACTTATATAACCAACGAGACTGTTACGACCCGCGAGTTACGAAGCGTCCAAAGCGCGTCTATGCAATATATCCTCCAATTCATATGATAACACACCAGGGCTGCTGATCATGAGCGAGGGAACTAGGATGTGTCGAAGATCAAACCGTCTCCCTGCACAGTAACGGAGCATTCGCGCAGATGTTGGAAAAGCTTGGTTGTTGGTGCCTGTCCGTGGCTGTGTAAGCATGTATATAGTTGGTGAATATGAAGCTCCTGAATCTCGTGGATTGTGGTGGGGGATCCCCGGGACTGGAACTGCCAGCGACGGAGGCAGTGAGGATGCAAGGAGCCGGGATCATGGGTCGATTGCGTGATGCCGGGCCGGGGAAGAGCTAAGGTAGCCGTGCACCTCGAAAGGAGAATATCAATTTGTAGATCTGGCAGATCATGTGTAGGTGAGTTAGTCTGTCAAGAGCGTTTTAACGTAGATGCGTAAAGGAGTGGCAGGAACGGCAGGAATGGCAGGAATGGCATTTTCGTCTACATATTCAAGGGGGTATTACGTATGCCTGCCTTGCTTGCTGGGAGTGAAGTTTACGCAATGTTCACGATGGTTTCAAGTTACATATTCGCGCTACCATGTTGTCATGCTGTTCCTACACATGTGCCCACCTTAAGATTATCTACCGTGTAGGCGATCATGGCGATCATGGGCTGATGTGTAGGGGGATAGGGGGACTGGGGGACTATCATTATAGCAAACCACCTCGTCATTTGCATGCGAACCTACATAGGTAGACAAGATATGAAGACTATAGAGAGCTCACATGTCCACGTCATGTGTGTCAAAGGCGCGCGTGGGTTCATTCCTTAATTACATAGTACGACGACCTGAATAACCAGATCAGGTGCCAGGTTGAGGTATTTTCATGCCTGATAATAGATATGGAATTCTAGTTAATGGCTGGTAAACCAAGTACCTGCATACTGCTGTAGACAAGCCAAATCAATCAAAGTTTAGATCTTGAACTGACAGACTGACCGGAGCTTCAATTTTTCGATGTAATCCCCCGATGTAGAATCTTCAAGGTTGGCAAGCATTGGCAAGGTTGGGATATGGGGGGTGAAGATGAAGATGAAGATGAGAGATGGAGATGGAGACAGAGATGGAGACGGAGATGGAGATGCATCATGGAGACGGATATCCCAATTTCTCTTGGCATCATCGGCGCCGGACCAAACCTAAAGTGGGCACTTGCATCTGCGCCGACGCCCAGGCTCCCTGGCTCCCTGGCCCTCGCGCATTCTGGGCCCTGGCATACTCGTCAGGGCTCCAAACGCCTTCTGACCCACATTTTGCCCGCTTCGCGGATGTGGTCAGGTATTTTCATTTTGTTACGAACCTTTATTTTGTAAAGTTATCTACATAATTCCCCATACAAATTAGGTGCAACTTCATGTACTTCACTATTTGCTAATACAGCCGCATACATTAATATAGGGCACTTACATATAAGCCTTTTGCAGCAAATTATCGAATAAAACAATACGGCTTTAGCACTTATAATTATTAATACCTACCTATAATTAGCACCCTTAACCGCTACAATTAATACTTCAGCACCCTTAACCGCTATAATTAATACTTTAACACCCTTAACCGCTGCAATTAGCATCCCTAAGCCTTATAATTATCGCAGGTTATTCCGGAAAGCAGCAATTGCTTATATGAAAGTATCGTTAAAATCTTCGTTGGAGCCGGCTTTATCTTAATGCATTTATGCGGAACATTGCAATATAATGCGCTATATACTTTTTAAATAAGAACGTATATAAATTATATATACTAATTAATGTAACAAAATGAAAATTCGTGACAAAATAAAAGTCCCTAATTACCTTATCGCGCGGGGGGGGGTTTTTGGAAACGGTTCCGGGGATTAAATCAGCTTTGGAAATCGTTACGAAATTTGGAAACGGTATTCGGATTTTAGAATTAATCCTAATAATTGCGTTAGCGCCAAGATTACAAAATCTAAATAAACGGTCCTAATAAAAATATGAGCTTTTAATTAATTTAAGTTTAATAATAATACGGACGTTAATATTTATTTGTTTAAATATTAATGTATTTCTTTTTAAAATATTACTGGTATTTATAATAATTTTTAAAGCCGTAACGAATTAGCTTATTTAATATCTTTGGTTCCTAAAGCTTTTGTTTCGCTTAATAATAAGCCTTAAATTTTTATAATTAGCACCTTAGGTCGAACGATTTTATATTTATTATTATTTGCGGCTTTAAATTATTTTTACATCTTAAATCATTTTTATTTTTTATTATTTAATCCGCCGTATTTTAATATTTGCATTTCGTTTTTTATATTTATTTGCAATATAAATCTTTTTATATCGTTATTTTATATTAATTCATATTTGGTTTTAAATATTATTAAAAGCTTTATTAGGCGTTTTGGCGTTATTATTATTACGATATCGCATTTTCGCTTTTTAAATACGCATTTATACTTAATTTTTTGCAGTTATATTTATATTTATATGGATTTTATTATGGGTTTATTCGATCCGGCGTTTTACTTGTTATTTAAAAATTTCTAAAATATAAAATTCATACGTACGTATTCGTCGAAGCGATTTTATAATATCGAGTTTTGCTGCTAAATTCTTAAGAGCATTGGAATTAAATAATATGCGGTCGTATCCTGTTTATAATCGTTATTTATTATTCCAAATACCAGGCCGAAAATCCAATTCCGATAAAAAGTTTAATATACCGTATCTTTTTATATTTGGTTTTATATATTTAATTATAAAATACGTAAATATATAAGCAATAATTAATGTAATTAATGCCTTTATTTATTTAAATATAAAAAAACTCTTAATATAAAATATGGGCTAATAATTTAGTATTACTTATATTAAGATATAAGCGATATATAAAGTAGGCTGGAAAATCATAATATTCGTTTTCGTAATTATTATTTGCTTTTAAATTAATCCAGTAATATAAACGCAATTCGTAAATCTCGGTATAAAAATAAAGCTATTATAAGCAAGTATATAAAGGAAAATTAAAAAGTTATAATATTTATTTTTGCGCTTATTATTTGCTTTCAAATTAATTTAATAATGCAAACGTAATTTGTAAGCTTTGGTATAAAATTAAAACTGCTTATAAATATACCATATATTCCGAACCAATATATCCGGTACCATATAAACTTTAAGTCCGATTTAACGCTAAACCGATTGCCGTAATAAAATTAATAAAAAAACAGATTAATGTATAACCGGTATAAAATATGTTCCAAAAGTTATAATACTTATTGCCCGTTTTTATTTTAAATTATTAAGTATGTATTATATTAATACGTAAAACTTTAGGTTATAAAATCCCGAGTTATATTTCGGTATAAATTTTTATATGCCTTACGAATAATTATTTGGAATATTTAATTATCGATATATTCGTTTTTATTTTATAAATTATCGAATATATCCGCAATATTAAGGTTTCCGCCGTATATATTAATATCGTAATTATGATTTAATTAAAAATGTGCCTTATAAGTAATTATTTTACGGAAATAATTTCGATTCTTTATTGTAAAATAAGTTTTTTCGAATAATCGAAATACGGCGTTTTTAATTTTTTTCTTCGTAAATAATTCGCCGGCATTAAAATCGAAGTTCCATAAAAGTTTTTTTAATTTTTTACGGATTATTATCTTAGTATTAATAATACGTAAAGGTTAATTTTATAAGGATAAACCATTAACGGATTTGGTTTCGATATTAATATTTTAATCTTTTTTTTTATGTATTTTGCTTACTTTGCCAAGGATAGCTCTAGCCGATCCGGATATTTTATCACTATTAGGGTCGAATTTATTTATCGTAGCCGATTTAAGTAAAAACGTTTTATTGGCGTTTTTTTTTCTTGCTTTTATATTATTAATATCGAATTTATCTATTGTAACCGATTTAAGCAAAAGCATTTCATTAAGATTATTTTCTTTTATTTCGGTATTATCCGTAAGTATTATAAAATATTAATTTATTATAAAAAAATCGAAGGCCGGAAAATCTTATTACTTTATAATTAATCGGCAGGTTTTTTTTGTATCGACAAAACATTATCGTCGAAATCGATATTATTTTCGTTATTATCGGAATCGACGTTATTTTCGTTATTATGAGGATCGATTATAATAGGTTTTATTAATAAAATATTAATCGTTCATTATGAAAAAATAAAGAAACGAAGGTTATCGTTATTTTTAGGTTTTTTTGCTGCGTTTTTATTAAAAGCTTTGCGTTTTTTTTTTTAGTAGCAATATGCCTTTAGCATTTTTTGGCGCATTTTTTAATAAGGCGGCTTTTTGGTTTTGCTTTTGTTTATAAAATGCTTGGTATCCGGAGCCAAGTTTTTAACTTTTAGTCGAAATTAATTGGAATATTTTAAGTCGTTCGTATTATAATACGAATTATAATAATGTTTATTTTATTTACGGCAATTAAGTAAGGTTTGTTAAATGTTTTCCGTTAATATTAGGTTTGCCGTAAATTAATATTTTATTTTGGCTTTTAGCGTTAAAAGGAAATTATCGATAAAATGGTTCAGCATTATATTTAAAACGCTAATAAAGTAAATAAAAATTAGGCCGAATGGATAATTATTTGGTTTATCGAAAGTTTTCTTAAAGGCACGATATATATTATTGGTACGAAAATAATAGGCGCCATTTTTATATACGTAATTAATTATAAGTTATTTTATATTAATATTCGATAATAATAATGGATTAATATATTCGTTGCGTTTCTTATTAAATTCGGCCTTTATAGCTTTAGATTTGCCCTTTTTTATATTGGGCCCGTTTTTTTGCTTGCCTTTACCGGCCATTTTGAACGAATAGGTTCAGTTGTTTTATAGGGCTAGCCGATAATTTATTATAGAATATAAATTGCGGCAAATAAAATAAAGCCTATTAAGTTAGTAATTAATTGCCGATTTTAAAAAAGGGATTATCGTAATAATAAGAACGTTCTTTTAATTTAATATAAACTGGGCCTGTTGTATTAAAAGCTACGATACGATTTAAAGTTATAGGAAACAATTTCGCGCGAAATAAAAGTAAAAAATTATCATTCTTAATAAAAAAGCAAAACGTAATGGCTAAATAAAATTAAATGGTTATTTCGAGTATAATTACGAAAGAATCGATTAAGTAAGGGAATTAATAATTAAGGCCTTAAGGAATTTATTATAATTATATAAAAAGGTTATAAAAGAAATGGTAATAAAAAAAGTAGGCATATAAATGGATTGGTAGTTATAATAAAAGATACGGATTATATAAGAAGGTATTATCGAAATGTAAATACCGCGTTCGTAATGGCCATATAATAGGATTTCCTTATATGGAAATTACGTTTTTTATACCGCAAAATATGTATTTAATTACGAGGTAATCGTATAAAAAATGCGTATTAAGTAATAAAAGGGTTAAAATAATAAGGAAATAAATTCGAAAATTAAAGTGATAAAAGTTTCTTGTAATTATAAGGTTTAAGGTTAAAAAAGTTATAATTAAATGCGGCTATTATTTATAGTTATCGTAATATTAATATATAAGTTTAGGTATATATGGAAATTAGCGAATATAAATATGCCGCGTTAAAATATCCATTTAAGCTTTGGAAATGGAAAGTTCGTTATTTAATATTAATTTAATTATTGTTATAATGTAAAGATTATTAATAAAGCTTATATTAAATGATTAAAAGCCGTTAATTCGAAGCATATTTGTATATTTGCTAGTATGAAAATCATAACTTTCCAAAAACTTGGGAATTATATACGGTTAATCGAAAACCGCATAATCAAGTTATACGTATAGTTTTTATAATAAAGTTCCAAATGCGAATTAATAAGTTATTTAATTTAAAAAATACGACACATTAAGTTAAATAATTAAAAAAATATGAATTAAGTAATAAAATACCGAATACGATATGAAATCCCGATATATTAATATTATTAACGTTTAAGTAACGAATATTATGCTATATCTTTAATAAGGAGTTATATATAATAAGGCATTTCCGAAACGAAATATAAAGAAATAAGTTATGCTTTATATTGCCATTAAATACGTTTTTCGTAAAACATAATCTATTATTTTTAGTTATGCTTAATTAAGTTATTTATATAATTCGAATGTAAAAAATATAAGCGAAATTAAGGTATTACCGGTATTAATATTTTAATAATCGGCAATATAGCAAATCGTAAATTATTTATTATATATATTATAAGTTATATATGCTTTAATATAAAACATATGGATTTATTTTTTTATATAATTATAACGCGTAAATTATTAAACGTTATCGAGTTATTAATGATATAAAATAAAAACGGCGATACTTATATTTCCTTCGTTATAATAGCAGCAGTAATATTATTAAATACGCCTTAAAAATCCGTAACATTGCTATTACCGGCACGAATTGCAGTATTTATAGTATTTTTAATGCTTTAATTTAAGTTAATAATAAATAATGCAGGATCTTACGGTACGGTTTGAATTTTTTTAAAAAGAAGGTAAACATTTATATCGATTAAGTAATTTCGAATTTCCCGTTTTAGCTTTTTTTTTTCGGAAAAAATATCGAATTTTACGGTTAATAATAACTTAATGTTTTTCCGGCCTGGCTTATAATCCTGTAATGCCGGAATTCTAAAAAAATAGTCGAATCGGAAAAGCCAATTATTTTTATTATAGTCGTTATATTTAAGTGTATTTCGGTTTAGCCTAATCCAATTAATATATTTCTTAATATTTGCATTAAGATCGGTATAAATAATTGGAATATATATTAGCAATTTGGTTTTTATATTTAATTTTTTCGATTTATTTTTGTATTAATTATATAGCTTTATGGTTAAGAATATTATATTAATAGCCGGCTTAATTTAATCGAATAATAATATAAAATTATCGTAATTATAATGTCTTTTAAAAAAACGTTAAAGGCAAGAAACCTTATGTTCGACTATAAAATCCTCGTTATCCGTTTCGGCCATTAAGCTTTTAATATAAGCCTAACGAATATTATTAATATTTTATTATTATAAGAAATCCGGATAATAATAAGCTTATTTTAAGATTATTTATTGCTTTATTTTTTTATGTTTTTAGGTTGCTTTTAATACGTTTATGTGTTATATAATAAGCTTAGGTTTATTATTCTTCCGTTTATTTAAAGCCTTTAAGAATATACGTAAGCAAAATATTTAAACGGGATTGGTTTAAGTTAATAAAAAATAACGTCCGCGCCGAAAAACGATAATTGTTAACGAAAGCGTTTAATTTTTTGCCGTTTAATCCCGTAAGTTCATTTAAAGTACGGATTTGCTTAAATCCGAAAAAATCGATAAACGCCAAATCGGAGCAATTAGGATATGCTTTAACGAATTTTTTACCGAACTTTTTAATTTTTCCTTATAAAATATTAATAATAATATATAAACGAATAATTGGAATAATTTATATTTACGCGGGCCGCATAATAATTTTCGTTTTTATTATTTTTAATTAGGAAATTAATAAGAAATTCGTAAAGGTTAAGAATAATAGTTATTTCGTTTTTATTATTTATGTTTTTAAGTTTATTATTTTATTGGTTAAATACGGGAGAAATAAGATTTGCCATAAAAAAAAAATTTATATTTTCGTAATTTTTATTTTAAAAAAGCGGATTGTTTTAGTTGTTGCTATCGGCATTATTAATAGCGATTTAATTGCCGTTCGGAATTGCGGCTAACGGAAATATCGTGGCCTAATAGTATCGAAATAATAATATTAAAAAAAAAGAATAACATTAAAGGGATTAATATTAAACGTAAGGTATTAAATTTAATTGTTCGAATATATATACCATTTCGGGAACCGGGAAAATGCGATTTTAAAAAATAATTTTTATTTTAAAATTATATTAATTAATGGCGATTCGAAATAAGGCATGGAAATATTAAGGCTAAAACGTTTTTATCCGTTAAAAAATGTTAAAATCAAATAAAGCTATTTTTTTGGATTTAGTTGCATATTTTATTTATTAAACCTATTAATTTTGCATTAACGGATTATACGGATGTATAATGATTTATTTACGTTTCGACATTATAGGCAAAAAAAAAAAATCGGCAAAATAAAGGCCTATAGCCGGTAATAAGCGCCGTTATTTTTATATTAATTATAATTACGATGCCTTGGCTTTTATGAATTGGATTTCCGATAACGACCCAATAATAATATAAATAACCGAATTAAATATAAATCCCGGTATTATTAATAAAAATATTAAGCGTATAATTATTAAATGGCAAATATATAACGATTTCGGCGCTAATTTTATTAATACATTATTAAATCCTTTTAACGATATAATTTTATCGGCCTTAAATGATTTATCGCCAAATAATAATAAAATTGGGGCGAGTATTAACGAAAATTATGATACTTTATTTATTATCCGATAGGTATTTACCGAAGCGCCAAAAGGAAAAAAAAAAGATTAAATAAATACGGCAAACCTATTTACGTCCATTAATTTTAAAGGTAATGGTTTTATTAATAGTTTCGATTTAAAATATAACGACATATTAAGAAATACTTCCCAAATGTTCGATATTTCGTTAATAAAAAGTTCCAAGCCAATTATTTCTTATATTATTTTTTATATTGCTTTATAATTCGAAAATAAATTAAGCGAAATCGTTTATAAGCCTTAAAATTATATTATGTTAATATTTTATATTGCATTAATTATTTAAAAAAAGGAACATTACGTTTTACGATTAGCGTATTTTTATTTAATCGAGATTTTTTAATTGGCAAATAACTTAAAAAGAATTTAAAGCATACCGAAACGGAACGATATTTTTTTTTTATCATTAACCAAAAATATGCCCTTACGAAAATTGAAAAAATTAAATATAAAATTAAACCGGACTTTATTGCTAATACGAATTAATCTTTATAAGAATATATTTATTTTCGATTTATCCGATATTATTGCAATATTATTATCATTATTATTTTTATGCGCGGATATTTATTAAGGCATAGCATATTATATAAATGGGCATATTTAAAATTCTTAAAAGGCGCAATAATAAGGGGAATCTTTTTGTATTACGTTAAGTTAATCTTTCCGGTATCTTAATAAAAAAAAAAGTCCCATTTTTTTTTCGGATTTCGTACGATGGTAATATACGATAGGCCTATATCTTATTAATCGATTTCGGTATAAAAAAGATTATTTTGACCGGATTATTTATTATAATTTGAACTTTACGAAAAAAGCCCAAAAAATAAACAGAACTAAAAAATTTATAATATTCTTATAACGGCTATTTAAACGCAAAAACTTGCCAATTAATATAAACAACCTTTCGGCAGTAATAAGAAGTTTATAATTTATTTAAGGCTATACCGAATTGGTTTTAATAAAAAATAACGAATTTATATTAAAACCAAATCATATTATATGCCGTATCGAGCTTATTATTATCGATTATAATTTCGACCCTAATAATTCCGATATGCGCCTTGCGTTTTTTCTTATCGAATACGCCGTTCGTTACATATTTAACCGATAGCGATAAAAATATCGTATAATAAAGCTATTGTCCTTATATAAGGCCGAATTAAAATTAAAAATATACGGCCGAAAGCATTTTATAAAAAACTTTGCCTTTAAAAAGGTTTTTTTATTGTTATTCCAAATATTCGTAAATGCCTTTAGCCTTTATCGGAATATATATAAGGCAATAATGGATTTTTATTTTATAAGCGAGTTTTTTATATTAAACCGACGCTTATAAAGCTAAAATGTCCTGCCGTTAATATTAAGTCTTTATGGTACCGAATTGGTTAATATATTTAAAACTTTATTTTATATTTATTAATTAAATATTAAACGCAAAATTAATATTAAAAAAAAACATATTTATTTATTTTTATATTTATTATTTAATAAAAAATATGCCTTAAATGCAAAAATTATTTGGCTGCCTTTTATATTAAGCCAATTTCCCTTATAAAATATGTCTTATATTTACCGCGAATCGAGAAAATATAAAATTTAATTTCGTCCAGTAAAGTAAATATTATATATAACATTAAAACAGCATCGCTAAATTATATCGCCTACGGATTACGAAATTTCGTAAAGAAATTTTAACCAAATTCGAACTTTATCTTAATAAATATTTTATAAAAAGCCTTCGATTATTATTTTTAATTTTGGATCTTATTAGGACTTAAACGGTTAATGTAGTTTATTCCGAATATTAAGGCCTTTTATATATCCTGTATTATTTCTTATTTAAGAAGAATTAATGCATTTTTATTAATTTTGCGGCCATCGTTATTTATTAGGTATATTAGGAATTTATAGTACCATCGGAATAGCTTCGATTTTAAAGCCTTAAAAAGCATTTCGATTTATTTCGTATTTAAAACTTTTTATAAGGCGCATTTGTTTTTTTAATTTTCTTTTATTACTAATTACGTAACGACTATATTAAACCTTTTTATCGTTCGATTTTGGTTTTTTTAATAAAGAATTATCTTAATATTAATAAATATTATATTTAAATCGCGCATTTTTGCGTTTTTAATTGAATTATTATTGCTTATTAAATCTTTATTTAGTTTTTATTGGCGATATTTAATACGAATTAATTATTATAAAGTTATAAACGATTATTAAATATTATCGTTATTAAAAAAAGGCCATATAATATTTTTATTAAGTTTTAGCATTAAAAAGCGATATAAGAAATATTAAACAAGCTATTAACGTAAAAACGAAAAGAACCCGAAATGCCAAAACAAAACGATTAGGTTTCGTAAATATTACGGATATACATAATACGGCGGAAAATGCGGCTGTAATATTTCCCGTCCGTAGGCCCGAAATCTTAATAGGTTCTAATTATAAAATACCAACATATTAAGGGCAATCTGTTATTATATATATATTATCTTTAATAAAAAATATATTAATCCGTCGGTAATAAGCCGATTTAAAAATTCGAGAAAATTAATTTTTAAATTAAAAAAGATTTCCAAATATTTACATTAGCTTATATATATTAAATATTATCGCCCAATATGGTTTTTATAACTTAATTTTTATTTTATCGAAACAAAATAAGCATAAATAAAAAGTTTATCCTTAAATTTTATATCGAAAATAACTTTTAACTTATTTTTTCCATTTAAGTTATATAAGCGCGAAATAATATTTATAAATTATCGTAAAGTTACCAAAATCCTTATCCAAAAAGAAAATTTCAAATAAACGTTAAGGTTTATATTTAATAAAAGCTTTAATGCAATCGTATTTAATTTTTATTATGCATTCCAAATTATTTAATTTAACTGCCCTTTATTTTCTAATTTTATTAATCCACGAAATACTACCGAAAAAAAAAAGAAAATATCGATTTTGCCGTAGCTATTGCAAACGACGATTCCCATCGATTGCCGCTTGCATTTTATAAAATACCACCTTTTATTATTTAAGCGCGGAAAAATCCTTTGCTTAAAAATAAACGGCTACGAAAAAATACGGACGATTATATTTTTATAAAACTACTAAAAAAAGCGTTTTTAATAGATTGCGATTAATACCTGGCGATTCTTAATACGAAATCCCTTTAATAATATAAAAACCTTACGTTTATAACGAAATAAGTTTATGCGGTTGCTATTTATTTATTACGAAAAAAAAAATTCACATTATATTCGTAGGTTTAATAGGTATATTAGCTTTATCGCCGGGGATTTTATTCGAATTAATCAAGTCGAAAACGAAAATTTCATAATAATACGAATAAATGATATATTCGTTTATTATCGAACGTTATTTATATAGCTATTTCTTATAGTTACTTTTATAATACTTAAAATTTTATTTCCAATTATCGATTATTTATTAAAATGCTTATTTTATTAATTAATAAAATACCGTAGCATTATAAATTTATCGCAAATAAGCATAAAAAAAATCTAGATAATACCAAAACCAAAAGCCGAGAAGTTATTTCTTTATATTAACCATAATATCTAATATATTTAACCAATTGCGTTTATATTACGAAAATACGGCATTATTCGTTATTATCCTAATATTCGATAATATATATATTAAATTAATATTATAGCTATTACCAATAATTAAGTATAATAAAATTTTACATTACAAATAATAACCGTTAAATATTATCTTATATAAACTTTATATAAAATAACAAAGCTGGATTAAAATCCGAATTGCCGCCGGTAATATTTATGCAGTATTTATATTAATTCAATAAAAATAATAAATATATCGAATTATAATTACTTCGTAATTATAAAACAATATAATCCGTTAATGTAATCCCTTATTATTTATTATTTATTGCTTATTATTTATTATTTACTGCTTATTATCCGTTATATATATTAATCGTATATTTTTATATTATCATAAAATCCCATTTTTTGCCCAACTTTAATTTTTCAATTCGTTAATTACTATTATTAACCAATTAAGTTTATATTAAACAAATCATTAAACTCCTTTGTAATCCATTTTTTTTGCTATCCGTTTAAGCTTAAATACAATACCGAATTCGTTTAATTTTCGTTGTTACGCAATATTAATAATAATTACCTTTATAATGCCGCTTGGAATTAATTATTTACATAATAAACCTTAATCGTTCTTAATATTTCCAATCCTTATATATATTTTCCTTATATATAAGTTTAATATTAATTTTTATTATTATGTTTTTCGTTATTTTTTAGGCTTAAGTAATATAATCGTATTGTTTTTATTTATTTTATCATTATAATTATTTGGTATTAATAAAATTAATAATTAAAAAGATATTTCGAATAACATTATTATATCGAATTAATATAAAATGTAATATTAATTTCCTTAATATATCGTTTTGTTTTTTTCTTGGTATATTTTTTATTTATTTTTATTTCGACTGTAACGATCGGAATAAATAAGTTCGTTATTATAATTATTTCCTTAACTTTTTAACCGCAGTAAGTCCTTTTTTATATTCGACTTTTCGCCGTATTTAAAATAATTATTATTTTATTAATACGGGCGAAAACAAAAAGCCTTTTACGATTTCCAATCGTTTTAATTACGATAGGTTATTTTTTATATTATTCGCTTTAATGGTTTATATTGTTTTTATTTTAATGGTAACTTCGTAATCGTATTATGCTTGTATTATAATAAAACAAATAATTCCCGAAATACGCTAATTAATTATATTAATATAGCCATTTTATTACAATTTTTATTGTTCTTTTAATAAGTAACTAAAAACGAGGCTTTAAAAGGTATATATGTATTAACATTAATATCGTTACAAATCGATTTTATATTAATTTTATTTTCCTTAATAAGGCGTCGAAAGAATATTACCGCTTAAAACATCGATAGGTTCGTATTTTTCTTATATTTTAAAAAATTTTATATTGGCTTTAATAATTTAGCGTATATCAAAAACGTACGTACCGTATATTTTCCTTTTATTTTATTCAATATTCTGTCGCTTAATTTAATATTCGCATATTTACGCGTCGTATTTTTGAAATATATTATTATATCCGGAAATACGTTATTTTATTAATATAACGATTTTAATTAATTAATAATAAATGATATAATGTAATATTAATTACGGCGAATTATTGGCGACCGATTATTATTTTTATTTCCTTTAATATTAATAACCGATTTCGTTAATATTAAATTTTTTAACGAAATAATCTTACGATTATTATCGAATAAAAACGAAGATTATGCGATATTTATATTTAATTCCGTAAATATAAATAAAAGCAATAAAATTAACGATAATTGCATTTTTAAATTATAAGTTGCAATAAAAAAATAAAAATATATCCAAATATTAAAACTATAAAAAATAAATTCCGAATAATTAAAACTTATTGCAAATATAAACGATTTCGTAACGCTAATTTACGAATTATAATATAAATATAAATAATTAATAAATTCGTTAACCGGACGTTATAGCGGCCTTAAAGGCGGGGGCCATAATGGAAAAATTAAGAAAGTCCGTAATAATGCTTTATAAGCAATTCTCGATTATAAAGTTTTTTTTCGAAATTTCGAAATAATTAATATGCATTCGATAATAATCTTAATACAAAAAAATCATTTCATAATAAACGTTATTTTAAATATAATAAATATTTTAATATTAGCATTATTTTGAAACGTAATAATAATATAGCGCTAAATTTAATTATATATAAAATAATTAAATTAACGATAATATCGTTTTTAACGTATATAATAAGTTTTATAATAAAACGATATATAAATTGCAATTAATTATAAAATAAAAATATATTTTTTTATTATGAAACGCAATTAACGTAATAATTATTTCGAAAATATGGATAATTATATTAATCGATTAAATTATACGGCTGGAAAATAATTCTTAACGGCTAACAATTATATCGATATAAAATAATTTCCGACCGTAATCGTATTAAGAACAAATGTTTTTGGTATATAGTAAATTTAATAAGCAAAACCGTTATGCCGTATTATATTAAGCCTAAAGTAAAATTAATCTTAGCCGTTAATTAGTTTTTTAAAAGTCCTTAATTAAGGACCGTTTTTATTGTTAGATTCGATTCCCGGGACCGTCTCTAAAAACCCCCCCCGCGCGGTAAGGTACATCCGCGAAGCGGGCAAAATGTGGGTCAGAAGGCGTTTGGAGCCCTGACGAATAGACCCGTTATAGGAGGGCTGGCTGGCAGGCTGGCAGGCGGGCGGGCGGGCGGGCGGGCAGGCGGGCAGGCGGGCTGGGAGGATGTAGGATTGGAACATGGGACTTGGCTTGCTCGCGCAGGGTGACGTGACCTCACCTCACCTCACCATGGACCAAAAGATAGGTACGCTTGTAGTCTGTCTACCTTATCGCTTTTGTATGTGAGCAGATATCGCATGTGTAGCTATTTTTGTACCATTTTTATCCTCTCTTCATACGTGGACTTCCTGACTTCAAGATTACAATGTAGGTACAGCTCTTTGTATGTATAAAGCGGTAAGACACCTACATACCCGTAGGCCCTAATGCGCCTAAGCCCCTCCATTAACGCCCATTAACAACGTTGGTTAGGGGTTGGGATGGGAATGGCAGCGCCGCCAGCGCCAGCGCCAGCGCCAGCGCCAACGCCAACGTCCGCCCGCGCCCGCACCAGCACAGCACCAGCATACGCACTGCCAACACCACAGAGGGCCCTGAGCAGATGGCCCTGAGCAGATGGCCCTGAGCAGATGGCCCTGAGCTGAGGCCCTGGAGCCCTTGGCCCCTCCTTGACGGCCCCTCAGTCCCTCCAGCCCTCTTGCATCTTGGCCAGCTTGGCTCTCGATCTCCGTAATTATATCTTTCAGCCCAGTAAAGTGGTTGCTTTGTACCCACTTCTAGCACCTGTAACCAACTCCAACTCCTTCTCCTCCACCTTGACTGCAGCCAATGTGCTTATCTAGCAGTCCAGGTACATACCTAGGTACCTAGGTAGGTAGTAGGTACTACCTTAGGTACTCCATCTCCCCGACGTGTGTATGTATGTATGTATGTACGTACGTTAAGGCATGCTGTTCTAGCTGTCACGCTGTATCCTTCAAGGGTAGAAGCTGCTACATACTTCGTGCATGAGCTGATTCTACCGTCGACCTTGGATCATCTTGTCCGTCTACTGTCCGTCTGGTCTGTAGCTCCAAAGTCCATAACAACATAACGACGTAACGACATAACGCCATAACCCCATCTGATAGATGATAGTCTGATATCGAATGCTCACATCCCGGGGTTTATTCGTCCTCATCATCACCCTCAGTTCATCTTTCGCGTCCTTTGCGTCTTGCGTCTTGCGTCTTGCGTCTTGACAAACAAACCCCAACCAGCATCCTCGTACCACCCGACGGAGCCTTGTTCTGCCTTGTGAATTCCTCCATTCCCTCTTGCCCCTCTTGCCCCTTTCGTCCCGCCGCCCGCTCGACCCCCTCGTCTTTAGTCTGGGTCGTCGGCGTCTCACCCTGTTCATGATTCACCCTTTATCCCTACTTACCTAGTGCACTCACATAGTTGCCCTCACCTTCGAACCACTTCTTTTATCTGTCACCGTCGCACGTCTGTCTCGTCTGTCTCGTCTGGTTCTGGTCCTCGACTCGTGCCGGCAAGATTGTAATCCTGGCATTTGCGAATGGGAACCGACACTCCAACGTAGATGGGTTAATCATTACCCCATCTATAACTAGTCATTAGTTATCGGTTCCAGGTAGTACGACACAAATACCCATCGGGGATACGACGAGCTTCTTGACCAACGATACCTTCTTTTCCGCTTATCTTCCCTCCTGGTTCCGAACCACTACCGCGAACATGCGACCTCCTAGGATCGCCATCCTCGCCCTCTTCTTCGCCGCTTGCATCTTCCTCTTGTGCCGTGCCGTTGTCGCCACTGCGCAACCTACTGTGCCCGCCGCTCCATCGTCCCGAAGCGCTGCAGAGACATCTCCCTTCCGATCGCTCTTCTCCTTCTCTGCACCCTTTGCACTCTTTCCGCCAAATGCCATCATTACCATAGCCGATGACAATAGTACCTCGTTCGCAGCCCGGCCAGCGGCCTTTGGTCCTCCTTTGCCCACTAAGGGTCTTGTCGGAGAGCTATGGGTGGGCAGCGGCTTTACCGAAGAGACTTTCCAGGATGGCGAGGGCGAGGGCGAGTTAGGATGTAGTGACGTGCCAGGATGGGATGGCAATGCATATTCCAACGCTGTTTTGAAGCCGTCGACAAAGGACCCAGCGACCGACAAGACCAAGTCTGCTGCTACTACACTTAGTCAGACCAAGGTGCAAAAGAGAAGCTTCTCGAAACGCTTCGCCGGTACTTCGAGAACCATTCCTGTTTCCGAGCCCAGGTCTAAGAGCCATCTGGTCAATGATGGTACAGATGACTACCTACACCAACATCTCAGCCACTCTTCGACATCCCATCGCGATGGGTTCGGGCTGTCTGGCTCAGCTCATGCCGATATCCAGTCTATCCAGGAAGGCGCCGAGATCGCCAACAAGATTGTCCTGCTGAGCCGCGGTGGCTGCGGCTTCCTCGAGAAGGTGAAGTGGGCTCAACGCCGGGGCGCTATTGGCGTCATCGTAGGCGACAACCAGAGGGGTGGCCCTCTGATCCAGATGTTTGCCCATGGCGATACTTCCAACGTCACCATTCCTTCGATATTTACCTCGCGCACGACTGCGTACCTACTCTCGTTGATGATGCAGCCTGGGAGCTTCATCGAGGACATCGTGGATGAGAACGGAAAGCCTTCCATGAACGTACAGCAGCAGTCTGAGAAGTCGCGGAAGGCTAAGAAGGCTAGACAGAGTTCTGCCCCGTCGACTCTAGTATCTAGAGGCCTGGCAGGGTCCAAGAACCCAAGGCCGCTATCTACTAGCACTCACACAGAACCTAGGCGAACAGGAACCAACCCTGCTAACTCTGGCAACACGAGTCCTGGGTGGTTTAGTCGTCTGTTCAACTGGGGTTCAAAGTCTGTGTCTATAGCAGATCGCACGTCTGCTACCGGCAAGGTTGACTGGGTGCTCGTTGAAGATTTTTCGGACGAGAAGGACAAGATTATCAAGAACAGCCTGAAAAATGCTTCGAAGGGGAACGCAGACAAGTCCAAAGCTCCGGCCGATAACTTCCAAATTGGCGTCGAAGACTGGCGGGACCCCGATTTGGTCGGACCAGTCGACGACGAAGAAGACGAGGGTTCGAATCCCGCTACAGACCGTTCTAGACTGCAGATAAAATCGAGCAAGATGACGAGCGGAGATCGATCGGACGGGAAAACGAAGTCCAGTACCAGCAATTTCAAAGGCAGCAGCAAGACTTCAGGTACAGGCGAGTACACGGCGGATGGTGTGCCGGCCAAAGATCGAGATGTGTTCGACTCTGCCAAGGGGAAATCAACCACCACGTCAACTGACAATGGTGGCCTCCTCTCTAAACTATTCGGCGGCGGCGAAGAGGAAGGCGACGAAGAGGCCTCGAATACCGCAGCGCAGCCCAAACCCATCAATACCCCGATTACAAGGCCCCTTCCAGGTGAAGATCCTCCTACCCATAATCCCCATGACGAGGAGGGACTTCGCGTTGTCATCACGCCATCTAGTGGCGCAAGCCCATTCTTCGATACGCTTTTGGTGCTGGTGATCAGCCCATTGATCACCCTAACTGTTGTGTACGCCTTGCTTATTCTACGAGCGCGCATCCGACGACGGCGATGGAGAGCACCAAAGTCTGTTGTGGATCGATTACCAGTGCGAACGTACCACACTGTTGCGACTTCGGGTCAAAGTTCCCGGATACCATCGCCGACGAGCTCCTCGCCCACCACGCCCTTACTCCAGGGCCAGCGAAGTTCACAAGGACCGCGGCCCCGCTCACGGACCACTACTGGTGTTCCGTCGACGGGCGGCCATTTGGAGGTCGATACTACGCTGACTACACCACGGGCACCGTCCCGCGAGTCTCCACCTCGTGCTGAGCATGAGAAGCGCGGCAGCGAGTGGAAGAAGTACATGGGCAGACAGGTCGAATGTGCCGTCTGTCTCGAAGAATACGTCGATGGGATCAGCCAAGTGATGAGTTTGCCATGTGGGCACGAGTTCCACGTGGACTGCATGTGAGTAACCCATTCAGATGAAATAGCCTCGACTATTTAGTGCCATCAGCAGCTAACCAGTTATTTCTTCTAGCACACCATGGTTAACAACCCGCCGAAGAACCTGCCCTATCTGCAAAGGAGACGTCGTCCGCTCGCTAGCCCGCGGTTCGCCTTCTAGTCCTCGATACGAGCCTTACCGCGACGATGACAGCGATGACGAAGTTGCTGCTCCACAAGGATCTACTGGCCCCGAGCCCTCTACCCCGCGAGCAGACGAGGAGGATTCTGAGGCGGATGTCGAGCGCGGGGTCCTGATCGACGCACCCCACGACTCGCGCATGGACACTCAGGCCGATGGCTGGCTAGGCACCCTCTCTAACAGCTTCAGGCTGTGGCAGTCATCGCGATCGGAGAGCCAGGCGCAGCAAGACGTTGATAACCGGGATAGGTGACACTACTTGATTGGATTGGTCTAGCACTTTTATGACTACTTTTTTTTTTTTTTTTTTTTTTTTTTTTTTTTTTTTTTTTTTTTGCTTTCTTCCTTTTTTCCCCATCTCCTTTTGTTATACAACATGGCTCAAACCACACGATAGGCGCGGCGTTTCGGACATACCACAACCATTAGCGTGCCTTGATATTTGCTATTTCCCCCCAGGAGTTCTCGAGGCACAGGAATGAACAATCCACGTCCAAGGAAGGATGAGCTGAGGTTGCCAATTGTGCTTGTTTACCTACACGTACGGAGGAAAGGGGTTAGCCGGAGCTGAGAGCTGAAACCACATGTCAGATAGAGCAAACAGGCGTTGCGTTGGAAGCGCTGATGAAGGGTTATACAACTCACAATAAGCTTTGCGGTGTTGTTCATATTCTCCTACTGGGCTGCTATCTATCTTGAGCCGTGCCTCTAGGTACCTACGTATATATCCTCCGCTATCCTCCCACGCTATGAGATATTATGTGTACTGATGAGGGCATGCATTACTACACTAAATAGGGCATGACATGCTCGCGCGAGTGTGAGTCTTATGTATATAGCTACTAGCATGCGCAAACATAGCTCTCGGCCTATTTCAAAACAAATGAATTGTAGCTCCATCATGAGCGACCAAGACAGGTAAACGTAGCTGATGACGCTGATGGGAGCACGCGAACCTGGAGCCGAGATATGGGCGCGCTTCATTAGGGGCCAATCAAGTGAATATATGCCATAACGACCTTGACCGGATCCATCTCTTTTCTCCCCTGCACTGCCATTTCTACCGTTCTGGCGTTATTCTTCGGGATGAACCGCGTATCACTTATATGCCGATCTCCGAAGAATTTACCCAGGCATAGGTAACTACGGTGAACAAAACCAGGGGCTATAACTATGAACACTCCCTGTTGTATCCCAGTGTGCTTAAACCCGACAGCATCCGAGCAGTCGGCTTATAACTAAATACCATCGTTGTCGGATCTGTCGTCTGCGAGTACGATGTAAGGTTCATGAAGTTGGGGGCGGTGGAAGTAGAGAATTGCCGACGACGTAGTAGGCAAAGAGGTAGTATGGAGTTGATGAAGTGTCGCGAGATAGTTATTCGGGTTCGTATTCGTATTTCTCAGGGGGTGGGGGTTGCTTGGGTGCTTTACCGCTAACCTTGGAATTGTTAAATTGCAATTCGCCCGCAGCGCGCTCTGGCCCCAGGCCCCAGTCTCCAGGGGCAGAGATTCGAGAATCTATCGAATCTCTACCCCTGTTTGACGCTTTCCCTTAAAGCACCCTAAAGAATGGGAAGGGAGCTCGCATTGGCTGCAGTGTTGAGAGCTACTCCATCTTAGGCATGGCGCATGGCACTTGATTCAAGCGTCCGTGGCTTGGCGTCGACTCTAAGTGGTAGAGAGATGCGGGCTCAGGCTGGCTGCCAGGAACATGCCGATGCCGATCGCTGATGCTGTAGCAGTAGTAGCTACATAGTACCTAGGCAGGCTGGTAGGCAGGCTGGTAGGCAGGCTAGGTAACCGCTAATACCGACTACCTAGCACTGCTACAGGGCTACTAGGTGCTAATCGATAACGACAAGGAAACAGAAACAGCTGAGCGAACTTTCCCAATCTCCAATCGCCAATTCCATCCAATGCGACGAAATGAGACCAACCTAAGATTCCCCGTTCGACTATCCCCAGATTAGACCAGGTCCAGTCCCTTTTTCTCTCTTTGCTTTCACTGGGGCTTTCTTTCTCAGGGAGTTGCAAGTACTTTTAGTTCTCCGCACCCAAACACGATCACGAGCACGAACTCTTCTTCGTTTACATACCTGCCTCCCTACTCCTTATACACACCTCTCCCCTCGCAAACGACCCAAACGAATACGATCCCTTATCCTTACAGGTTCTATCTTGGCTTGGTGGTTTGACGTATATATCTGTTCTCTTGTCTTGTCACCTGTTGTTAAGGATCGAACCATCATCGTTACATCCCTTGACTCACCGACTTCTTTACAAAGACCAAATTCACCTGTCCATTCATTCAACATGGCACCTAAGAACATCCAGCTCGAGAAGCAGGACAGGGAGCGCGATGCCGCCTTCAACAAGGCCATGCATGGCAACTCGGCACAGTCGAAGGGCGGTATCCGCGCTATGTTCTCCAAGGGCTCTGATGCCAAGAAGGCCGCTGTCGACGAGTACTTCAAGCACTGGGACAACAAGGCTGCCCAAGACGAGACTGAGGAGACTCGCGCTGTATGTTTGGGATTCAATCACCTTGCCAGTCCTTATTCACGGACCATTAGCTAACACATCACTGTCTGACAGCAACGGACTGCCGAGTACGCTACCCTGACGAGACAGTATGTACTTCCTTTCAAGACGACGGGGTTGTCTTCACCGCCTCAGTGCCCCCTCCAATTAACACCTCCCTAGTTACTACAACCTCGCAACCGATCTCTACGAGTATGGCTGGGGCCAGTCTTTCCACTTCTGCCGGTATTCCCCCGGCGAGAACTTCTACCAGGCCATTGCCCGGCATGAGCACTATCTCGCCCACCAGATCGGCATCAAGGAGGGGATGAAGGTTCTCGACGTCGGCTGCGGTGTTGGAGGCCCTGCCCGCGAGATTGCTAAGTTCACCGGTGCTCACATCACTGGCCTGAACAACAACGACTACCAGATTGAGCGTGCCACGCATTATGCCGCTAAGGAGGGCTTGTCAAACCAGCTGGCGTTTGTCAAGGGCGATTTCATGGTTCGTAAAAGCAACGCTGTCTCGTTTGCTTCCATCTGGTTGTTTGCAAGTGCTAATCTGATGACGGAAATAGCAAATGGACTTCCCCGATAACTCATTCGATGCTGTCTATGCCATTGAGGCGACAGTGCATGCCCCGAAGCTTGTGGGCGTATACAGCGAGATCTTCCGGGTGCTGAAGCCCGGCGGCGTGTTCGGCGTGTACGAGTGGTTGATGACGGACGACTATGATAATGACAACATTGAGCACCGGGAGATCCGGCTGGGCATCGAGGAGGGCGATGGCATCTCCAACATGGTCAAGATCTCGGAAGGACTAGATGCCATTCGCAATGCTGGTTTCGACCTCCTCCACCACGAGGATCTCGCTCAGCGCCCCGACTCCATCCCTTGGTATTGGCCTCTCGCTGGCGAGTGGAAGTATATGCAGTCTATCTACGACACGTTCACGATTGCCCGCATGACGTGGTGGGGACGTACCATCGCCCATTGTACTGCTGCGGCTTTTGAGGGCATTGGCCTTGCCCCCCGCGGTACCAAGAAGACGGCCGATTCTCTCGCCAAGGCTGCTGATTGTCTCGTTGCTGGTGCTCGCAAGAACCTCTTCACGCCCATGTACCTCATGGTTGGCAAGAAGCCTGCCGCATAACCGCAATCGGAGGTGATACGAGCACGAGGCAATAGAAAACAAGAGTGAGAAGAAAAATCATATGCACGATTTAAGCGTGCATCATAATGAACTAAAACATCCGCTCCACGGCAGCAGAAAAGTAGCGGCGGCAGAGGTGGTGATTCACTTAAGAAGGGAGAAAGACACCCCTATCACCGGACGTGGCACACGCAAGCTCTTTTCTGCATTAATGAAGGAAACATACGGGATGTCATCACTGCCATGGAGACGACATCTGCATACCTAACCCACGAAATAATAGAAGAGTCGGCGTTGAGTCAATTGACTCATTACCTACAGGTGCATGGACGGATGGTGAATACCTGTCGGCATAGGCTGGTTGGTGCACTGGTAGTTGTGGCTTGCGGACTGGCTACATGACCACTGGATTCTCCCTGTACATAAATGCATTCATGGATGGATGGATGGATGAGATATGCGTTGCATTACATGTAGATATATATATAGAAGAACTACTTAATTACCGACAATCGAAGATGAAAGCCCTAGGGGGAAAGAACTCGGAATGAAGCAGTGTGACGGGCGAATAACGAAAAGGGGGCGACGAACAAATGCATAGAGCAGTAGGTATGTTTAACGAACGGGAACCGTACTCATACCAGTCGAACTGCTTCAGATGAGGTACAATCTCGATGGGTCTAGTCTTTTAGATGGGAAGTTATCGTGAGTTTGCCATGCCCTCGTGGAAACACTTACCTACTCTCTATCACCATTGGCTTCCAGGGCAGGACGTACAACGAGCCGTGTAGATAATGGGTAGGCAATAGGTCTTAAGCAAATGGTCGCATAGTTAATAATTCCTACCCACCCAAGTATCACATCCTCACCCGGCACAAAGTTGGGCCGCAAGATGATGTTACTAGATTCGAGTTCTCAGATCATTACAAATCAAACTGAAGGAAGGTTTGTACATAGTACGTTGCGTATGGCAGCGGTCCAAGCAGCAAGTGGTTGGGATATGTCATCTGCATAGACCTGCCAACGTCTTACCCGGCATCTATACGTGATGAATACTGGCTTAGTTGTCATTTGCTATTTTGGATATACTCGCCATATCATCTTCATCGTTCCGAATAACTGGGTACATAATCTGTATTTAGGTTAGGTCGTTGTCACAGTACCTAGTCTACCTTGGGTACACGTGTGGTGATGCTTTCGTTGAGGTATATTTGTAATCATATCTAGTCTACTATGTAGGGAACTAGGTAGACTAAGGAGTTCGCATGACGTCGTCCTACCTAGTATACTGTATATCTCCACCCCCCCTCAAAACATCTACCACTGTATAGCCTTTCTAAGGATGCTTTCCAGTATAATGTTCCATACAACCCTATGTTGGTTAGTGATTCTGGTTGAACTGCAATGCTGCTGGTCATTGTAGGCATATATATATATATATATATACATATATATATACGTACCTGGTGTATATATGAAATTTCGGAACGGTTCCGAGCCCGTACGGCTGTTAGCTGCCGAGAAATGTGCCGCTGGGACCTCCACTATCTGCCGGGCCGTTCCACCGTCGCTCGCCTACTTACCGAGGACGCTGGAGGTGGATTACAAAGAATCATGAAGAACTTTGCACCTCCGGCACCAACACCACCGCCTTCCATTATGATTTCGTCATCGAGTCCCAGGAAACCACGGCCTGAATCGTGCTTGTGTGTCAGGGAACTAACCCACTTGCCCTATGATACGCATTCCCCTTCTGAACAGCAAATACCGAATTATCCCCAGCATGGCTGAATGACAGAATAAATATGGTTGAGGAGGTGATTCGGAAACCACTACTATGTACACGACTGATCCCAATCTACCCAAGTTTCATACCCGCGGCAAATGGATGAATAATACGAAGTTCCATGCATAGAGGTAGCTTTCAGTAAAACATACTACTACGGGATAGGAGGGATCTAGAATACTCTGCCGGGACTAATTACTAATTACGGAGCTGTCCCGAACACATATAAATTTCTCTCCATCTCGTCATCGTAGGTACTAGGTAGTAGCTTCGACGTATGATATTCATAATCTTTACCCAATCAACTTCAGAGCACAGCATAGCGTATAGACAGGTGCCTTTATATCTAGTTTATATCTCTTCATACATCTCGACCAAGGCGGCATCAAAGTAACAACAATAACAACCGCAATAATGTCGCCATCAAGCCGTCACACTGGCCAAGAAGCCGCCGCCGTCGACCCCTCCCCAATAGGCTCACCTCTCCCCTTCTCCTTCAGCGGGCAGACGGCACCGAACCGGTTCCTAAAGGCGGCTATGACGGAGCGGGTATCGAGCTGGGATGCGACTGATCTGACAAAACGCGGCATCCCCTCCCCGGAGCTGGTCAACCTGTACCGGCGGTGGGGCGAGGGCGGCTGGGGCATCATTCTGACGGGCAACGTGATGGTGGCGCCGGATCAGCTGGAGGCCGCGGGCAACCCGGTGATTCCGCGCGGGGCGCCGTTCGAAGGGGAGCGGTTCGAGGCGTTCCGCGCCGTGGCGGCGGCCGCCAAGCAGGCTTCCCGCGGCACGAACGGCAGCAAGAGTCTCGTCGTCATGCAGGTGTCGCACCCGGGCCGCCAGGTCTCCGCGCGCATCCAGCCGCACCCCATCTCGGCCAGCGACGTGCAACTCGAGGGCACGCTGCTGGGCATGACGTTCGCGAAGCCGCGGGCCATGGAGCACCCCGCGGACTTCGACGCCGTGGTCGACAGCTTCGCCCACGCCGCCGAGTACGCCCACCGCGCCGGCTACGACGGCGTTCAGCTGCACGGGGCGCACGGCTACCTGCTCGCGCAGTTCCTATCGCCCACGACGAACAGGCGGACCGACGGCTACGGCGGGTCGATCCTCAACCGGGGGCGCATCATCTTCGAGATCGCGGCCGAGATCCGCAGGCGCGTCGGCCCGGCCTTCAGCCTGGCCATCAAGCTCAATAGCGTCGAGTTCCAGGACGCCGGCTTCTCGCCCGAGGACTGCCGCGACCTGTGCGCCGAGCTGGAGAAGGCCGGCTTCGACTGGGTCGAGCTCTCCGGCGGCACCTACCAGCAGCTGGCGTTCTCGCACCGGCGCGAGTCGACCCGCCGCCGCGAGGCCTACTTCCTCGAGTTCGCCGAGCTGGTCGCGCCCCAGCTGGGCGGCCGCACCAAGGTCTACGTCACGGGCGGGTTCCGCAGCACGGCCGCCATGGTCGCCGCGCTGAAGTCGGTCGATGGTGTCGGGCTCGGCCGCCCTGCTGCCGACGAGCCGGATTTGCCGAATAAGCTGCTCGCGAAGGGGGTTCCGGGCGCCTTGAAGCTCGCTCTCGATGAGGACGATATGTCGCTGACGAATGTGGCGGCTGGCACGCAGTAAGTACTCCTAGCCCTAATTCTGCACTCCCCGTACCCAACATGTGATCAGCTTCCGTTTCCTGCATATATGTACGCTCTGAGCAATTGGCTGTTGCTAACCTTGGCGGTTCCCTACCTACAGGATCAAACTCGTCAGCGAGGACAAGCAGCCGCTCAACCTGACCCGGGCCGACCACGTGGCGGTCTTCCTGAGGTCTGTGGCTGCGTGGAGAGAAGAGCAGGCTGCCAACTCGGACAACTCGAAGTACGGGTTCCCTACCGTTGTTGAGGAGGGGGGGTTCAAGCTGCAGCCGTATGGCACACCCTATAGTTGAATGGAGCCTCTGGCCAGATGGTCTGGCTAAGTATATAGTGGAAGGGGCTCTGCCTTGTCAATACCGTATGGGCATAGTTGAAGAAATCTGCAATATATTGTCCCTGTGTTGAGAGGGTAGAATAATAGACAAGCGGGATCAGGTTGACTCCGAAGATCACAGCATAAAGTGGATCAACAAAGGCTCCTCGTAACGGTACTTACGTAGGGGGGTCAGGATAAGCAATGGGAAACTGAAAAATAGGAGCATCTACCTATCATAAGCATGGAGGAGGCCCGAGGGCATCCATACAAATTGCATATAAGTATGTGAAATCCCTCCAGGGGAGCGCTGCTTCCCTTCTCTTCTTTCTCAAGTTGTTATTGCACGTTATTCTCCAGTGTGTAGCGGAATGGACCCGCCCCCAAACCAGTTGCCATCATGCTTCTTACCACCCAATGAGCAGAGTCCAGCTCTGTCCTACCAACCTGTACGCTGATGTCAGAATGATACATGGTCAGCACCTTGTTCCTAACAGAACAAGAAGGTAAGTCATGATATGATTTTTTATTGAAACTCTACGAAACGATACCATGGTCTATGTATCGCTCAATACCTTTTCACGGGTAGTTTCGTCAGAGGGATATGTCTCAATGGTTTCAAGCTATCATTCAACTACCTGCTGACCAAACAGTCTATGGGAAGTTGCCAATTACTGATAAGCTGAACCATGCCGCAACAAAAACGCCCTGGACTCTGTGCAAAGAAGCTCAAACTATGGTTCATGTCTGCTGACATATGCCATCTCATGCTGCGGTTCATCGTTGCCAATTGTGCCCCTCCAATATTCTCAAGATGCAGCCAATCAAAACCACTATGCTGACCAATATCATTCCGCCTGACAAAAATAAAGGAGAATGGGCGATGAGAAATCCTTGGGAGCTGAAAGTCATCGTTCCGTCGGCAGGCAGTCCATGCGATAGCACCCCAAGGGGTGATAGTAGGTTGGATGATCTGAGGTGCGGTGATGAATCCAAGTGATGCAGGCCGGGTTACTCGTTCGGCTGCTGCATATCACCCACGTAGTCCTTCAGGTCCTTTTCTAGTATGCTGCCAAGGTTGAGGAAGTTCTGATAGTTATGCAAGATGCGCTGGGCCTTCTGCTGAATGGCAACAAAAAGAGCCTGGATTCTAGGATCGGGGTTTTCCTGGGCGGCAGCCCACTGACCCTGGACATATGAGTCCATCATCCGCTGGATAGCGGCGAACTGGCCCTGGATGCCAGGGTTGATCCTTTGCATCTCGCTTTGGAACGCAAGCACGTCTTGCTGCTGCTGCTGGGCTTGTCCATGATAGCCCATCGCGGGCTGTAGGTTTCCCTGCTCGTAAGGTTGTACTCCATCATGGAAAAAGGCTGCCGGCGCGTAGTCGGCTGCTTGCTGGCTAGTTCCATGGGCCTTAAACGGCCGAAAATCCATGGGAGGAACTGGCCCATACGGAAGACCGACATTCTCGACACCAGCATGGTTACCCACCAAACCGAGGGGGAATGGGGTGGCGGGTGTCCGGGCGTTGCCGGAACTTTGGCCAGCCGTGTCGAAAAGACCAGGGCTCACAACCTCGGCGGCAGAAGATCCAAAGTTGGATCGAGGGGACTCGGGGTCCGCAACCGACTCGGGGTCCGCAACCGGCTCATCGTTCGGAGCCAACTCAGGGTTGAGCCGGTCAAACTTCCGCATCTTCGAGTGGTAGTCTCTGCCAGCAGACTTTCTGGATGAGGGATAGAGTCAGTGTTACATATACACACATGTACACGTTCACTTGCAAATGTACACTTCAGAAGCTAAAGTGACGAAGTCTAATATGGACTGTAGTATACTTACCGTGTGGCCATGATCTTCGCCGAGGCAGCCCTTAACTCCTCCGCACGCTCCTCAGGGGTCATCTGCATGAACCCCTTGCGGGCGCTACATCTTTTGGCCGCGCTAGAAATAGCTTTCTTGTCCGCACCCATGGCCTGCTCGGCTATACGCTTTCTGTACGGCAGACTGGCCATACGCTTGCGAGCTCTAATGGTGTTTGGGTTAGTAGAATACTCCTCTGGGAGCTTCTTGGCTTGGATGGGGGGTGGTGTAGGGGCGGACATCCTGGACCATGGCAACCAACAAGGCTTGGTTGTTCTTAGGAGTTAGCATTCATAAATCCGTCTACTAGATAATGAGCGATAGATTGGGATAGTGTGAGAGAAAAGAACAGCGGATATATGTAAATCATGAGAACTGTGCGTGGAAGGTTATGGACCATCGGGTGCTGTGACGAGGTAGGAATCATGTGTTCATATGTGATATGTTGATAGGATGCCATGCTGAGCTAGGTGACGCCATTCACTTGCGTTGAGTATCCCAGTCATTTCATGATGGTGTTGAACGGAATTATGTGGCGATGGTGTTTGCTATGTGGAACAGAAGCGAAGTGAAGTGGAAAACAGCAACGAGACTAAGAGTAGGGGGAGGAATCGGAACAGGGGTAGCGGACAGCTTGGTTGGTAGAAGATGCTTCCGCTCCTTACGACCGAAGCATGACGAGGCAAGGGAATAAGTAATGAACACAGGCATAGAGGAGGTGGTGACGATCTAAAGTATATGTTGACTTCGAGACATGGGGTGATGGGCAGTACGTAACGGTGATCACGATGTAGTAGAAATACTAACCTACTGGCTGGATGGTGGTAAAGACGAGGCTGGGACAAGAAGAATGACCTGGAGGGAATTCTGCTTCGTATCTTCGAGCTGGTTTGAAGTCTTCTCTGATTAGTGACGAGAGTTTTCCGGTGTAGTAATAGAAGAAATAATGAACCGGAGGAAGGGCTGGGTAGGGCTAAGCCATAGGAAAGGTACTTGAGTAGATGTTGTATGGAATACAGTGGAGGATCCAAGTGGGAAAACTCAAGCTGCGGGTGCGGGTCAAAGTGAGGAAGAGTGTACATAGGTAGAGTCACTCGGCTGTGATGGCACGTAGTAAGTGGAAGGCTACCAATTGGTAAACATACCTCGGCCCAGCACGATCAAGGTGTAAAGGATGGCGTCTGGGGGTCTGGAGGATCTGTAGGAAAGAAAGATCGAGGATGGATGTGTGGATGTGGCAGCTCTGGTTCACGATATCGACTTACTTGCAGATTCTGGCTCCAATGGGCCTATATAAGTATGTATACCTAGGTCGGTCTGTTCTCGAGGCTGGAAAAAACCTTGAGTAGTGACGGGACTCTTGGGTAGTGACGGGAACCTTGGGTAGTGACGGGAACCTTGGCCAGGTAGAAGTACTAGGAAACAAGGAATTAGTGATAGTAAACAAGGTTTGTACGTACGTGTATGTGTGGGCAAGTATACGTGTGGGCAAGTGTACGTATGTGTGGGAAGGTGTACGTGTGGGATGTGGGCTGGCCGAGGTGTAGTAGGCAGTGAAGGAGGTGGTAAATCATACATACGTACCTAGATACCTAGAGCAGCCGTGTGGGAATGCCACTCAAGTCCGAACGATATGGTCAGGTTACGGGTACCCTGTTGGGTCTGATTTAGGTCCGTATGTGCTTCTATACCGGGAGTTTATGTTAGGGCTGGTGTGAGGAACTGGTGTGAGGAAGTACGAGGAATTGGTCTGAGGAACTGGCATGAGGAGCTGGTATCCGAAGTTGATATCAAAAGCCGGTATCAGAAGTTGCTGCCTCAACAACCGAAGTGGTGGTGCCCGCTATTATGCTGGCCTTCTACGGCAGGAAGTCGAATATGCCGGGTTGCAGCTACCAAGGAGAAGAGTTCAGAAGAATGCCGTCTCCAGTGTCTTGATATTTCGTGACCATGGAAGAGGGAGACGGTGGTTGTAAAGAAGAGTGATAGGGGAACCCGTGGTTGATCAGTGAGCAGGACATACAGCAATGGTTTAAGATACTCTCGAAATAATTCAATTATAGCCCTCTTCCACTGGCATTCTAATTAACAAGAACCTGTGCTCAGGGCTATGTACAGATTCCCATAGGAGATGCCCACAGGAGAAGTCACCGGATATCAAGAAGAGTACTCTGGGCTGGCAAGCAGCATTGTAGTGACCTTCACACTCATATATGGCAATGGAAAAGGGAGACTACCTCCTCAAGACATCCAGTGTACAACATGAGTGCCAAGAAAAGGTCGCGAGTAGAGGAAACCTATCTCAGACTCATATGCCCTAGATATGTATGGCCTGCAATGTCCCCAGCATTCAGCTTCAGCAAAGCTCTGCAGGCGGTTTCAAGGTATCTAGTGATTACATTACGTAATGGTAGAAATATGTCATTCATATGTAGAGGATACATAATGAGTACTTGTTGACTTTGAATACTTACCCGTAACTGGTGACCTGCACTGGTGACCTGCACTGGTGTTCAGTTGTACAGTCCATAGGTACTTTGCTTACTTATCGGCACGCGATAAGCAAATTGAATACAAGGAGATTACACATATTCCTGTTGCCATGGAAGCCATGGTATGCATCCTTGGGCCACTATGTACTTGTGTGACCGATTAGATACAGCCATTTGACTACTTGACATCTGGGCACTCAACCTTTCTTCTACACCCTGTTCAAGTTGCGTGCTTGCACCTGGGATGCATTTCTTGTGGAGGATATTTGATTATCTCAAGTCATTGTCCCTCCCGTGTCATGACAGTGAAAAGAAGGACAAGGTAAGGAGTATCTCGTGTACCTAGGAGTGTGTTGCCATACATTGTGTCATATTTTTCAAGAAGCCGTCAGTATCTATGTTAAGGTAGTTGATGAATAGTGAATTTGGATATCGTGCCACTATAAAGACTGGCCAATATCTACTGAGCTAGAAAGCCTCAGAGTATATGATAATCGGTACATAGATGAGCATGTTAGATATGCAGTGAATTTCGTTAGCGACTGCTACTAATACTACTACTATCACTTAGCTATTAAGGGTTGTTCGACGTAACTGCTTGGTTCGACGAGGTTGCCCGGATCGTCGTAACTGCTTAATTCGACGAGGTTGTCCGGATCGTCGTAACTGCTCGGTTCGATAAGGTTGCCCGGATCGTCGTAACTGCTCGGTTCAACAAGGTTGTCCGGATCGTCGTAACTGCTTAATTCGACGAGGTTGTCCGGATCGTCGTAACTGCTTGGTTTAACAAGATTGTCCGGATTGTCGTAATTGCTTAATTTAATGAGGTTGCCTTAATTGTCGTAATTGCTTAAGTCGACGAGGTTTTCTGGTTTGACGTAATTGCTTAGTTCGATAAGATTGCTAGGCTAAACGTAGTTGCTTGGTTTAATAATATTGCTTAGCTAAATATAATTACTTAGTTTAATAAGGTTGCTTCGTTTAATGCAATAGCTTTAATAGTTTTAATATCGTTATTTCGACCTTATTAATAAAGCTACTTATAATTGCTTTACTTAGTAATTTTAAAAAAGAAGTATTAAAACTTATATATTATTTAAATAAGGTTAATATAATTAATTTCTGTTTAATACTTAACATAAGGGCTATTAAGCAATATAACCCCTTAAGTTAAGGCTTGTCTTAACTTTTAATCGTAATTCCATTTCCCCTTAGTGGTATACTTGGTTATTGCATTCGGCTGTCATCGATTATTATATTAAGCGCTTCTAGTCCGTGATACCTGGCTCTTACGGAACCCTATGTGATACTAAGGACTCGGTTCGAGTTCTAGAACAGGCCTGGGGCGACGACGGAACAGTGCGACCAGCACACTGATATTACCTTTCAACTGGTGGTGAAGGGGATACAGTTTGTACCGCCGAGAAGGCGACGCGTCCCAGGACGAGATTCGCTAGATGGGATTTTATGTAACCTGTATAGTATAACATCGTAGCCTAGCACGCCCGCATGCCTTAGGGGAGGCCCCGAGGCGCCGCTTTGCAGGGCTTCCGACCTTGATCTTTATTACCAGCAATACTATCAAGTAGTACAAACTGACCTGCAATGAAGCTTGGCAAGATTGACGAGTCCGTTCAGTACTCGGCGCAGGGGTTATCAAGGCGGACATGTGATAGTTGCCGTCGTGAGTAGTAAGTAATGGTGGTGGTGCTAGTGGTGCTAGTGGGTGATTAAGGAACCTGTGCTGTGGGAGGTGGATTAGTAAAGATTAAAATATAGCAAGGTTCTTCTTGACATATGTTTCAGGGGCAGGTTATATACTAGCCGTCGACTTGGTAGGGCGTATGATATAAGGCTCTCTTGAGCACTACTCACTGACCATATCGTCAACTTGACCTGGGTTTATTCCCTCCATCCACTAAGGGGACTTGAGAATAGCTGCGTAGAGCATGCATCGAAGGTTCACAGCAATTCATGGAGAATAACGATCACTGGTAAATGATAGACACCCCAATTTACTCCCGGATATTCCACCCAGGAGATGCTTGTCATCGACTACCCACGTCGCTGTGGCTTTGAGTAACCATCCGTTGTCTTGGCTTAGGGGCTAACCATGCCCTTCGAAAGTCTGCGTCATGCTATTAATTAACCTGGTCTTTGTATTAGAGACGAAATCATTTTATGCTCTACTAGTGATTCAATGTTGGCAACGTATCTTCACTAGCAGTAAGGGAGGGGGGGTGGTTCATTTCTTACCGAAGCATGCCAAATCCAATATGCACATTTTACGCAACGCATTTCCGACATTGAATTGGATTTGACCATGGAACTGTGGTTGAGATTATTCGCATTGAATATTGACTATGAATTGCCAGAGTAGCAAGCAAAAAAAGCTAGGTGGATATCTGATGATGGGATAGGGGAGAAATAGTTCAGTGCAAGCAGGCATACATATTTCCCCCACATCGTCAAAACTCCTCCCTTCCAGTGCTGATGTGGCATCTTGTACAATAACAATGAAATATGTATCTTGTAGCAGGTCCACAAATAATCATCGGTCTGCTCTTAGCTGGAGAGAGCACATAGTCAGCGAACCCATCACTGAAGTCAAAAATAGACTTTGAGATGAAATGATACGCACAGGATCTGCTGCTGCTGTTGCCAATTAAAAGCCAAGTGCAGTTTGGGCAGATACTAGAATGCTGCCGATGCTGAAGGACGTTTGGGTGCCTCTGTGGTCCAGTTGGACGATTTGCGTCGAATTCGGCATAGTGACAGGGGAACTTGTAATCGCCCACTGCGTTGCGTCTAAGCTCTATTGAATGTTGTCCAACAATCCGGTTGGAAAGATGGACAAGTGGTACATTCATGGAGCAATCTCCGGAATAACCTCCTAGGGGGATTCCGATGACGAAGTTCTAGACGAGAGTTCTCTGAATGAGCTACAGCTCGTGGAGATGTTGGACGAGCGGCTGAGCGGCATGCCGCCTTCCTATTCGGCGGCAGCACGCTCGGGACCGCCAGCACCGCCGGGGCCGCCTCGCCAAAGGCCATAGAAGCCATCGCAGTTCTTCCACATCTTGATGGTGCCATCTTCAGAGCCAGTGGCGTAGAGCTTGCCGTCGGGCGAGAAGGCAATAGACCAAACCGGACCGTGATGACCTTTGTGGATATCTATTGCAATTGGTTAGCACCTGGCATACGGCATCGGCATGGCTATAAATAGACAGGTAATACAGTTGACATACCTATCTCGGAATCATCATCCCATCGGTACACCCTGGCCCAAGTGGCAGGGATATCCTCGCCGACCACGAACTTTCTTCCCTTGGGATCCAAGGCGACACTGGCAACCTTGTACTCCATCTTGACGCTCTTGAGCTCATCCATGGCGCGCAACCCGCCCCAGAAGTAAACCGACTTGCCGGCAGCAACGGCCAGAACGGGAAGGCCATCTCCGATATCGGACTCGGATGTGTACTCGGGAGCGAGGGAGGAAAACTCGCAAGAGCCGATTTCACCATCCAGGACCTCCTGCTTGATGACACTCTTGGAAGGCAGGTCGAACCAGCGCAGGGTGTTGTCAGAAGCTGTGATGAGAATGTTGGGATCCTTAGTCCAAACAATAAACTTGATGGAGGCAGTGTGAACACCGACACCGATCTCGAAGGCTGCAGAAGCTGGGATGGTGAACTCGTTGCCGTTCGGGTTTGCGTCACCCTTGGGCTCGGCATCAGCGGCCAAGGGCTTCATCTCGGTGATGTCAAATATGCGCAACTTCTTCTCAAAACCACCAGTAGCGACAAGGTCTGAGTTGTCGGGCGGATAGGCTACGGCTCGGACAATGTGGTTGTGTTGCAGAGTGGCAAGAGGTTCTCCGGTATGGGTATCCCAAATCTTGCTGTTGAAATAGCGCGTTAGCCAATGGAATTGGTGTAATGTAAGGATCATATAGAGTATTCGAATTGGGGGAGTATTGTATATAATATATAGAACATAATACTTACGCAGTGAAATCAGCCGAAGCTGTAGCAGCAGTGGAGGCATCGGGACTGAGTCTGGCCTGCCAAACAGCACCTTTGTGGCCTATGAAGGTGCCAATCCAGTCGCCAGTCTGACCATCACGAAGCATGGGGTTACCATCTACGGGAGCGCAGCGAAGTCAGTACAGGACACCTGTCAAAGTTCGGTTCTTCTTTTCAATCTTACCCTTGCAAGCTGAAATCAGATAGTACGACTCGTCCTTCTCCAGAGGTGAGAAGCTGATGTGAGGGACAGGGCGGGAGTGACCGTGGCATGTCAAGGGGACGTATTGTCTTGGCGCATCGGCAACAGCTTGGGTGGTCTGCGATTGCGAAGCCATGATGGGAAATTCGGGTGTTGTCGGTCGACGGAGAAAGAGGGTGTGTGTGTTCTCGTGGCAGCGCAGGATCTCTGGGGAGAATATGGCAGCTGGTGATGAGATAGGCAGAGACCCGTGACAAAGAAAGGATGATTATGTATGGAATAGCGGCAGTTCTATGCTGGGCAAACCAAAGAATGTTGAATGTTGAATGAATATACAGGCTCAGCCCTAACTCTACTGGGTTCTCTTTTTCGTATGAGGTCGTGACTGAAATCGTAACGGGCGTGGTCGTGATATTCTGTTCTCTTGTTCTGTTGTATTGGGTATTGGGTATTGTGCGCTTGCAAACGTTGGGGTGTTTCGTTGCTAAGATCGTTATCGTGGGTAATTATGCTATAAGGCGCATGCGATTGACCGTGAGGTGAACAATGCAAGTGTAAATAATGATGGGAGGACTGGCCAAGAAGTACCAATGGTGTCAGTTTTGCAGAACAGAAGGGGAGGATAGCGTCACTTCAGTTAACGTAAGGAGCCCAATCCGGATGAAGAAAGTAGGTCCAGAAAATCCAAAGTTGGCGACGTTTCCTCTGCCCGGGTAAGCTTGAATGCGGGAAGTGGAAGTGGAAGTGGAAGTGGAAGTGGAAGTAGAAGTGGGAGTGGGAGTGGGAGTGGGAGTAGAAATGAGAATGGGGATGGGAATGGGAATCGGTTGGAAGAATGGGAGATCAAAATGTCGATGCGATGCGAATGGCTGCAAGTATGAAGTTGAAGTGGTGACCTGGAAGCTACAAGGTCTGAAGGTCTGTCTGCTCCTTGGTCGCAACATAAAACAATACTAAGTACGAAATACAAAGTACTTCATAGCGAAGTATGTATACAGCAACAACTTGAAGCTTGAGGGCCAAGGGGAGGAAGCTCGTGCCACCTCACACTCACCTTAGACCACGGCAGCTGCACGGGTACGTATCGACGCAGAGAAAGGGTGACAGGCTGCTACCGTGGGGCTTATCGCCTAGTGCGGGGCACATCCCTGCTATAGGTATTACACCAGGTATGTAGTACGCAGACTGCTATGTACTACCTCCATACCTAGTAAGTACCTACCTACATACATAGTGGCCTAGCAGCTCAGTAATTCAGTAAAGGAGCTCACCTGCAGTGTTAAAAGTGAACCTTGAAGCCGCTGGAGTCGCTGAGGTTTCAAGCTGGAGCTGCCCCTCTGCCCCTCCATGCACTATACATGTATGTCGACATGTTCCAACGGCATGTATGTGTACGAAGTAGTTACGACGTAACTAATTCTGTCAGCCTGTCAGCCTGTCAGCCTGTCAGCCTGTCATTCTAGAAGGAGCTATTACCTGTAGGTATGCCTCTAAACCACATATGACGCATATCAGGAGTCCAGAGTCCAGAGTCCAGAGTCCGGAGTCCAAACCCAATTCAAGGTTGCTGTGGATGGCCGCTATTGTTACCTACCAACCGCATGTGCCGAACACCTCAACCTACCCAAGCCAAGCAAGCACCAAGCAAGTACCAATGTCAACTACGCAGCATAGCAACGCGACGTAGAACAAACAACAAACAACTAACTACTGCCCAGCATATCACACCAACAGGAACAAAAGGTCACCAGCAGGCCGGCCTGACGGATTCATCTCAGAAGAGTCACCAAGCTGGCTCGGAAAAACCCTACTGGTTTCTATACTGGTTTCTACCACTCCCATTTCCCATCCTACCCACCATGTCCGGCCAACCCGGCTTCAAGCTATCGGCGCAGCTGGCCGGCCACGATGCCGACGTCCGCGACGTCCTCTTCCCTTCTCCCGATCTCGTCCTCTCCGCATCCCGAGACCACACTGTAAGAGCGTGGAAGTTGACCTCTACCTCGCCGCCCACCTTCGAAGCCTCCATCACGAACCAGGGCTCCGAGTTTATCAACAGTCTCACATACCTCCCGCCTTCCTCCGAGTTTCCCCAGGGCCTTGTCGTCTCTGCTGGCACTGATTCCATCATCGATGTCCGGACATCTGCCGCCACCCCTGCCGACAATGCCGAGCGCCTCTTGATCGGCCACTCGCGCAATGTCTGCGCCTTGGCTGTCTTGCCTGGCAACCAGCATATCGTCTCTGGAAGCTGGGACAACAGTGCCCGGATATGGAGTGTGGCCAAGTGGGAAACTGAAGTGGTTCTGGCTGACCATGACGGCGCGGTTTGGGATGTTCTACCACTAGATGGGAACACAGTGGTGACCGGCTGTGCCGACAAGAACATTCGCATCTTTGATCTCCGCAAGGCTGTTGACGGCAAGGTAGAGCCGCGATCGACTATATACACTCCCGACATCGTTCGAGCCCTCTGCCAGGTTCCACCGGGTCACCCCAGCGGGGCTGAGATCGCCAGTGCCAGCAACGATGGAGTCATCCGGTTATGGAAGTTGACAGGTCAGCAAGTAGGCGAGCTTCGTGGTCACGAGAGCTTCATCTATTCCCTCGCCGCGCTACCTACAGGCGAGCTAGTCAGTTCCGGAGAAGACCGGACCGTGCGGATATGGAGAGGGTTTGACTGCATTCAAACCATCACACACCCTGCCATCTCTGTTTGGAGTGTGGCTTCCTGCCCCGCCAACGGAGATATCGTATCCGGCTCTAGCGATGGTGTCATTCGTGTGTTCTCGCAGAGTCCCGACCGTGCCGCAAGCCCCGACACTCTAGCACAATTTGATGAGGCAGTCAAGGCATCGGCCATACCTCAGCAGCAGGTCGGAAGCATTAACAAGGAGAAGCTGCCCGGCCCTGAGTTCCTTCAGACCAAGTCCGGCACCAAGGAGGGTCAGGTGCAGATGATCAAGGAAGACAATGGCTCGATTACTGCTCACCAGTGGTCTATGGGTCAACAACAATGGGTCAACGTTGGCACAGTTGTAGATTCCGGGGCCAGTAGCGGGAAGAAGGTTGATTACAACGGTCAGTCGTGGGACTATGTCTTCGATGTGGCCATCGAGGAAGGTCAGCCTTCTTTGAAACTACCTTTCAACCTTTCCGAAAACCCCTATGACCGAGCCACCAAGTTCCTCAACGACAATGAGCTCCCCATAACCTATCTGGACCAAGTTGCGCAGTTTATCGTGTCGAATACGCAGGGGGCCACTCTTGGCCAGACATCTGACTCCGGCGGTCCCGACCCCTATGGCACTGAATCGCGGTACCGTCCCGGCGAGGAAGCCAGCTCTGCGAAGGTCAAAGTAATCCCGCAGCGCGACTATCTGGATATCACCGCTGCGAAATATGAGCGTAAGTCTCTCTATCTAATCATCACAACAGTCACACAAGAAGATCAAGCCTCGGACCACTCAACCTGAACTTTCGAACTAACAAAAAGCTCCAAATTATAGCTATCTTCAAGAAGATCCTCGCCGTGAACTCGGCCCTCGTCGCCGCCGGCCGGAAAGACTACAGCTTGAATCCCTCTGCTGTAGACGCCCTCGCCGTGCTGCGCCAGACGCTCGAAGCGGGCAAGCCGGCCACGGACGAGACCACCATCCGCATCGTAGTTATGATGTGCACGGAGTGGGACTACGCCGACCGCCTCGCGCCCCTGGACCTACTCCGGTGCATATCCCCAAGCCCCGCCGTCGCCAAGTTCCGCACCCCGAGCGGCGGGAGCATCGTCCAAGTCGCCGTGTCGGGCGCCTTGGACGGCGTCCCCGCCGGCAGCAGCGGCCCTAACGAGCACATGGCCATGATGGCCGCGCGCGCCATCGCCAACCTATTCAAGTCGCCGCTCGGGCGCAAGCTCTTCACCACACCGCAGAAAGCCGACGGTGTTGACGCCGCGCTATCCTTCTTCGAGCGCGTCCTCGGCGCCGGCCCGGGGGGCCACGGACAGGGCGGCCCTATTGGCCCGTTCAACCGCAACCTGCTGGTGGCGCTCACGACCGCCATGCTCAATGTGGCGGTGCTCCCCTCGCAGCAGAGCGGCGCCATCGCGCGCGACGCGCAGATCCGGCTCCTGGACGCGTTGGCGCGTGTCCTGGGAAATAGCAAGCAGAACGACGCCGAGGTGTTGTTCCGCGCCCTCGTCGCTACCGGCACGTTGATTACGGTTGTGGGGGCGGGCGCCCCTGAGGCTAGGAGCCTAGAGGGGCTCATAAGAGCGGCGGGCGATAGGGTCGATCGTAATGGGGGAGATGAGAGGGTTAAGGGTGTTGTGGGAGAGTGCTTGACGCTGTTGCGATAGGGATGGGAAGGGGTTGGGTGACTGATAATTGATTGAGCAAATAGGCATGCATACACTCTACTTTGACCACGACTACTACTGCTGCATTTGCGCATGGCATGGCTTGCGGAGATATCCTACCCATAGAAGACAAGAACCAAAAGAAACGAAGAGTAATGAGTATATGTTCATGACCGATCCCATCATCTGTCCTTCTTCCCAGATACCCCAAAGCTGGGCTCGATGGAGAATAATTACCGTCTGTATCTGCCCATATGTGTATAAATCCGGACTACATCAAGCTACATGGCTATGTGAGGTGGTTAAACCTCCATCCAAGATATCATTCTACTATTGATTACTTTTTCACGCGGAAGGGCAAAGGACAACCACCTCCCTTTCATCCATACTATACATGCCTACATAGAAGTAACTCTGGCATCTATCTAGAGTATATGGACAGAGATCGTATCAAGGAACTCACCTCTTTACACACAAGTCGTGTCCCTTTATCGCAGAAATTAAAAGGATGGGCAAGATACGGGGGGGGATTCGAGAATCCGTATTGACTTCATATTTATGCGTTCACCAACTGCTATTACTAGCACTGCCTATATCAGTCTCGCCCATGTCTCAAGTATGGAAGCGTGTGAATTATACCTAAGTTGGCAAGCTTGACAAAGCCTGTGCAATGTAACTAGATCAGCGAGATATCGAATGGACAGCAATCTCACTTACCTCCCGACCTACCTCGTTTCCGATTCAAGCGAAGTGCCGGTTTGTAGTCAAGTTGCAGCTACCGCCGGCGTTGTTGCGTAATTAGCTACCGGGTTTCCGTAAAACGTGATGGGGCTGACTTGTGTGACAGCTTGCTAAGACGGGTCCTGCTGGGCGCTACGCCGCCCCTTACCCTTCAACCGGAGACAAGAAGGGGCTCATATGCCCCAAAGGAGGAGAGGGACATAGTAAAGACAGAGCCAATTAGCCTACGGGGTTATGTGGCCATATATGGGCCCCAGTTACGTAGCCTATGTATGTCAGATGCGGATCAAGATCTATTACTAAAAAATCCAGACACGAAGACCCCTTCATATCACAGTTAGTAGCTCGTAACAAACAGGTAGGCCAGGAGCATCGAAATGGGAGAGGATATCACGTCTCTGTCGTCTGGACAAGGATATCGGTATGGTTGAATGAACTGGCCTTGATAATTATCCTACTACTTCGTAGGCACTTGCTTAGTCGACAAGAAGTCCAGTATTCTTGATTACGGGAAAACCCGTTTTCTTCATTCATGCATTTCCGTAGAAATAAGCCGCGATATGGTATGATGAACAACGACAAAAAAGGGATACAAACAACAAGCTGAGCTGGTTCAAGCTTCGATCTCCAATCCCCCAAACTCCGACATACGCCTGATACGCCTCTGGCTCCCAATGACCTAATTGGCCAGGCAAAAACAAAATATTAATTTGTACAAGGGAAAGGTAGGATATATCCGATCACGGCTAACGTCACTGCCTCAGCATTGCACCACCGCCGGATTTTGGTCCCTCCGCGGGAAAGACACCCTTCCTTAAGACATCGCCTTCGGCGGAACGGGATCAAGTTCGAGCCCCCGTGCCGACCTCAAACTCAACTGGCTAACTGCCGGAAGCTTTCACAGAAGTAGCAACAGACCACCCGCTACGGCCAACAAGTAGTAACCGACACTACTGCTGCTGCTCTTCCGCCAGATGCTCGCGGCGGTACTGACGGTCGCGTTGGCCGTGTCGCCTACCGCCTTGGTCGTGATGGTGTAGATCTCGGCGAAGCCCAGGTCGGTGCTGTTGAAGCAGTTGTCCTTGTTGACCTCGGGGATTTTGGGGTCGCCGGGCTCAGCGAACTCGATATCGACGCACTAAATGGAAAGAAAGAAGAGGAAGTTAGCGGGGAGATATGTTTTTTGGTTTGAAATGGAGACCGGAAACATAAGAAAAACACACGTACCGAGAACAGCGAGGCGCCGTGGGCAGCCAGCTCGACGACCTGGATAGTGGCGAGGTCGCCGGCCTTGACGACGGTGTCGGTGGGCAGCGGCACCTGCGGCAGGCAGATGGTGCCCGGGTAGGGGTTCTTGGAGGGGCCGAGCAGCTGGAAGGGCGCCACCATCGGGTTGGACATGTTCATGGGCCCGTTGTCCGGGCCGTCGGTGCCGAAGCCCAGGTTCACGTACAGGAACGCCGTCTGGTGGCCCTGGAACCAGCCCGGCTGGAAGGCGATCGCGCCTCCCGTCGTCGGCCAGTACGTCCGGTTCGTTGTTGTGCCCATTCCGCCGCCTGGTAGTGGAGAGCGAGTTAGTCAAGGTCATAGCGGACAGTGTAGAGAGAGAGCAGTCGTTGCTCTCCGATGCCAGGGGGACAGAGACGAGCATGTCGGGACAAACTCACAAGGATACATCCACTGCATGCCATATGGGAAGGTGTCGTTCGTGATCAGGTTGTCTCCCCGCCAGCCGGGATATGTGATGATGGTATGCGCCGCTGCCAGTGTTGACAGGGCTACTGTTAAGATTATTGATGAGAGCATTTTGCTGGTGTATATGTGTGTGCGAGTCTGGATTGGAACAGATGCTGTCGCCGGTGCCAACTTTCGAAGCTTGAGATGGATAGGTGCACACCCAATGCTCCGGCTGGACTGAATTGTCGATTCGATATACGAGTTCTTCCTTCTACTTCCGCTCTTTTCTCAGCTCTGAACGCTTCTTCCCTTTGGAGCAGGCGCTTTCTCCGCGACTAGGTTAAATCTCCAACTGAATGTCCAACTGCGGCGCTGCTTGAGCCAAGAGTTTTCTTTTCAGACTGCACCGCTCGTATATGATGGACCTTGTTGGCGGATTCGATGCCGCACGCACTTTCACCGTCTCGCTATGTTGAGGAAGGACGAATGGGATTGGCCGACACAATGCTTCGCAATGTATAAGACATATATTATTCACATAGAATTAGACCTCGAAGGATACCGACAAATATGACTAGAGGCTAGAATCTGAGAATGATTATTTTCAGACCGGCGAATATAATGCTTTCAACACAGCAACAGAAGGAGAGAGAGAGAAAGGCGCAAGAGGGTTACAGGGCGGGAGCAGCCATGCTAACTATTAGTATGGCATGGAATGGCCGTCTATATTAGCGACAACCCGGCCAACCGACCAATGAGTGACTTGACTTGCATGCATAGCCAATCATGGTCACTTCACTTTCTCGATCCCCAGCGGCCGCGAGGCAGAGGAAAGGGCTCGCATGGCCCAGCCAATATCGACCTTCTTGACCTTCTTCTCCCCGCTCCTCCATTCAGCATCGCATCCCGACCAGGGGGGAGGCGGCCAGGGGGGGACAAGGACATGGGGGCTGGTAGTGGTAGTGGTGGTAGTGGTGGTAGTGGTGGTAGTGGTGGTAGTGGTCAATATGGCTGTAGTTATGGGCGGCTGTTTAGTTCTCTGGACCCAGCGGACCAGTGAGAATGGCTGGATGATGTGCGCGAGGTGCGCGAGATGCAGCCGATTGGGGCCCGTCTCCTGCAGCCCACCCCGGGGGCCCCCTGTCGATTCGATCTGCAAAGCCAATCACAGGTCACGATGCAGGTCCAGCGAGTCGCTCTTTCGATGTGCCAACATTGGTGATTTGCCGACGCGCAGCCAATGGCAGCGAAGCAACGGAGTCTTCAGGTCCCGGGGTCCTTATTGACCCTTATTGGTCCTCATTGGTCCTTATTGGTCCTTATTGGTGGCACGGCATATGGGGGAATGGGGGATGTTGGGGGGCCACAAGCAAATTGCTGCCAAAGACCAAGAAAACCTCCAAGGCGCAGAAAGAAGTGACAGGGTTGACGACGTTGTTAAGCGCCGAGGATTCACACTATCCCACTATCCCACTGACTATCCCACTAGGTGCTGCCACTTCCGCTGCTAGAGCCACCGCAAGCCGCCAATCTGGCCGCTTGAACGGGAACCAAGATTCTGACCCCATTCCGGATCTGGGATGGACAGGCCGGGGTTTGGTCTATCGGGAACGACGGGAAGGAATGAAGACAGACGCATGCATACATAGTATGTGCCTACTCAGTACCTACTGTATGTGAATGAAGCTCTCGAGGCCTGGCAGGTCGCAGGTCGCAGGTCACAGGTCGCAGGTCACAGACTGGCCGCAGCCACGCAGAAGTGCGCTTCGATTACTGGAGTTACTTGTTGATTGGGGGCTAGCTCGTTAGTTGACATACTTGAAACGATGCTTCGTACGATGTGAGTAGATAAAGGGACACTCGATCCCATCGGACGGCGCCGTTGTCATTAACAGGCGGTCACTTCATGATATTACTAGGTACCACGTGCAAGGGCGATGCAGATGTGCCGGTGTGCCGCAATTAGAATAACCATCGATCGCATCTCCATACGAAACCGAGGTTCAAGTGAGGCAAAGCGATCACTACATAGTACTGCGGTGCGATGACACTGCTCTGATGACCGGCTAGTAGCAGTAGTAGGTAGACTGAGTAGAGCATCCCGTACCCAACTAGAGACGAACGACCATGCGATCGATGTGTGTGGCCCCGAGAGAAGCGAGGAACCAACTGCATTATGTTTGCATGGCCCCAAATGCCTCGGGCCGTATCTAAACATGATGGAGGCTGCACTGCATGCCTGGGTTCAGCTCGTTGACTGACTGTATGCACACAGTTCCTCCAGTTTGGGGGCCGTTCATGCAGCCTTCGAGTGAGAGCCGATAGCCTGGCCGAGAAATTCAGAGACTGTTCCTCCGGTCTGTTTCGCGAAGCTTGCATTCGGGGAACTTGCGAATGCGTACAGTGATACGGAGACTGGTAGAATATGGTCTCGCGATCTCGTGCTATGTTATGTTCTCCAGTCCGTTGCCGTAAAGACCGACTGTTCTGTTCGCATGCCTAATTCCGGACAGTTGGGCGATTGATTAAATAGCACTATCGGCATTGCACAGCTTGCCAGCTTTGCTCGACGTTGCAGTAGAAACGACCAAATAACGCATCGAGGCTAGGGGGGTTTCTACGTCATACGAGGCATTCCATTAATAGAAACACTTTGGGTGACATTGTGACTGCAAATGCAACACACCACACAGCAACGGCAGAATTGAAGATTAGAAATGAATCGAGCAATGAGCGGCAGAAGAGGAGATGCGCAGCCTAGCCTCAGCCCCGACGATTTGTCGAGCATGCCTCATGTCCTGAGGTAGGTATGATAGTTCCTGGGTTATGGTGATCATGAACGGAGATGGCCTCAATTGCGAAAAGACAAAAGCAGAGGCAGGGGAATAGAGAGTCGTGATTATGAATACAAAAGGTAGAATGCAATAACTGAGGTAAGCAATTCTAAGGTTAGCTGGACCCGCTGAAAACTCAAGACCCCGAGGTCTTCAAAGTTGCAAATACAGCCAAAATACAACTGAAATACAGCCCTAGAGCCATCCAGACTCTCAGGTCAGGGGTCAGGTACCATAGGAAGCGACGCATCGGAGCTCCTAGTCAGGTTGGCGCTTTTAGTCCGGGAAAGCCAGAATCTTTTTAAAAAGGACCTCGGCTTCCCAGGCGACAAATGCAACATCCCACGAACCACAACGGTGAACTGCTGAACTAGATCATCGCCGATCATGGCAGCTAGCGATGTCCAGTTGCCACAACCGCAGCCGGGGCCAGGGCCGGGGCCGGGGTCATGTCCGCCGCAACAGGACGAGTGGACTCAAGTCCGCCGAAAGCCCCGTCGTAAAGCGGCGGCGGGCAAATCCCAGCAGCAGCAGCGCAAGACACCCGCGCCGCCGTCTCATCAGCCGCCAGGTGCAGGTGCCGCTCCTGCCGTGATAATGATGAGAGCGGACAGTACGGCACATCTATCCGCATCAGACATACAAAGAGACTACGACCGGTTCGAGAAAAGCCAGTGGCAAGGATCGAGCTGCCAACGCCGGCTCAAGGATCTCATCCTGCAGCAGCTACAGGCATCGAGCTCAAACCCACCGCCCAGAGTAAACCAGGCCGTATGCCTCGGGATCGGCTCATTCGACCCCGAAGATGGCGCGTGGGAAGTCAAGCGGAGAGCACATATCCAGCTAGCCGCCTTCCTGTCCATCATCGCCGACCTCCAGCAGCATCAACAGGATCCTGATCACGATCATGATCAGCAGGAAAGCAGCGAACGGCCTCCTCTTGCGATCCGCTGCTTCTTCCAGGAGCCCCTCTTCACACCGGCCGACAAGGAGTTCGTCAAAGGCCTCGGGCATGAGGTGGTAGACTCCCCCGCGGGATTTGCGAAGGTTGATCGGGAAACCCTTGTCTTTGGCGTTCACCTCTATCGAGATATCTACAACCAAGCGATATCCAAATGTGTGCCGGCTGTCTTCATTGGCACCGGCCTTGATATCTGGGAAGGGTAAGCTTCGCATCTCCACGTCCATGTCCGTACACATATCTCCAATCCCGTCTAGACTATCGTATCCCTCTGAATTGCTATGTTTTGAGCTAAACGTTATTGTCGCCAATAGCTATCATGGCAGCGGGGGACTAGACTGGGTGAAGATGGAGGAACTCGATCGGCAATGCGATAGAGTTCCGTTTCCCGAAGACGAGGGTTTCACTACCTTCTCGAGCACCAGCATCCACTGGCGGAACACCTGAGGAACCTGCATCACCATGGCATGGCGTTCGCCGTGATGTAACGTGCCTCAGCCAGGGCAAAGTGCCCAGGCAAAACCAACCCGTCCAGCAATGCAATCGGTAGGACCGGAAACTAGGTGTCTACCTACTTGCACATTTGGATCACTCGAGCCATCATGTCCTAAGTGCGAAGGTCGGGCCTTTGGCACTGATCTTCACGAATCAAACACCGCGATTGGCGCGGCGACTTCGGTAGTATTTCTTACTATCACGGCGGTCTTGTTTGGGATTATATTCAGAGCATATTGCGATCGAGAGCAGGACACACCATCACCGGGACCTACTGGGTAATAGCACCAGGGGCATGTCCTTGCTTCCCGATCACCAAGTACACTACAGTACACTATACCAGCAGCAATACGACCTAAAATGGTCGCGTGTTGGACAGGATACGGCAAATAGGAAACGCCCAACGACTACAAACACGCAATCCATTCATCCCCCCACCCAGGCCAAATTTAAAAACCAGTCTCTACTCATGTAGCTAGAATGTGGGACATTCAAGCGAAGAGTAGCAAAGCCTTCAAAACCTGCAAATTGTCATTCCTCGCCTCGTTCACCGCCGCGGCCCCTCAGCGAGCTATCTAAACAACTCTCGCATTGCGCCGCACCGGAATTCAAGATCGGTCGAACGAGAGCGTGAAGTCGGCAGGGTACAGAATGATGATGGGGTCATAGCTATGGATGGTCGGTGAAGAGAAGCCACTTCGTGTGTCTAGCAACGATTATATACATTTTGCTTGTCACGATTCAAGGCCGATCTGATAAAAGACTGCAGTGGTTAGCCCTTCAGTAACCAAGGAATGATGAAAGGGGGCACTATGCCTACTCCTTGGCTAGGTAGTTATATTTAAGGGTCTTTCGAACTCCTTAGCATTCTTTCGTGTGAACCATTATGCCTATATGTCACATCATTTAGACATAGTAGGACGTAGCAATATCGAAGCCTGGAAGGTGTGTAAACTAGGTATTGAATTTCAACGTGGTGCCTACTTTCCCTTACTCCCTTACGCCACGCCTACGATTTGACCAAGCGGCCACGAACATAAACCTGTTCGATATTGCGGTCATCGCCGGTCATGATAAACTTCTCAAAGATGGTGTTCAGCGAGTCCTCCTCCTCGATCATCGTCATGACACTGCCGCCGCCAGCCCTATCCGCCGCATTGATCACAAGCGCATCGAACTCCTTGCCGACCTGAAAAGTCCCGACCTTCTCCTCCAGACCGCAGACCTGCGCGCCGCCCAGCGTGGCGAGGTAAAACAGCTCTGCGATCGTCAGCCCCCTGTCCTCCCCCTCGCTCGCCACCTCGCGCGTATTCGACGCCACCAGGGCCTGGCGCGCCGCATCCAGCAGACTGCTCGAGAACCCGCCGCCGCTATCGGTGCCGAGCCCGACCTTGACGCCGGCCCGCAGAAGCGCGCGCACGGGCGCCGCCATGAACCCGCCGCCGACCGTCATGTTCGCCACGGGGCAGTGTGCCACGCCGCACCCGAGCGCCGCCACCTGCTGCACCTCCCTCTCGCTCATGTAGCAGCAGTGGGCGAGGATCGACCGCGGCGACAGCAACCCGAAATGCTCGTACAGGTCGATCTCGCTGCCGAAGGCGGGGAACAGGCGCCGCGTGAACTCCATCTCGCTACGCGCCTCGTTGACGTGGGTCTGGATGGCCAGGTCGGGCCGGCGCCGCGCGATGGCGCCCAGGCCCGCCAGCAGCGCGTCGGAGCACGAGATGGCGAACCGCGGCGTCAGCACGTAGCGCACCAGGCGGCCAGCCGGGTCGATGCGCTCCACGTGCGCGAGGCAGGCCTCGGTGTCGCGCAGCGAGGCCTCGGGAGACGCCTCCACGTACGACGGCGGGGCGTGCCGGTCCATGTTGCACTTGCCCACGAGGGCGCGCTGGCCCTTGGCCAGGCACAGGTCCGCGAGGATCTGGGTCGCCTCCGCGTGCAGCGAGCCGTAGTACGCCGCGGTCGTGATGCCCTGGCGCAGGAAGCTGTCCACGCACCGCGAGTAGATGCGTTGCGCGTGGGCCGGGTCGGCGAAGCGCGCTTCGTTGGGAAAGGTCACCGTGGAGAGCCAGTCGAGGATCTGCATGCTTTGGCCTAGGCCGCGCTGTGTGTGGTTGTGGTGCAATTGCTGTTAGCAGGGAAATGATGACATGCGTGCGCCCCCTCCCCCCTCCCTCCTCTTTGTCTTTCACCCGGGGTTGCAAGCCAGCCAGCTAGCCATTCTGTTATTCTGCGACCACCGAGGTTTTGGTGCTTTGATAATGCCAGAATGCTAGATGCCAGGATGCCAGATAGACAGACACGCGACCCCCTGCTCTGCTCAGCCGATAGCTTGACTTACCTGAGCGTATTGCGGGGCATGATTATGCGTATCGACGAAGCCGGGGATCAGGAACTCGGTGCGCTCGAGATACCGGGTCTTGGCACCGCCGTCAGCGTCATCGAGCCCGAGAGAGCGGAGAAGCGCGGGGACATCTTCGCGGGGGACGTTCTCATCTAGACGGATAATACGACCGTCGTTGGGGTCTACGACGAGGACGGCGTTCTCTAGTATGGTGAGCTCGTCTAGTACCTTGGAGTGGATTAGGGTGCCGTGGAAGACAAGTTGAGCTTGTGGTGCCGTCGTCATCGTGTCATTCTACGGGGCAGTCGGGAGGTTTACATGCGGTTTGCGGATTTTGTGGAATGGGATGATGTTCGCTCTTTGGGTTTGACTTTTGTCTTTGGATGTTAAATTTAAGATATCCATGTTGACTCGATAAACTGAAGGTTCGAAATCACTGCTCAAGTGCGACATCGGCATTAACTAGCCGGATATCTCTTGAAGTACACATACTCGTCGACTGCTTATCTACCTCGTTGTGAGATGCACAGCCAATCCGGGTAGCTTTTGTCAATGCAACCTTTTGAAAGTCGGTGATAGAGAAATCATCAATTTTGATACACCAGATCTAGTCTATCTCTCCTATGCCGACATGCAAGGTCATATTCAGCGGCCTATACCCTATTCATTTACCATGTCGCGAGGCGTCGTAAGGTTTATCCGGTCACAGAATTGTGTTTCAAGTACTACACCCCTTTGCTTACGCCTCCGTGGACTTCCTCGGCACCGTGCCTTCGTCGTGGTGGCCGACCACCTTCTCAACGGCGTTGACAGCCTCGTCGGCCAGGGCCTTGTCCTCGAACACTGTTGTTGGGTAGGGAAGACGTTAGCGATCTGATCTAATAAAGGAGAAAAGGTATATAAAGAAGCAAGTAGGCGCAGCAACAACAGCAGCATCCGGCTTTCCAGGCGGGATGTGGACATACAGAAGGCCAATTCTTCCAGCGTCCGGCCGAACGTCTCGGGGAACATGAAGTAGACGAAAGCGATCTCGTACGCCAGGAAGCAGCAGTACGAGATGAGATACTTCCAGCCGGCGTTCTCGAGGCCGATAGGGTTAACGAAAGTCGTAAAGAAACCGGCCAGGCGGCCGAAGAGCTGGAAGATTGCGATGCCGTGAGAACGCTCAGCGAAGGGCCAGACCTCCACCATGTAGGCTGAGAAGAAATTGAGTTAGCATGGTGTACTTCGGTGCTTCGATTTCGACGTTAAAGGGATGGGAGCTTACTGTAACTCAACGCGTTGTAGCCGAGGTTGTAAGCCGGCGCGTACGCAAAGATGAAGAAGATGACGGCGCCGTTGGCCGCCTGGTTTGGCACGCCCATGTCCCTTGCCTTCATGGCCTGCTGCATGCAGATGGTCCAGAAAACGTAGACGGCCAACGAGGATATGGTGCAGGCCAGGTACATATGGCGGCGCTTGAAGCGGAGGACGAGCAGCGAGGCGATGGTGCCGCACACGAGGTTCCAGCACGCCAGCGCCACGTTGATCTGCTGCTTGAAGACCGACTCGTGCTTGCCGATCATCTCCAGCAGGTCGCCCAGGAAGTACGAGATGAGCGTGTTGCCCGACCACTGCGTGAACAGGCCCAGCATGCAGCTGATGAGCGCCCGGCGCCGCATCCCAGAGGTCTTCATCGTGTCCTTCCACGACACGTTCGAGTGCTGCATTTCCAGCTCAATCGTCGTCTTCATCTGCGTGTACTCAGCCTTGACGAACTCCGACTCGCGATCCCCCTCGGCGTGGTACTTGACTAGCATCTCGAAGGCCTCGTCGCCCCGGTCCTTGGTCAGGAGCCAGCGAGGACTTTCCGGGATGAAGCTTCACAGGTCTGTTAGTCCGATTTTCTATGAGCGCGCTTTCACTCTCTCTCTTTCTCCTTTGGTGTGTCCATGTTATGCGGAGTTAGACAGGACCTACAAGACAAACGTTATCTGGATCAATGATGGCACCATCTGAAGCCAGGAGGGGATTTGCCAGCCGAGGTTGCTAGGGATGTTGTTCGTCCCGAAGCATATGGCGGCGGCGAGGATCTGCCCCACGAAGTACGAGACATTGAAGAGAGACGTGAGGACGGGGCGTTCCTTGGGATACGACAGTTCACCGATAAGAGAGGACGCGGACACGATACATGTTGGGATTCCGAATCCGAGAATAAGTCGCGCCACGATATACATAGCAACTGTCGTGAACCCCTACCATGTTAATGATGTTCCGGTTTCGACGATGGGGGGCGGAATGGCGCTTTGTATGTGGGAAATAACATGACGTACCATTGACAGAAAGCCCCTGGATTAGGGCCCCGATTACCATGATGACAGACCCCCCGAATATCGACCATCGTCGTCCGAACTTGTCATTCACAATACCGATAAACGGCAGTGAGAAGATAGCCCCGAGGGAGTATGCAGCTGCGATAATCCCCTTCAGTCCGCCTTGAGGGTTGCCAAAAACTATTCATTCATCGTACCATATCGTGGTCAGCCAATTAAATCAATTTCTAGCCAGTGGAGAGGTAGATAGGCCAGCGGAGGGAGATTGGGGTTGGGATGTGCCTTACAGTCGATCCAAGACGGCACGATCTGGAGGGCGTTGATCAGTTGTGAATCGAACCCGGACGTCAGCTCGATACCCATACACGTCGGGAACAACATCATGTAGAGGAATCGCAGGTTGGGCTTCCTCCACCATGGTACTTTGTCATCCTTCAGCAGGCGAGAAACGACGGGGTCAGATGCCCCCGTTCCTGCCTTGTGTGCGCCCTTCTTCGGCTCGGCCATGGTGCACCAATGTTGTTGTTTGTGACCCAAAGTACGGCGTGTTGTCTTGTCCGCGGTATTCTCTCTAGCGAAGGAATTTGGGCAGCAGGTATTGAGAGACAGGGGAAGAAAGAGAAGAGCTAGACTCGAAACTGGGGAACAGCCTGAGGGTATCGACGGTTTTCAATTGTTCCCTCCTCTTCTTCCCGCGGCGTAGTGGAACACCAGCTCGCGCACCGGGTAATATATGCATGCCTGATCTCAGGCTCAATGGTACGTCCAGACCCTTCGGAGGCCATTGGACCGCCGACCACAGCTCGTTACCCCGGCCACCCATTGGGGGGGACTTAGAGTAGACGCAGTGGACGCAGCGAGCGAGCGACTCGACCCCAGTCTGGGGAACAGAACCTGCGGGGCCACGTTCCCGACGTTCCATCGGTTGGCGCCCTCATTTGGGGAAGGGCCTTCTGGAATATATTGCCGCCCATGGGGAAGTTCTCACCCTACCCCGTCACCTTGTGTAGCTGTACTCCTCAAAGGCCCGATGTAGCTTGGCGTCAGCTTGAAGGCTCGCTACCATCGCCAAGCTCAGGGCCGTCGTAGGGACATGTTGTACGTACTTGGTGTATTATATTGGCCTGCCTCACTATTCTGCCAAGGTCGGAAATGGCAGGCGGGGTTGGACACGGTTAGATGCGAGATCAATAAGTACAAGGTAGAAACAATGACAAAAAATACACCAATCACCATGCTTCGCAAGCCGGCACAGGCTCGGCGGGTCAGCGCCGCCAAGCCGGAATTGAGGGAAGCTTCGCCGTTACATGTCCAACGTCTGTCTCTCATTGCTGCCCTTGAATGGAAGTCCCTGTAGTTAAGTCCCCATGTAATGCCACCTCGCTTGGATCTAGATCTAGAGCCGCAACATTCATTAGTGGGACGTTGCTACACGCCGTCGAACTGAACGTACCATTATCATTACTACCAATTACAGGGTAACGATGTGTTGAGGGTGACATACCGTGGGGCACGCTGATAGTTGCTGGCGATAAGAATATCGCCGAAATATATATGGTCATGCTTTCATCGTTCGATCGTCTATCGGCCAACTTTCCTCTTCGGCGTCACAATAACTCGGGAGCGGTTCTCGGCTTGAGCCGCTATTGGACACTGCAACCCAGTGAGTATTGACTTCGCGTATCAATGACACATACCTCCCAAATACGCAGTGATAATGTCCAGCCGGGTGGCATACATAGATGTCACATCTCAGGCAGTGGAAACAACGGAAATATAAATATATGAAGCATACCCAGTCCGTCGCGATCTAGTACTCTAACACGTATGTTATATATAACTGGCCGAACAAACTACGATGGTTGTCTTCCCCTACGACCTGGTGAATTCCGTGGAGTTGAGGAAAAACTGGTCTCGAGGTTTACGTCCACATAGGTGTCCACTAACATGGAAAAGGTGTTCTAACCTTCTCTCTCAGTCTGACTATATGCCATGGCTTATACATCTGCTTCGACTGGCTCTCTGTATTCTTAGAACAGGATACGTAGGCTTGGGGGAGGGGCGTTGTTGAAAAGGGAAAGGGTGAGCCGTGACTGATCATAGAATCGTGTAAAGCAATAATGCTCGACGAATGCCACTGGCTCCTAGCTAAAGAAAAGCCCGATGATATTTGGCGTTACTGCTGTCGGCCGCCCAACAAGATATCTGGTTTGGCCCAACTCAAACTCGGCTCCTTGTGGTATCCTTTCTTCTGGCTCAGGTAGTAGCATACGTAACAATATTTGATCTGGGTTAGCCAGCTGGTCGGTCCTATTGCATAGCTCGTGGTTGCATTGCCCGAAAGAAGCTGGTATTTGGGCCTCTGTTTAGTTACACATATTAGCCCGAATGAACAACGTAAGAATATAGGATGCGTGTGGATCTGGTCTGCAGCTAGTCCTGGTGTTGATACCTTATTATATATTCTACAGATATGCTCTATCATGCGGTATTATCCTGTAGTTGACTGGATATCTGAGATCATCTCGAGGCTCCGCTTCCTTTCACAACTTGGGCATCGGTCTTAGTGCTCCAAGCTAGCCAATAGCACCCATGGAGTCGCTGTTATAAACGGCCATATAGCATTTCTCCGTTAAAGGCAAGGCGTAAACCATAGTCTCCGTGATTGCGTGAGACTCGAGGCCACTCACTGCTGCAATAAACCCTATGATGCAGCTACCCGGCTTCGGAACCCAGACAGAAGAGAAGTGTAGGATATCATATACCTATTACCTCTAGCATAAAGCAGGATGTAAGCCCATAGCTATATCCAGGGGTGAAACGCGCTTGCAATCGGCCGTGGCTAGGTAGTTAGCCCCTGAAATCCTGTGATCGAAGCTACGATATCGTTTGAGTTCATCAAGGGCTAGTAATTTTACAATTACGACAAGTCGTCTGTGAATCGTATATACCGGTGATTGGCTGATGCTCATTGTTTCAATTGTTGGTATTGGTGGTGTTGGTGAAAGTACTGAAATTTTGCTTGTTGCTTATTTTGTCTCCCTGCGCCTCTCCATTCCCAGATCTGATATTACATTCACAGCAAGGTTACTTGCAACATAACCGAATGACTTATATCCTCTATCTAGTGACCCACAACCCAATCATACAATGTGCTCTTGTGGACAGCCCATAACAGTTTTCCGCCAAGAATTACGTGTGCTCAAAAGAACGCATCGTGTTCGGTACGGGACAAAACATCGTGCTCGGTACGGGACAAAAACCAAACAGAACCCCCCCTTTCGCTGCAACGAAACGCTCGAGTATATCAGGGTACATCAGGGTACATCAGGGTATCGCGAACTTCCAACTCTGGCCTCATGTCCTTAAGTGGTGGTGGGACCTGTCTTCGTCGTCCCCACTATCCTGGTTCTCAACCTTGACGATGTCGCTGGATCTGTCGCTATCCTCCTGAACCGAACCGGCATCAGAAATCTTGCTGCCGCCACTTCCAAGAACCTCACGCATGATCTTCCTGCCCTCATCCATCTCCCCGTTCATGGCCCCGCAACTCATGCACTTCCAGCGTCCCAGCTCGGCTAGGCTCTTAACTCCGGGCGGTGCCTGGCCGTTGACCAGCCGGCAGCTCTTGCAGATGAGTACGATGCGGTTCTTGGGCGCCGTCTCGTCCTCGCCCAGCATAAGGTCTAGTATACGGTCGTACCAATGTGGGGGACCCGGTGCGGCCTCATATTGCGGTTGCGGATAAGGGTAGGGGGGCGGGAGCGGTCTGGTGTTGGATTCGAAGTCCGCATTGGGCGCAAATTCGGCATCGGGCTCCTGTATAATCGGGGTCTGCGGGAATGTCCCTTGGCGGTGACTCGGTGAAGAAATGCCTGGGGCAGTTGAGGGTCTCTGGATGTTGGCGGTGGGCGGGGGCAGCATACTGGGCCGGCCAAGCTGTTGTTGATGGGGATCCTGGTTCTGAGGCCCCTTTATGCTTGCCCCTTTGTTGTTCTGATCGCCATTCTCGTCGTCTCCGGCAGACGTAGACTGTCTCTTAGTCTTGGGACGCTTCTCCCCACCATATTTTTCGAGAAGCTCAAGGGTGGAGTCATATTTGGTGGCATCCTTCAGCTTTTGAATAGTCTTAGCCCTTTCAGCCTGGTGCTCCTTGAGGCGAGACTCGAGAGTGTCGATGCGATAGTTGAAGTAGGAGGTGGTAACGGTTCGTACTCCGTATATACTAAAGGACGGGTAAGCGCAACTCTTCCATGATGCAATGACACAAACCATATCATGCCATGTGGTTTTTTGGCAGAGCACCTACAGTACGGGACCTCCAGCCATGCCAGTCCATTCCAGGGGGCCCAGCTCTCGCCACCCGACGACCAGTATCAGGACAATGGCATAGACCAGGTAGGCAAAGGTGAGGTAGAGTGTCCATAGGACTTTGAGGCGCCGTGAGTTACTTCGTAGTCGATCGAGCTGAGCCTGGGTGTCGGTGATCTTCTTGGAGAGCGCTGAGAGAGTTTTCTCGAATACGGCAGGAGAAGAGTCCTGGCCCTGCATGATGCGATCTGGTTAGCTGGGCAACGACCTTGGAACGGCTATCGTGAAGCTACCCGATGCCACACAACACAACACGGACGATGATGACTTACCTTCCAGGGCCAAAGAGACACCATAACGGCGTTGGAGTAGAAGCAAGGTAGAAGAAGGTGAAAGGTAGAAGGTAGAAGTTAGAAATCTGAACTATGCTAAACTCATAATATCATAGTAATAGCATGTGGTTGCATAAGGGAAGAGACTTCAAACAGTTAACGAAAATCCAGGAAAAGGACGAGACGACAAAGTAAAATAAAAATAAAACGGTGTAAAAGACAGTCGGTAATAAGTAACGGAGGGAAGCTGCAGAAATAGCAACTTAATCACCTCCTGAGGAAGGCATCACGATACATAAAGTGAGTTGGTATGTAGAAACAGACTGGGGATGTGGTACTTTAGTTACTTCGGAGGCAGAGATGCAACCGTCAGGCACGTGTAACTTGGCTCTTGGCCAGGTATCCTGGCAGCCCTGGGCATCGGAGTGCCAGTGACGACATGCGCTGTCACTGCTGTAGGTACATGAAGGTAGGTACCTAGCAGCTATCGCAGTTATGCGCTACATATGTAGGTATGAAATAAATAGTTACATACTTCGTACTTCGTACATACATAATCTAGTACATATCTGCTCAGTGCTATGGGGCAGGCACATGAAACCGAAGGGCTCAAGGCGCATAGGGCACGGGGCACAGGGCACAGAGCACATGGACACACACAAGCGACAACAAGGCTGATGCACTGTGCACTGATGCTAATGTAAAAGGGACCTGTAGAAGGCAGGAAGGGCACGGGCACAGTTAATAAGCAGCTAACTACCTACTTCGTAGCCGCGTCGATAATGCTGAGTTAGTGCGTCTTTCCATTGAAACTGTATTTCATTGGAGCTTGCATTTTTCACTGGGCCATGCATATACAGACATACATGTACCTATTTCGTAGGTAGGTACTTCGTAGGTAGGTAACATGCTTATTTCATTCTAGGCAATCATTGATGCAAGGCTGTATGAACAACGGAAGTGTTGATAACTAAGGCGATTAAGTGCATGAAGAGTTACGTACGCATGTTGCAGGGGATAGGACAGGCGCTGGACAGGACAGGTTGGTCTCAGCTTACTACATACATACATACCTACCTAGTACTACCCCTTCACTGAACTTCCTTCTAGTTAGGTATCGACGCGCCTACCGACCCCCCTACTGATACGCCTACCGGCACGCCTACCGGCACGCCTGCCAACACGAAACAGCCTGTCGAGGCCCAAGTCGTCTGTCCCATGACAAAGTGACAAAGTACACAAAGTACTGCATTTCCACATCAACATTTCAGCTTTATGGCATATTTCAATAAGCCTTATCATCACCTTATACATTTGGTTTTATTGCCCAGCACAACCCCTTCTTTTTGTCTTTTAACAGAAAAAGGAGGTTAGCGAAAGGAGGTTAGCGAAGCATAGCAAGATCAAATCGCATTGCATCGCGTCGCATCGCATCGCATCGCATAGCATATGCATGTATAAAGCCTGAGACTATACAGCCTCATATGGCCGCCAGTATTTCAATATTACCTCCAGCAGTGAATCGGTGATTCGTAAGCAACAGCCGTATCGGCCGTTGCTTCAGATGAGACGCCGCCATGTTCTCGGTATGAAGTCCCATCTGATATTCCTTCTACTAGCTATGTACTTAGCTATGTAGAGTATATATATATGTGAGTGTGTGATAGACGGCAAGAGGCTTACTGAGTATAAACAATATAGAGCATTAGAGGCGCAATCGATCGAACCATTGCCCAAGAGCAAGCTCGTCAAAAGGCATTATCTGAACAGCGCTCCGCCTCTTCCGACCGTCGTTCTGGTTCGATATCCAGGACCAACAGCGCAAACCCACCCGCTAGACGGAGACAGAAGAAGCAGAACCAGGATGCTGCTAATGGCGACGGTGGCCCCAACCCCGACCCTGCCGTCTTCGAGGCCGCCTTCGTGATAGATGATGACGACGATGGAGAAGGGGACATGCCCATGCGGTCCACCACCCCCCGACCTACGGTGCCCGAGAAAGACGTAAAGACAGTTAAGGCTGGAAAAGAGGGCTCTGCAAATGGTGAAGGTGACAAGAAGGAAGCTAAGGATGGGCAAAATGGTGAAAAGCCGGCCCAGGAGACTTCTGCTTCCGGGGAAAAGACTAAAGACAATGCGAATGCCCATTCGCCGGTCGAATTACCTCCTCATATCAAGTCTAAGCTCCGGAAACTGGAGAAGCTGGAGTCTACGTATCCAGGTACAGATGCAGATAGCCACCTCGCCGGTGAAGTAGCCGAAGTAGTACTGACCAGATTTGTATCACAGAACTCCTGAAACACTACCGAGTCGCACATGGGCGCGCCGTATCTGTCGAACCCTTCGAACGAGCTCTGCGCGAGAATACTCCTTTGGCCACCATCAAAGACCCCGTGGCCTTTGTCGAGTACCTGAACCAACTAAACCTCAAAGGCGATATGGTCATGGAGGAGCTGAAACGCGTGTCGGCTGAGAAGGATAGTTTTAAGAAGAAGACGGAGGAGACTGAGAAAGAACTTACTTCTCTCAAGGAAGAAGTGACCGCTCTGAAGGCTGCCAAGCCCGGCCAGGATACTACCCACGCCGATACTCAGACTCATACCAACGCGGTCGCCAAGAAAGACGACGATGAGGTGAAGCTAACGCCCTCTCCTTCTGGCATCAAGTCACCGGTGTCTTCGATATTCGGCGTCTTTTCACCAAAGCAGAAGCCTGTCTCCCATGACGATGACAAGGATGTTAACGAGGATATGTTCTCTTACGATGATGAGATCCCGCAACTACAGGCTGAAGTAACGTCCAAGTCCGAGGAAATTACCAAACTTCGATCTGAGGTGTCGATCTTGAAGGAAGAACTTGCAGTTGCCAAGGAAAACAGTGCTGGGCTAGTCGAGAGTCTGGAGAAGGTATCGAGGGAACTCAGCGAGACACGCGATAAGACCGCAGTGCAGGATTCTCTGCAGAGCCAACTTGAAGCCAGGGACATCGAGATTAAATCTCTCACGGATAAGCTTGGGGAGATGCAATCAAAGATGAAAGAATTAGAAACGAGTCTCGAGAGTGAGAAATCAAAGGTGGCCTCGGCCGGCAAGGAACAGGAGTCTCAACTTGCGACATCGAACGCTAAGAATGCCAAGCTGAGCACGGAATCCAAAGAAACCGCAAAGGCTAAGTCGGAACTAGAGAAGAAGATCAACGGCTTGACTACAGAGATAGAGTCCTTGAAGGCATCTAAAGGAGAGGCTGAGAAGAAGGTTGACGAACTCACCAAGCAAATACAGTCGAGTCCTAAACAGGGCCCTTCAACATCCCAAACATTGCAAGTGCCGGCACCTACCCCTGCCGCTGGGGGTTCTAAGAAAAAGAACAACAAGAAAAAGAAGAAGGGTGGTGCCAATGCTGCGGCTGCGGCTGCGGCAGCAGCAGCCACAACCGCTGTTGAGGCCACCCCAAGCGAGACATCCGAGCAAGCACCGGACAGCCCGGACACTGAAGTGCTCCAGGAAGAAATCACCAGACTGAAGGATGAGATTGTGCAAAAGGACACCCAGATCGAACGCCTTTCTAAACAAAGAAAGACGGAAGAGGACCTGCGGGAGGAGATCGAGAACATGCAGGAGAATCTCATCAGCATCGGCCAAGATCATGTTGAAGCTAAGGAGAAGATCAAGGGGCTCGAGTCGGACAAGTCAACACTTCAAGCTCGCATCGCCGAGCTGGAGAAGGAAATCGCCGCCTTCACGGCCAATAACGAGACCAGTTCCAAACTACAAAACGAGTACGACGCCATGAAGGTCGAGTTCGACGAACTTAAGAGCAAGTCGTACATGTTCCAAGCCGACCTCGGCGCAGCGCAGCAGCTCGCGCAGACGCGTTACAAGGACCTAACGGAGCTGCGCGAGGTGCTCGCCAAGGCGCAGCCCGAGCTCAAGAGCCTGCGCCAGGACTCGGCGGCGCTCAAGACTACACGGGAGGAGCTGGCAGCGAAGCAGAGCGAGTTCGGCGTCCTGGAAAAGAAGGAGAAAGAGCTCAAGAACGAGATCGCGCGGGCGCAGCGCCTCGCAGCCGACCGCGACGCCGAGATACGGCAACTGCACGAGCGCCTCGCAGCGGAGCGGGCGTCGCGCGCGCGCCTTGAGGACGAGCGCCGCGTGGCGGGCCGCGATCTTCGGCGCGCTGAGGCAGAAAAGATCGAGTTGTCGGCGGCGGCCGAGAAGGCGGAGCGCGAGCTCGCCACCTTACAAGCGGACCTCGCGGCGGCCCAGCCCCGCCTCCGCGACCTCGAAACTACAACCGCCAAGCTCGAGCGCGAGCGCGACCTCGCGCGCGAGGAGGCCGAGCTCCGGAGCCAACAGTACGCCAACGCCCAGGGTTTGTTAGGCGCCATGCGCGACCAGGCGGCCGAACTGACCGTCCAGCTGCGCGAGGCCCGCGCCCAGCAGGAGGCTCTTGACGATGAGCTGGCCGAGGCCCAGCGCCACCTGGCCGAGCGCGCCCGCGAGGCCGAGACCATGCGCCGCCTGCTCGCCGACGCGGGCGGGCGTGCCCAGCAAGAAGCGCGCGACTTGCGCGCGCAGCTCGACGCCGCTGTCGAGGACCGCGATCGCGCCGAAGACGAGGCGGCTACGGCAGCAAGGAAACGCGCCCGCGAAGCCGAGGACCTCAAGACGAAGGTTCGGGAGCTCGAGCGCGAGGTTCGTGCCGTGGGCCAGGAGCGCGACGATTTGCTCGTCAAGGAGCGCGAGTACAGCCGTCGTGCTGAGGACTTGGCCGAGGCCGAGCGCAAGGCTGAGGATGAGGGGAGGGATCTCCGCGCTGCGGTGCAGAGCCTGCGTGATGCCCTCGAGGCGAGCGAGGCCCAGGTCCGCGATGCGGAGAACCAGCGTGCTGATCTACGGAGGCTGTTGGATGAGAGTCGTGCTAGGTATGAGGCCGTGCGGAAGGAGTTGAGGGGTGTGCAAGCTAGGCTTACCGGGAGCGTGAGCGTTGGTGCTTCTGCTTCTTCTCTGTCCGGCGGCGTGGCGAGTAGTAGGAAGAGCAGTGTTGAGAGCTCGAGGAGTGGTATCAACGGTGCTGGTGGTAGACCAGGCAGCGCGGGAGGCTCATCAGTGACTGGAGGTTCAGCTAGTCCAGCAGTCGACACCATGTACCTCAAGACTATCCTGCTCCAGTTCCTCGAGGTCAAGGATGAGAAGGTCCGCTCGCAGCTCGTGCCTGTGCTGGGCAAGCTGTTGCGCTTCGATCGGTACGTAATACTTCCTCTCTTTCTCGATTTCTTTCCCCCCTTCCCCCAACCCCCTTTCCCCATCCATTGTCTTCTCTGGCCTGGGCAATAATTTCAGCCTTCACACCATTCAGATGACAGCATAGATGGCTAATATTTCCCCGAGCACAGAAACGATGAGCAGAAGTGGATGGCCGCCGTCCAGCACCTTGCGCGCCCTGGGCGGTAATTCGTGTGATGTGACCGAGATCTGACGACGGGAGGCCGGACATGTGCATGTGCTCGGTGTAGATGAAGATATGTATGGCTTGGCTTACTGGCCAGACTAGCTGCCTGGCTTAACCTCGACGGCCAACAATGATCACGAACAGGAAACGGCCGGACTAGCTAGTGCTCTAGCAATAACGATGATGGATACGTACAAGCCGGGCTGGAAAGGGTGGCTTGCTTAGACAGTTGGCTAGAGGTAGAGGATACGGGGTGTAGGATACCCATATCGTGTAGGAATTACAACGTCGGTGTATGTGTACGATCATCGTACGTCTGTCTGATCATCTTTCTACGGCCCTTTCCCTAGTTCTAGCTGTTCTGTGTCTTTGGTCCCCGTGGAGGCTCGATACGGTGGCGCTTGTGATCTACTTGCTACTATCTTACTGTACGGGTGCGTAGACGAATCCATAGTTGCTGTTTAAACTACTGATTACTTCAGAATCATTGTATCCGGCCACCTTAACAATTCCTGGCGAGACTTAGGAGTTGATCGTCTGGCACCACGGTTCCTGAACCGGCCACCAAAGTTGCAATTGCATGGCAATACGGCCTTGGACTAGGGAAGTTCGATAATTGCGACCTATTCAATCATTGCCCTTGCAGGCAGGCAGCTAGGTCACGGGAAGTTATTATTGTATCACCTAAGTACTCGTGTGATTCATGCTCCCTGAATTTCGTAGAGTCCAACCCTAAAGCTCATAGTCCAGCACGCATGATCCTCTTTCTGTAGTCATCCCCTGCAAGTGGGCAATACGTATTCCAAGCTCATCACCGCCAGAAGTCGTGGTCCTAACACTGTGCTGGATTTCCTCGTTTCTCTTTCCGACCATTTCGCGAGCAGGCCCAGCTCAGCAGACAAGCAGGTCAAGTATTATCTGCCGAGACTCTATCCTCTCGCCCTGATGTGAGCGACTGGCTTCCTTAGACACAAGGCTGGTCCTCTAGGGCCAAGCCGTTGGCGCAGCAGGTGGTGAACTATGTGGTTTTCATCCATGGAAGGGGAATGGGTTAGCAGGTTGCTCTTGAATCAAGCCATCTGGAAAATCATCGAAGGTAATGGCAGGGGGTAGGGTAAAAGGTAGGTGGAAGTTCTGAATACATAATAGAGTAGACGATGAGTGGGAACCAGAAAAGACATCATATGTAGAGAAAATCTCCTTGTGATAGGCATGGGAATATGTAAAGACTTACCGGGAAGGAGCAGTGACTACGCGAGCAGTCTCCCTGCTTGCAGACCGCGCAACCGGGAAGGCAGCACTTGTTCTCGAACTGGCGCTTCTCTCCCACCCCTGTTGCTTCTACATCGGTCTCGGGCGCGGTGGCCTCCGGGGTGGTGACCAACGAAGTGACGGAGTCGGCGATCTGAATAGCTTCATGACGAATAAGGGCGGCTTCTTCGAGCAAGTGGACCGCGTACGTAAGCACCAGCAGACTTGCCATGTAGTACAACAAGGCTAAGGAGCCCACGATGTAGGCGATTTGAAATATAGGCCGCGCTTCACGTGCCATGATCATCGAAATCCTGGTTGGTTGATGAAGACGATGACGGTGACGATGATGAGGATACTGATGATCTTGATATATGTAGAAGAAGGTGTGTCTCTACTCCCACCAGATGAATCTAGGTATGAGCAGACAGGAGTGGTGGTGTGGGTGCGTATGTTCTTGTCAAGGTGATGGCAGGCTTGAAAGTTTTTGTCTGTTGGCGTGGAAAGAATCAATTTCCACTGCAGGGACTCGTTCAGCAGAAGAATGTAAGTAGGTAGAAAGACAAGCAGGTGTAAGACGAGGTAGGTACTCGTCAAATGTACATTCGAGTCTATGTGCTTCTGGTTTCCTCGGTGCCATGCAGTGGGAGTTGCACCAATAGGGGAGCAAGGTCCAAGCGGAAGTACAAAGACCAATTCGTTCATGGGATGCTCCTTCAGATAGTCAGCAAATCACTCTTAGATGACATCTGCCGTACCTAGCACGTATTGGAACTTGATACTTGCCAACAAGGTCAAAGTGACCTGCCCACTGTTCGTGTTGGTATAGTCGGCTGGGATTAAAATCATTAAAGTAACTAGGTTGAAATTACGGGGCAACCGATCGAGCAACTACATACTTCTACTTAGATACCATATATATGTAGCTTTCTTGAAGTGACTATAAGGTCTTTAGTTGCCATTTGATGACCGGGACGGATAGGCTGGTATTGGCTGATGGGTTCGTGATGAAGACCATTCGGCTTGTCCTCAAAATCCCAAAGTAGCCCTTCCAAATGCTTCTGTTCGTACCTGAATGCCTTGCTATACGGGACTGGTTTATTATCAATATTTGGACGGACTGGCAGTTGCAGGCCTTGCACATTACTTAGCCTGTGAGGAATAGGTAAATTTGATCTGGTCCACGTTTACAAAACAGTACGATACATTGATAATCCCGCGTGCTCAAGGCCCTGAGTGCTAAGTTACACTTGATTGTGTCTGTTTAGACGGTACTCTGCTGAAGGGTACCCAGGAAGATCTCCTGATTATGCTCAAGATAGGGGGATAATATCCAGTTTTGGGGGATCCTATATTTTGCGCAATGCCTTTCCGTCCAAAGATAAAATTTGTGACTTTACCCCCAAGATCAGTTGAAATGGCTGGGTCCAAACCCTCGTTGTTGGTTAACGTTTACTAAGAAATCTGATTTTACGGCATGTTCCCTAGTTGCTGTTAGCAGTCTTTGGAAACACCTTTGATATGTAGTATTAAGAATGTCCCAATCAAAACAGTAACTTGCTTTCTACGAACCCGTGAAATCTGGGTCGTTGACAAACCTCTGGGGTTTTGTGACCTGGCTCTTGCTGCGCATTTATTTTTACCGAGGGTGTCTAGTATACGGGGTCTAGCACTGGCCTATACCAGGAATATTCGTAGGCCCCGTTGTATGTAGTGTCCCATATTGAGGCCCAGGATAGGAAGTGCCTATCGTGAACTGAACTGCCGGTTTATGATGGGCTCAGAATCAATTTTGGTTCAGGCATACTACCCTCATTGCAATTCCCACTTATTCAATCATTGAGTTCGACAACG